>VZRI01002650.1:0-35158 GCA_013397515.1 Upupa epops
AACCATTCTATGAATGAATGAATAAGCATGTTTTGCTGCATGCAATGAAGTTAACCTTTTTGTATTTACTATGATAAAACTGAATTTTTCTCAACGTGTCCCTTCTTTTTAGCATTCATACTTACTCCTTAGTCTGTTCCATTAAGTCCAGTACTCAGAAATCAAAAACAAATCTCATCCAAAATGACTTACAAACCAAGCATTTATCGCGTACCTTGAAGACTACAGTAAGGTGCAGAGGTCCCAAAGAAGATGTCATTATCCAGTGCTGAAAAATTTAGCAAATCCATAGTGTAACCCTGTTCTTGACAAAGCAGTGTACAGTCCATAGTACCAAAATAATTGTCACTATTACATTTCAACTTTTTCCCTAATTTAACTTGGCAGAAACAAGAATGGTCACTGTGAAATGATCAATTGTAGCAGAAATTTAACAGACAAGAGTCCTGATTCATTCCAACTTTAAAGCTTTAGATAACTGCTGAAGTTTAAAGAACACCATTGAATAAAGTATTGAAAGTAACTTCTAAGGCCTTCTAGATTTATCTTTTCTGGAGAGTGAAAAACACATTTGTAGAGACTCATATACTACCTCCTCTTTGCACTGATTGAGGGGATGCCCAAGACTATGATAAATGACAAGGGTTTTTTTCATATAAAGATCTGGTATTTGGGGTAAAGTATTTGTACCATCAGTGTGCTTACATAAGTAGAATGCATTCTACAATGAGAAGGAAATAAACTTCATTCCCCAAAACATTTTCATACCAATATTCTTGCGTTTAAATCACAGATTTTACAAAGGTAACTATTTCTGCATAGAAAACCAATCTGAAGTGCAAAGGCACTGTTTCATGACTGGTTTGTTGAAGGTTAAGAGATGTGTATAATTCAAGCAGTAACAGAAAAGGTCTTTGTTTCCTCAGTCTATTATGGAAAATACTGTACTGAAGCCACACTTGTTCTATCCAGCCCTTTTTACTCCACTGAAACTAATTGCATCTTGAGCCTTAATCTTCCTTCAGAGATAATAATGCGGGACTAAATTCTGCTTTCAGCTATAGCTATAATAATGTGGAGTAAGGCCTTTGAAGTGGGATTCTTTTTTATACAACATAATTTTCAATATATCCACTGTTTGCAGGTTTTATTTAGAAATCCCACTTTCATCAGCTTATAGCACCATGCTAACAATTAAAGCACTAAGTAATAATAATGGTAGCTAGTAGCGCAGCAAGATACTTCTCTCTGAGGATCTGACTGCTTTTTGAAAGGCGAATGATTGCCAACTCATAGGAGCAGATTGCAATGCACAAGACTTATATGAATTAAAAAGCAGAAACTATAAAAGCATCATAAAATGGCCCTGGGGCACTGCAGCATAGCTCCCACAGTGGGGTTGCTCTGATGATGGCCAGTGGTTTTTCTGCCTCCACCTTTCCTGAGAACAATAGAAGAGCTGCTGGAACCTACCTCTGCCTCAAACTGCATGGCACATATCCAGCCCTGCCAGCACCTTCGGGAAGCAACTGAGAGCGCCTGCTATATGGCTATGCACTCAGGTCCTGAAGAGAGACGCATTCCCTGCCTGGACTCCAGGTTGGACAGCACTGCCATCTGAGTCAGCACCCATCTGTCAAAAAAACCCCTGTCCTAAGCACACACTGTACACAAACGCTGGATTTCTGGTTTGATTCCCACTTTACATGGCTGATCTGAGTGAGAGAACAGTGAGGCAGCATAATGCACAGCCAAGCAATGTGGCTTTTCATTACCACTGGGGTAGTTCAAATACTCTGGCTGATAAAAGCCCACAGGGATTAATGTACTTCAAGATCCTTGCTTGAAGGAGTTGCATGAGACACAACAGATTTTTTTTGTCTCAAACTACTCCCCCATCCCTGGTCTTCCATGTATTTGCTTCTTTGATTTGGTATTAACCTGTGATTTTTTTTCTGCTTTTACCTTCTACTTCTTTCTTCTCTTCTAGTGTTTGAGGTCTATAGCAAACATTCATAATTTTCTGAAAAGTCTCAACAGTATAGATAACATCTATTTCATAACATCTGTTTCTTCACCTCTTGAAGATAACCTTCACACTGTTTGACACAGTCTGTGTGTGGATTTTGAAAGCAGATGAAGTCTCAAGCAAGGCATCTTCTGCTACTGCCTGCCCTCTGAACCATCTTCAGGCCATGATGAGAGACAGCATGCTGGCATGATGACAAGCCACCATGTACACAAGTGTTTGTCCTTGCAAAGAAAGCCATCTTGAAGGCAAAGGGTACAACTACAGTGCTTCTCTCCAATTGGGACAGCCCCTGAAGTCCCCCAGCATATAGCCAAGGTGCATGAAGTAGGAAGACACCTTACATTTCTTAGCTGTCACAGAGGTGCCGGCACTGCACATACAAGGAAGGCAGGGAGGCAACTGTTTCAGCTGAGGCACCTCTCTTGAATGCTTTATATAAGCTTTCTGAGACCCTTCAGTAAGCACAGAAGCATTATCTGCTGCTATGCACACCCATTCCACTCCAGGCACTGCAGTCTGATATCAAGCCTGGGGTGGCAGCTTTGCAGGGCCTGCATCTGCAGCTTTAGTCTTAGAATTGAATGCAGAAGGGATGCTTTCTGCTGAACTGGGTAGTGTTAATGCCGTGAGAAAGGCTGGTGCGCACAAGCAAGGGCAATGGTGGCACGCTCCATATCAACATACCTCCTCTGTGTGGAGGTTTACAACTGGTCACAGTACTTGGAGAAATGAATGATTCATTCCATCTGTCTATAACCATTCTCAAAATCACTTACTTGAAACTACTGTACCAACATATTCATGTTATTTATGAGCCAGTTTGTACTGGATTTTGTTGCAGTATTCTTGAAAGTTCTAGCAGAAGCCAGGATCAGGCTTGCTGGCCTAGGTGAGGGCGAGAGATCTGAGGGGAGATTTTACAGAATACTTATTTCTTCTGATTGTGATTCCAAAAGGATGTTTCTAGAGATGGAAAGATTTTTATTCATTTCCAGGTTCATTTCACAATTTCCAGCTTCATATTTTCTAGCCCTTTTGTAGCGCAGTTTCCTTTTCTGTCACCTAGGCTTGTTCAGCAGCTTATCTCCACTCTGCAGTCATTTTGTCTTGCTCCATTTTGAGTGAATTCGAGCTCAAAAGACTTTAAAAAATAGATCTAGTGTTGACTGTCTAAATGTACAATTGTTAGTTAAAGCCCCATGGAATTGCAGTTAAAAGCACTCTTTCAGAAAATGCCACTTAGTATCCCCCCAGATAAAATATCACCAGAAGACTAGGCGAGAAATGAGACAAGTAGTCAAATGAATGCTGAGCACATTAAAAAGTACAGACTGCCGGCAAAAACCAGATGTCAAAGAGACTCAGGAATGACCTGCCAACTGATACTGAACACATAGGTTAGGCAAACAACTGACATGATGACAAGAGAGGAAAAGGGTGAAACAAATTGGGTGCTCTTGGAAAAAGAGGGTAGAAGTGAATCTGCATTGACTGTGGCAAGCAGGATGAATTGTTTGGATGGCTGTTAGTGTTGACTGCAGCCAATAAAGCATCTGGACTGCCAAGCATCACAGTTTCCTAAGTGCAATCCGCAGAGTTGGGGACAGCAGACAAAGGCAGAGGGGTTGCACATTTTCCACTCTGTATCCTTTCGCAAAAGCAAACTTTTGAACTCTTTATTTGCCAGGTCAGCTAGGAGGACTGTAGAGGCCAGTGAACTTTGACTGTGGTTTCACAATGCAGATCACTGAACAGCCATGCCAGCTCCAGGTACCCTTGTCCTGTCTGCTCCTCAGTTCTGCCTTGGTGCACTGCCTCCTCATCACTCAGACAGCAGTCTGAACTAAGGGCAATGAGTGTTATAAAAATTCCCAGGTGATTCTGGAGCTACTGCATCATGAAACCACAGCCTTGCTCTCCAACTCAGGGCAACAACCTCCTGACAGTCTGTGCCTCCTACTGCTACTGTTTTCCAGCTTCAGAGGTTTTTACTACTACTCTGTGGTATCAATGTGCAGCCTTCCTACAATATCTGGCAAGTCTTTTTAAACTGGTTTGGCAGTCCATGTGAGAGAGCACAACTGTGATGAGTGTGTCCTTGCTTGATGATTATATGTAGTCAATCTCAGTGGCTAGGAATCACATTGAAAAAGAATTTATACCTCCCATTTTGCACTTTAAAAGACACAGAAATAATTTCATGTCAGGGGTCCAGACTAGTATGAAGAGCTAAAAACTTTCTAATCTGTCACTTATCTGCTACCATACTCTTAGATAGGTGAACATGTACTAGTAGATAGAGATAGGAATATGCTCATTGACCTCAGATGCCTTCTTTGTCACTGGTGTTTCAATATCTTTAGATGGGGTGACACAGACACTTTGCAATGTTGTTAATTCTTTGCAGTTTTTGCTTGCTCAGGTCTGAGTAAACTACAATTTGCAAACAATTCAAGGATTTCAAAGTTGTCCCATGTATAGTTCAGGAACTAGCATAAGCCAGGAACAATCTGCAATAGACAATACATATATTGCTATCCTAGTTTGGACAGTAAAAGAATGTAATAATACGGATTTGGCTCTTCTATGTCGTTTGACCTCAAAGAAAGGCCCTGAGGATATTTAAAATAACTGCATTCTCTATCTTTGCAAGAGGCATCCAATTCTGCTATTTTGCCCTGGAATTTGGTCTTCTTGCTATCACCCACTTTAGTTTCTGATGTTGGCTTTGTACTCATGCCTTCCTTACTCTGCTGCTACTGCTGCCTGCTATTTTGCTGAGAATTTCACATTTGTAGGCTTCTTTCTAAAAATATCAGATACCTAAAGAATCTGCATGACACTCATACCTGTCCTATTTAACAAGGAAGAAGGATAGACAAGAAGAAAAGAAAGAATTAAAACAAAAAAGAAAACATCAAAAAGAAAGCTGTTTTAAAATGCTCCCTTCTGGCTAACCAGCAAAATTTGAAAAAATCAAATAGAAGGCTATAGACTCAAATAGACTCAGATACCTGGAAGTGTTCAAAAAAGGATTTCTGAAAAATCAATCAGAGTTTAACATACATTTTGGAAAACACTACTTTGTGATTTTAGTAGAAGGGCTCACCTGCACAGAAGTTTTGCCCTTTTCTGTTTTATCAGTTATATACTGAGGAAAATAAGTTGCATCCAGGCAAGCTAAGGAAAACTTAATCCATGCTAGCTTCACTGGAAAAAGAATGAGAGCCAAGCTGAGGACTTGCATTTCAGTGAAAGGGATGGGTACATACTTTTTTGTTCCAAGAAAGACTAGTAAAAAAACAAGGTTTTGGACAAATGGAAAGTGGACATCTGGAGATCAATTGACCACAAACATTAACATCCAGAAATTTGCTTGTTTTCCAGAAATAACAGAGAAACAGATTCTTTCTGACAAAGAGAGTCAATCTCAGGTGGCAAAAAATTAAACTTTGCAAGTTTAATCTTCATTTGGGAATGTTTTCTGTCTGCTATCTGTGCTTAAATAAGCATTTCCCAGTAATACATCAACTTCTTCAGTGTCTTGGGCTGAAAACTCTGTGTTTGCCTAGTGCTCCCAGGAGCAAGATAATGCATGAAAGTTAGTTTTCCAGTTACTCGATGGTTTTATGTGCTAGAGTGATGGGATCATTTTCTTACCCGACCAATATACATGTATATTAGTAAACAAGGATTATAAGAAAACCTATCTGATTATTTCCCACAGGAAATGTCTGTAGAGCTAGGACTTAACTCTTCAAAGTTTGTTGCATGAAATGTTTGTTGCTTTGGTTAAAATTTTAAAATTTTAAACGAGGACATTGCTTCAGGTATGGCTAGAGAGATAATGTCTAATTTCTGTTGCTGCTGAGAAACAGTAACAACTTCTCACTAATGAGAATTCTCATGCCACATTTGTGCTAGACAGAAGCACCTGCAAAGGTAAAAAAATACTCTTGGCATTCACGTAAGTCTTTCTCAGCTTTGATAATCTTTTATCCATTAAACCCAAGTTTGCAGAAATCTGGTAATCAAGCATGTGAATGTCAACTTAGTGCAACCTGTTGCCTTCTAAATAAAAGCTAATGACTACAAATTGGTAGGTCTGTCTTTCAGAAGGTGTAAGGGAAATGATAGACTGGTATTATGCTCACTGACAATGCTTAGGAATCACAGAAGGCCAGTTAATTTTGCTAATAGATGCTCTGAAAATGGAGAGGATAGTACATGCACCCTGTTTGTTCTAAGCCCTTTAATGCAGTCGTTAATCCAGCCTGCTGCTCAAGCAGTATCTCAAGGTCAAAAGAAAATAAATGTTATTGAAGGTATTGCTCATAGTCCAACCTGATTTTTGAACAAACACTTACAAAGCTCTAACACATGCTAGGTGATCTTTACATACAGAGTGTCACTGTGTGTATAGCACCTAGGTGGAAACAAAATGAGTGCCCCTAGCCTATTTCTTTCTGAGAATAGCTTTCTGAATTACTTTCTATAGAATGGCTGTAAGTGCAAAAATTCCCAATGTAAAGCTTCATTAGGTTTCAATATTCATGGTGTCATTTGATAGCTCAAGCAAGTACTATTTTTCCTGGTTTAAACCTGATGGTGTTGTCTTGGGATTAAAAATACTGGCTTGCAAATTGTGCTTTGCTATACATTGTTTGGCATGAAGGAATCATACATGTCTTTGTGATCCTTTGGGGAATGTCAGATCAATTCTAGTCTGCAAGGCAAGATACAGGCACTGCTCAGGCTGCTGCACTTTACATACCAAGATACTCTCATTCATGCCACTTTTCTTTCTTAAGATTATTTTTACACTAAGAATGTGCTCTGAACACTTCATCAATTTTCTTGACCTTCTTTGAGCTCACCCCAGCACCTCAATATTCTTCTGGAATTAAGGTGCCCAAGACACTGGAGGTGCAGCCTCATCACTACAGGAGGACAATAATTTCTCCACTCCTGCTGGTCACACTATTTCTAATACAAGCCAGGCTGCTGTTGGCTTGGCCACCGGGACACATTGCTTGCTCATATTCATTTAGCTGTCAACTAGCACACCCAGATACCTTTCTGCTGAGCAGCTTTCCAACCAACTTCTCCAAGCCTGTAGTACTGCACCAGGTTGTTGTAACATAAGTACAGGACCTGGCACTTGGCTTTGTCAAACCTCAAACAGTTGGCAACAGCATATCAATCCAGACTGTCCAGATCCCTCTGTAAACCCTAGCTGCACTCAAGCAGATCAACACACCTGCTAATCTGGTATAGTCTGCAAACTTACTGAGAGTGCCCTTGATCCCTTTGTCCACATTATTGCTAAAGGTAGTCAACAAAACTGGGCTCAGTACAGAGCCCCAAGGAACGCCACATGTAACTGGCTGTCAACTGGTAGTTTTTTGCTCATTGGAGAGTACATCCATCCAAATCATGAGTAGTCAGTTTCCTTAGAAGCATACAGTGGGGAATGGTGTCAAAGGCTTCAGTAAAGTATAGGTAAATGACATTGAAATTGCTTCTGCTGAGGAATAGTCTTGGAAATTTTTCCTTCAGAGCTCACAGCTTCAGAATGAGTTTGTCCCTGATGGAACTGAATTTTGTGAAGGAAAGTAAGTCTATGGAAGAAGCACGGTAACAAGGAGTTACCTGTCACAATTGTCAGGTCATCCCTACTTCCCATTCCTCTAACTTTTTCCAAAAGACCATTCCTTATTCCCAAGACCATTTCCCAATTCTTGCAAATTACTATCCTCTCTGGACACAAGCCCTTTTCCAAAATGAACTCCATAGCACTAGGAAGAAGGAGGAGGGCTTTGTCTCCATAATTGTTAGTGGTGATTTAGCCACATCATTCCCTGCAGTGAGGAGCTTGCTTGGTTGTGGCGCATGCCCAGGACTGCCTCTCTAGCATTTCACATGGGTGCTAAGACATAGGGGAGTCACCCAGAGGCTTTCCTAGAATGGCTTTGTACTGTCCATGTCAACACACTCAGTCTCTTTTCCATATTGAGTAACAAGAAAGAACTATGTGGTGTTGATACAACCTGAGAGTGATGCAGTGAGGTATGTGGCTGCAAGTGACTTGTGACAGTCCTGAATAAGAAAACTGGCAAATACTACACAAGGCTTGCCACGGGCAAAGAAAGAAGCAGTTGTTATCTAACTTTGTCAAAAGGAGGATAAAAAGAAAAACTAAAGCATATTAAAAAATTAGTTCAAAAAATGATGAAGACCTGTGCCTGATTGCATAAGAGTGTCAGAAATTAAGGTGTTCTTTTGGTTAATGTTAGCTGAAGCTGGGCAGTTTTGTTAGGCTGCCCATAAAAAATACATCAATTCCCCAATTCAATAGTGTTCCTGCAGTATTAGAGCTTTTCAGGAAAATGAAAATTCAATTTCAGCTAATATTATAGCAATTATTCATACTTTGAAAAAGAAATGCTAATGGGGGAACATTCTCTGGGCAATGAAGAAGTTGCCAATTGACAAATTTGTGTCTTGGGAAATGAGCCCGCTAAGCTATGGACTATAGGTTTGAGAGAGACATCCCTCTGATACAAACACACTAATTGTATTTTAATACAATTAAAACTGTTAAGGTTGGGAAGAAATACCAAGTACTAATCCCTTTGCCTGTTATCTGTATCTGATAATTTTATTCATGCTCATGCATTCAGACTGCAGGTAACAAGAAATACTTTGTAATTTCGAACACTTGCATCTGTATTATTCTTGTGGTTCCAGAGGCATTTGCTTTTCTTTGAAGCTTTCTATTGAAATACATTACCTAATGGTGTGAAAGGCACTGTCATTCTATTGGAGTGAACTTAATTTTTTCACCATTGTAAAGTACATTTTCTATGTTCTACCTTAAGGTAGAAATAGAAGTACCTAAGTGCTGTTTTTGCCTGTGGAAAGAGTAAGGCAATCTCTGAAATGCATTTGCAAAGGTAGAATGAGCAAATTGGTCATTTTTCTGTTTAATTGCTGTATTAACCATTCCTTGTTTGACATTTCATTATTTAAAGTATTAGCCATAAAATGAAACTGTGGAATTGAAGCATTGGAAAAAATAGAGAAAAGGTAAAAACATGAATGAAAATGTTTGTGAAGCAGTTGAAAGATGCATGCATTCCAGTGATACTGCTTGAAGCATCTGGACTCTGACTGGCAAGAAGGATGAAACTTTAAGAGCTAGCTGATTAAAGAGAGAAAGTAGCTGGCCTAGTATAGCCAAAAATTTGGGGTGTTTCCCAAGAGCAGGTTGCAGCAGTTCACAATCACAAGAAATGGAGGAAAATCGTGTCTTTTTGTATACACGAAGAAAGAAAGAAGCCACTGCTCATTGTAGACAAAAGAAATGAGCTAAATAAAAGAAATTATTATAGTTTGTGCCTTAAATATAAACTGATGATTTGCTGATGACCAAAAAAAACAGGAGAAATAAACTTAGGTGAGTTTTCCTCTATTCATATTAACATTGAGCAGAGTAATTATTTATATAGTGCTGTTGTCCTAATGAGCTATCCCTGTTCTGTGCTCCTGATTCAAGGAGGACTCATTCAAAGTACTTAGGGAATGCATGGGGACAGACACAATAGTTCCATGTATGTGTAGTACTACATTTCACTAGTAATGCTGGCCAGATTTTTGATGGCCTGTGCAAAACTGGTTTGGTATTGTAATAGTATGCTGCCTAATTTACATGTTATACTCCGATAGGGATTTTTTTTAATGTTTTGTCTTAGTGATATTAATTTGTGATACTATAGGATACAGTAAAGTCATTAATCATAAGAAAAGCACCAATTCACAGAATTTGTAATATCTTGTTAATAACTTCCTACATTTTAAGCATAAGGTAATTGCTTAGCTTCCAAGAGGAAAATGAGACATGTCTTGGCTAAGAGTAGGGTTTTTTCTCATTCTAATTAAGACCACACCACCAATTTATTTGAATACAGTGGAAGTACTTGGTGATGTTGCTCAGGTGGTTATTTTGATTAGGACTTCTAGTGTAAAACCAGATATATTGCGAGCTTTTGTTCTCATCCAAGCTGCCATTCTGTCTGCCATTTTGGGCCTCAAAGGTGCAAATCAAAATTACGTAGGCCATAGAAGTTTTTAACACAGAAGTCTCAAGACAATGTTTTCGTTTTTATCATCTAGGTGCTGACTGGGGTTCATTTAATATGTCCTGTCTAAAACCTACATGAAGAAAGTACGAAGTGTATGTTGCACGTTTCATAACTTGTGTGTTCTACAGTTACAAGCTTATAAATCTTTTTCAGCATTTCTCTATTCTTTAGTAAGGTCTTGTTATATTTGTAGACTGCATTTTCTCTTTTAACCCTGTCACTATGACCATAATGGAGATAGAAAATGATATTATGTCATGAATGAGTTTTTAACAGTTTCTTATTTACAAAATTCAAATTAATCAGACTCCTTGTGTATCAGACTCTCTCCTATTCCAAATCAGGAAAGACACAGCTCTTGACTGGCAACTAAATCTGTGGCAAGCTGTCTCTGCGACCTTTTAGGAAATTTGTATGTGCAAACAGGCTTTGGGTTGGGATGACAGAACACACTGCAAACACACTCGTGTCTTTTTTTTTTCCTTTTTGTGATGTATCCAAAGTATTAAATTCTTCTTACTTGCTTAAAATGTCTATGGTTTCCTTTTTCAGCTTTGGACTTTCCTGAAGTGCTTAAAAATCACTTTTCAGAACTTTTTGTCCTTCAGCCCTTTACTTACTTTCCAGAGACATTATTTATAGCATGCCCTGGCTAATTCTATTCTTGGTTTTGGGTCCTTACATGTGAGATTACTGACACTTAGCAGCATTTTACTTTTCTACAGTATAACTTGCAGACAATCTGTTTGGAATTATTTTCAAAGAGCCAGAAGAGTATGGGTAGGGAACAAGTCTCTTTACACTAGTGTTCAGGCTTCTAAGAGGAATGGTGTAACAGCTGGAGGCAAGCATCCCTCTTCTGTTCTCCACCCCAAGATTTTAGTGTTAACTTATATTATTGAAAAAGAACTTGTCACCAAATGAGAATCATAATTAGTTTGTTGCTGCCCAATGTTGTTGCTTTGAAGGACAATGAATATGTGACAAGAAAAGTGAGTGAACACAGGGATTTCACTAGAATCTGTCTTCCAGCCCAGAAGCAGAGGAAAGGACTCACCAGGTAGCAGACGGTGTCATGGCCTCAAAGACAGTGGAAGCTGGGCAGAGGAACTTGCAGCTCTGCAAGAGCAAGTTGGATGAGATTTTGATCACCAATTAGGTCATTAATAGAGTTGGCTTGGAGAAGTAGAAAAAGTTTGACTGGAAAAGCAGTGTAAGGGCAGGAGATGGAGCATAAAAACAGCTAAGGTGTTTACTGGCAAGAGGCATTCACAGCAGAAAGGTCAGAGGGTGATGCCACAGTGAGGGAAGCAGTAATTGGGAGCTGCTTTGGAAAAAAGCAGAAAGCAGAAGAAATGTCAGTATTAGGAAGAGTGTGAGACAGAAAGAGCAAGTGCTTATCAGGTTTTACACAAATCAGAACCACTCATTTAGTGGATTCATATTCAGAGGTCTGGAAAGGACACCTCTATTGGATTAATATTGAAATATGGATTAATATTTGAATTTACATCATCTTATGTAGTGGTTTAAGAATGAAGGCCTAAATTGGTTTGGGTTGGTGACTGCAATTCAAGCACAAAAAACAGCTCTTGGTGAGAATTCAACAGGCAATGAAGCAACTTTGCTAAAAAGAAAAGAATTTATTGAACTCCCAATAAAAAAAGGAGACAATCTCAAAATAAGTAAAAGAATCAAAAAGGTAAAACAGAAACTGTATCACACCTTTCACACACTCTGAGAGAAAGGGGGGACAGCTAACACATTGGGTTTTGGCTTTAGATGAGAGGCCCTAGGGAAAGAGAGTGTACACCAACACTCATTACCATAAAGCCANCACACCAGTTCTCTCTGATGTTGCAGTCTTTCTTCTGATTCCTCTTGTCTCAGGAGTTTTTCATAGTGGGACTAGGGCCAGCAGACTCTTGCTTATTTTCAGGCTGTAACAGCATCTCAGATAGGAATACAACAGGTCCACAGTCTCTCTGTGTTTGCCAAAGGTTTATGATCATTCTCTCTCTTTCTCTCTCGTATCAGAGGCTTCTCTCACTCTCAGTGGCAGAGCATACAGTATCTTTGCCAGTCTGGTGAAGACAAAGGCAACATGGCGCTGGTCACGTAGGAACACACCTCTTGTGGTAGACACGCTCTTTTCAGGGCCTGCTACAGGGCCTTCTCTCTTTTCTTTTTCTTCTCCCCTGTGGTTTGGGTTCCAAGGGAGGGAGAGGGTTAAGAGCTCACCAAAGTCTGGCATCCTCAAAGGCAATCAGTCTACAGAAGTGGTGTGGAGGAGCTGCCCTCCCAGAAACCAGAAAGAACTGGTGCTGTCTTTCTGCATTTGAGCCCTCAGAGAAAGAGGGGAGGGCTGCAGTTTTACCCCCACCAAAAGGGGCTGCAGTGGCTAATCTCTCTGGCCTGCTGTCAGAAGCCAGGACGAGCTGGTGCTGGCCACAGTCCAAGAGTTCTGCTTGCTTTGTGTTCAAGCTCTCAGGCAATAGAGGGCCATAGTTGCCTCTGTGGCCACTGCAGCCAGGCTTATACTTCTTCTGTGCTAAACCCTTCAGTGGCAGGTAGGCAGAGAGCCCTTGTAGGGGGGAAGCTCTCTTGCAGAGGAGNGCTGCAGTGGCTAATCTCTCTGGCCTGCTGTCAGAAGCCAGGACGAGCTGGTGCTGGCCACAGTCCAAGAGTTCTGCTTGCTTTGTGTTCAAGCTCTCAGGCAATAGAGGGCCATAGTTGCCTCTGTGGCCACTGCAGCCAGGCTTATACTTCTTCTGTGCTAAACCCTTCAGTGGCAGGTAGGCAGAGAGCCCTTGTAGGGGGGAAGCTCTCTTGCAGAGGAGTTCTCTCTGTCTTACAAGACCAGAGAAGAAGGAGAGAAGGCAGGAAGTACATTCTCTTTTATAGACTCTGTCCATCAATCACCTGTAGGGTCAGGATACTAATGCAGGGGGTCTGCTGGAAAGTTACCTACAGTTTCTAAATAAAATGCTTTTTCTGCATAAAAGCACCAAAATTAACTTGAAAACGTGATAATTTTCAAGCTGCAACACCTTTTTTCAATATTCTCACTATATGTAGCCTTAGTATCTTGAAGTAGCATAAGCAGAGGCAGAATAAAGCTGAATATTCACTTGTTGGATGCTTTTCTCTTCTACCACTCATCTGACATTCAGGATCACAATGTACTCTGCAAGTTTTCATGCTTACTGTGCCAAGTCCTCCAAGTAAGCTGTGATTGTTACTCTTCATAGTAGTCATCTCCTCTTTTTTATTCAACAGTTTTAAGATCTAGTTTAATAATTGGTCATGAATAACAGATGTACATCAGAAAAACAGTCAGTATTGCAAAATGGGTAAACACCACATTGAGAATGTGAAACAGGCATATAAGCTGCAAAAACCAGGGACTAATGTCTCTTCTGCTTTGTAAGGTCCTTAGATTGGCAGCTTAGCTTTGTCTTACAAAAGGTTCCAATCTTCAAGAAAATAGTTGTACACAAGGCACACAATGAGAACGATTAGATGACAGAAAAAAAAGAAGAAAAATAAGTTCAGACCATTAAGTACGTGTCCTATTCATGGACTACTTGCATATTTGTTTATTTTCTTCTGATCAATGGATATTTTCCTAACTTTTTGCACCAAGTTGTTTACTTTTAAGTATCTTCTGAAACTAACAGGTAGGTCTATGCCACTGCTTTCAAGTTTCCTGCAAAGGTATGGCTACTTTGAAAGCTTGAGATCCAAAGCAAAGCAACATGAAGGCCCAAATCTCTTATACCAGTGATATATCATACGGGTTTTTTCCTGGTTGCTTGGCAATAGAAATATAGGCATGTGACTACCTCCTCCATCTCCCCAGTATCACTTGCAGATATTTTGACTTGGCCTTTCTTCTTTTGTTTTTACCTCTCGTTAGTTAGTTAGTTCCAAAATGGTTTTCAACCTGATTTTTTTTTGTCTGATTTTGTACCTCACTGCTTTCTTTAGAAAACCACTGTACGTATAAAGATGTGAGAAGTAGGCCAGATCAGTGGGAGATCAATGTTGCCTAAGTTTAGGTACCTAAGTGAGGTATCATCTGCAGTGTCCTCTGTCAGCAACGAGATTAAGATGTCACCAGAAAAGACTTCAGTACCCAAGTCACCACCTGCAGCAGTCTACACATCAACTACTGGCCTCAGAAGAAAACCAGGAAAGCAGAAGATGATATTTCTCCCCCAGGCACCTTGGCTAGGCATTGGAAGCCAGGTGCTCTCTCCTTCTGATAAAGGTCACCCATGAAAGGCACCCACCAGAAGGACTTCTGCACAGAGAGCTGAACTCTTCAAGCATATAATGCCTGTATCTGTGGGAATCTTCACTGCAGGGTCAAGAGGCCATCCAGTTCTGAGCTCCTGGATAAGACCAGTGTCAATGGGATCATTTCCACATCTCACTCATGATGTCCTCTTCACTCAGGCCGTTCATGCTAGCACTTAGACTATCTAAAGCCATAAAGAGAATTTTTGCTCCATATAACTTTTCTAATAAATTTACGTGTCCTTCTGGGTACAAAAAACATTGTGGAAAGGTGAGCACAGGGTTGTGAACACCTGTGTGATTTAGCCCACAATATTACTGCAAGGTACGTGAATCACCAGCCCAAAGAAAAGTCATTCTTGGCCTCAATCTTATAGACATGTTTTGCCACCTAGTAAAAACACATCATAGGCGGGAGAATAAAAGAGTAGGAGAACAGCTAAGAAAGCAAAGGGCCCCAACTGCATTTGAGGCTGGGAGGGTTAACTCAAAGTACTTTGCTGTCATTGCCCCCTCTCTCTCATGGCCATGGTGGATTCCCAGGTAGGAGTTTATAACCTGTTGCAGTTTTCAGCAACAAGGTGATGGATATTGAAGGTTGGACTTGATGATGTTGGAGGTCTCCTCCAACCTTAATGATTGTAGGTTCTCATTTTGCTTTCTCTTACATGGTTCTCATAACTTTATCAATCTAAGACTGGAAAGCAGATTACACATGTCTGCCTTAAGGACCGGAAAAACTGCCCACATTTAATCCACAGCACAAGCCTGTAAGGCCATAAAACCAGTTGTGGAAACATATTTAAGGGTTTACAGGCATACACATCAATAAAGTAAGTTAACTCCTGATGCTCATCTTGTTTAATCCACCATGTGTAAATGGTAGTAGCCTTTTGCTTTTTTCTCTGAGAAATATGTGCAGGCAGATAGTTCATGATTCAAAATTATTTTCAAATCAGTTTGCAGAATATTACCCAAATGCACAGCTAGTGAGTGTTTTGTAACATAGCTCTGGTTATCTGGCCTGAGTAACTCATGCATTGCTGGGTTTGCCTGAGGATAAAAGACCACAGTAGGAGCCAAATGGCAAGCCCTTACTGACATCAACAAATACACCACTGGAAATTTATTGTCAGCTAAAACATCTTTCTAGGTTGGGTGTGCAAGTCTGACTTAATTCATGAGTGAATGTGAGAGTGCCATGAACACAGAACAGGATTTGCATTTCAGACAATTATTCATAGTGCTTATCTGTTTAGACTCTACTCGGCTTTGGTGGTTCAGTTAGGTGACAATGCATGTGGCAAAGTGGCAGCTCTGTAGCCTAAATTTATTCATCACAAGGTGCACTGTTTTCTTGATCTAGTTTATGGAGAAATATTTAAATCTCCAGATGGCACAATGCGTTCTAAAATAAAAAGGCACCATTTTTAGACTTTCAGTACTTAAAGGGGGTTGAAAAAAAAGACCATAGAATCATAGAATCATCAGGGATCAGAAGGGACCTTGAAAGACCATCTAGTCCAATCCCCCTGCCACAACAGGATCACCAAGACCAAGTCCAGGAGGGTTTCAAATGTCTACAGAAAAGGAGACTCCACGACCCCCCTGGGCAGCCCCCTCCAGTGCCCTGCCACCTTCACTGGGAAGAAGTTACAGAATCAGTCAGGGCTGGAAGGGCAGACAGGATCATCCAGTTCCAACCCCTCTGCCATGGGCAGGGACACCCCACTCTAGATCAGGCTGGCTAGAACCTCATCCAGCCTGGCCTTAAACACCTCCAGGGATGGGGCTCCAACCACCTCCCTGAGCAACCCATTCCAGGCTCTCTCCATTCTCATGGTGAAGAACTTCTTCCTCACATCAATTATAAATCTACCCATCTCCAGCTTCTCTCCATTCCCCCTAGTCCTGTCACTACCTGAGATTCCACCCCGCCTAAACCCATGTTGACTGGGCTTAATCTCTTGGCTGTCATGGAGCTATTGCATGTTAGTACTCAGCACTAACCATTCCATAACTTTGCCCAGAGGTGAGGTGAGGCTAACAGGTCTATAGTTACTTAGATCATCCTTCCGACTCTTCTTGTGTATGGGGGTCACATTCTTCAACTTCCAATCATCCAGGACCTCACCAGTGATCCATGACTTCTGATAAATTATGGAGAGTGGTTTAGCAAGCTCATCCGCCAGCTCTCTCATCACTCTGGGATGAATCCCATCTGGTCCCATGGACCTGTGGGGATCATTGCAGGGGGTGTGGACTAAATAACCTTTAAATGTCCATTCCACTTCAAACTATTCTATTATTCAAAAGGAAAACATAATGAGTGGTGTGTGCAGTGGAGCTGACTGCACACAAAACTTGGGCACAATACAAAATAAAGAGCGTCTCAGGCACTGTGTTCTTGAATCTGAGCAAGACACATACGAGAGAACAGGAATGATCAGCATCCACAGACATGGTGCTTCAGTGTAAGCTGCTGAACCCTTCTAACTCAGCCCTATTCTAAGTACTGGAAGAAGGGGAGATCAGATCCCAGTTTACCACTTCAGAGACAGCCCTGAACTGCCATTTCCTACTTTTGCATTTTCAAGCACATGCTTGCAGTCCAGTGTGGTAATCCCAGGATTACCAGGAGCTGGCCCAAGCACAGTCTTAGCACAAACCATTGTGTATTGAATCAAAAGCCATTTTGTCCATGACCAAAGAACACACTGAAATCCACAAGCACTAAATTGAGCCATGTACTTTTATTATGTACCTTGTATTGGTCAAGATGGGGAGCTTTTAAAGAAAAATTACTTTGCTTGACTCACATTTATATTAAAGAGAAACAACATTGGTCAGAATTATGTTGATGAAAGATTAAATAAATACTGTACTAAATACAATTGTGTATCAAGAAATGTCAATATAGACAAAAAAGTGTTTAAAGTAGTCATGTAAAAACATTAAATTCCATACAGCTTCTAAGAAAACACTCACAGTCAAGTGACTGATGTGACTCAGTGTCACCGATGTGACTTCTAGTGAGTCACTGGAAGGACTCAAGTTTGAAATAATTCCAAGTATTTTAAAATCTATCATGATTTGCAGGCTTCATCTTTTGCTTATCACCTGAAAGGACCACTGTCATTTCCGCTTCACAGATTTCTAGCTACTCACAGATTGCTTTCAAATCCTAGTGTTTCACATCAGCATGAGTTAAAAAACCAACCCATTGCTCCAGTTTGGTAGTTTTCCAATTGCAAAAGTTTTTACTGCAGTTTAGTATAGAGACAAATATAGTGATGATCCTGAAAGAGAAGGGATTTATTCAAGAATTCAGATATCTGCTTATGCCTTAAGAAAGATAGCAGTGCTTTTCCATTATTTTCTTTCATTATCCATGCAGTTTTCTGAAGCTAGCTGGAGACATGACATGGTCCTTGGCACATCTCAGTATTATTACCACTGTGGTCTTCTGTGGGGAGGTGGTGGCTAGCCAGCACAGTCCTGTCCATATACCCTCAGACTTGTCTGCCTGCTTGGGCTCCTAGCCTGCTTCAGGAAAATGACGGAGAGTCTGGCTCCTGCTCCAGTACCTCTGATCAGCATGTTTAAAATGTCTAATAAATTCCTATACTAGCTTTCAGAAGGGAGTGGTAATTGTTTTTAGCAATAATAGAGAGTACTGAACTGTTGGAACATGTCTAGAGGAGGGCCATGAGGATGACTGGATGGCTGGAGCACCTCTCCTATGAGGACAGGCTGAGAGTCGAGGCTGTTCAGGCTGGAGAAGAGACTCCACTGAGATCTTATAGTGGCCTTCCAGTACCTGAAGGGGGCATACAGGAAAGCTGGGAAGGGCTTGGAGTTTACAAGGGCTTGGAGTGGTAGGACCAGGGGCAATGATTTCAAGCTGGAAGAGGGGAGGTTTAGACGGGAAGTCAGGAAGAAGTTCTTCACAATGAGGGTAGTGA
The DNA here is from genome assembly GCA_013397515.1 of Upupa epops. Lineage (NCBI taxonomy): Eukaryota > Metazoa > Chordata > Aves > Bucerotiformes > Upupidae > Upupa > Upupa epops. Next base: position 18,444 of record VZRI01002650.1, read on the forward strand.
GACACTGGAACAGGTTGTCCGGGGAGGTTATGGATGCCCCTTCCCTGAAAGTGTTCAAGGCAAGATTAGATGGGGCCTTGAACAACCTGGTCTATTGGGGGTTGTCCCTGCTCATGGCAGGGGGGTTGGAACTAAATGATCTTTAAGGTCCCTTCCACCCTCAACCATTCTATGAATCTATGAATTTTATTAGCATAATATATTAAACCAGTTTGGAATTTGGGTAGGACATCTCTATGCCAGGCATGTCCTAGGAGCATGGTAGAACAATAACACTATGATCACATTCTAGGCATGCAGTTATTTTCATCCCACACTACAGGCTTTAGAAAATAATCCCTTGGGGGTAAAACATTTCCCAGTACTGTTCTTTGGCTTAAAATCAAAAATAATTTAAAAAGAAAACCATCTCTCTTGGATTGTGTAGCTCATATTCCTGCAGCACTATACGATTGCTGTCATCTTCATGTTTAGTTCATAATCAGAAGCTCCTGGCTTTTCTGACACAGACAAACACAGAGAAGATGATGCAGTTAAAGACTAATCATCAGAACCACAAAAGCCTGGTGAGAAGCAAAGGAGCTCTAGCAACCCAGTAACCAGGAACTGAACTGACTTCTCTAAAGGTATTAACCGATAATGTTAATGACGAGTTACCCAAAGAAACTGTCTCTTCAGAACATCTTGCAGTCTGCCAGGGATTGTGGGCACAGGACTCACTAGGAGATGGTGAAAAGGGCATTGGGAGATTGTACAGAACTTACTATGCCAATATTTAAGGAGTATGTAGGAATGTATGGTTTTTAGGGAATATTTAGGGGATGAAATGAAGGTGAGGAAAGGGAGGCATTGAGGTGGACTGGGGAGAAACAAGCAAGAGAATATTTTACCTCGGTAAAATGGGACCAAGCAGGATGGTTATGTGTAAGCAGGCTTGCTAGGCAGTGCACTTGCCTGAGTGAGCCCTATGACTCACCAGCAGAGTCTAATCAATATTCTGGTTAAATCCTATATATAATGATCTCCTCAGCAGGAATGCTTGAGTGCTAGTGAGCTTTGAGATGGCCTTGTATGCAAGCAGGGTAAGAAGTGGGTGGTTGTACCAGCAGCAGCAGCAACAGGGTTATAAACCTCCAAACCTAGTCTGTCTGGATGCCAGCAACTGTGGAAACCAAGGAATTAGAGACCGACTACCAGAATGGTCCATACTGTGTTTTAATATATATGCATACATATGTATAACATATATATATATATACACACATGTATTTTTCACTAGTAGGTTTCAATCCTATTCAGCTGAAGAGGAGGAACTTTATCAGGCAGTCTGTGCTGTTTGTAAGTGCTGCGTGTTTATGTGGGTGTTGGTAAGGCACTGTTCTATCTCTAGGGCCATGTGTGTTGATGAGCATGTGCTCAGCCTCCTCACTGATGGGACTTCACTATCAAAATTCCTATCTGACTTCAGAATTCAAAGAGGATGAGTATTTAAAAGGTATATAGAGATCTGAATACATATAAAGCATAAATAAACTTTGAGAGATCACAACAAAAGTAGGACCACAAGGCAGACACCTGATTGGTGCAGGTTCATGTTGCTTTATATGACCAATTTTATCTTTTTTTCCTGTGGTATTTAATAATATTTTGGAAAGCCTCCTTGCTGGAAGGAAAACCCACTGAACCTTTGGCAGGGTTGATCTAGGCTCCTGAGAGTACACAAAAGCAAATGACAAATAGAGTATTCCAAGAAGCAGTTCTTAAAAATGTGTCTTCATCCTGATGCAGTTCTACAAAAAGCATCCCAATTTTCCAATCTCTCTTACCCTTATGCATCCACAATATTCTTCTCTGTTTTAAGAGAGAAAGTGGACTCTCCTGCAAGATGTCTTTGTCGAGGGAGAATGCTTGATTTTTTAGAAGTGGTATTATGCCTAGTTTGATGGGTGGAGACAGTGCTCTGATGTGACTGTCCACTACTTGAGTTCATCAACACAAGTTGATGCTCCCCTCCTCATTAAGCCTCCTCATCCTAGGTTTTCATTTCTACGAAAGTTTCTAAAAATGATAACATGGGATTTTCCAGAGAGACAGTCTGGAAGACCCTTTTTGAGACACTGTCCTTTATTTCATTAATAGTGAAAGTTCTCCAGGAGTAAAAACTTGAGCAACAATTATGATAAACAATTGGGTTTTCCCCAGAAAGAGTTAGAAAGACTTCTGGTTCCACGCTTGCTTCTCTACCCATCATCAGGTTCTGCCATCCTACTGTCTGGTCCTTCTGTAACTTTAAAAGCTAACAAAAAACTCATATTTTGTTTCCAAAATGGATTTTAGTTCAAATCTAGGCCTTAAGATTGTCTCCACCATTTCTCCATGAGTATTACCAGCACCAGACTGTATAAACTTTTCCAGGTCATGGCCAATTATTCAAGTGACTGCACTAAATTATCATGTACAATTAGAGAAGGGAGCAAGTTTCTAAGCTGAGAAAACGCCAAGTCTGATTCTATCACACTTGTGGACTTATGGGCTTGAGGAAGGAAGCTGGTTTGTCTGTTATCTGTATGCTTAGTGCTTCATCACAGACATTTCATTAGCAGAGGATAAGGATTTGATGTGAGGTGCAGGGTAGAAGGTGATGCACTGCTGACAGGAGTGCATAGGAGAAGCTGGGGCAGTGGGGCAGGTAAGGGAGTGGTGGTGATGAGTGCCAGCCATAGAGCAGCAAGGGAGAGTTCATATGATGGCTGCTTCAAAGCACAAGTGGTACAAGGCACTGGACACCAATTCTTCTCTGTATAACTCTTATTGGCTGCAAGGTATGGATTTTTCAGCTTCTAGCTAACTATTTCAAATAACTGAGAAATAAAATAAGGACATAGTGTTACTATTTATGCAAATAATTTGGTTGAAGAGTAAGCCCACTTCTCCTACCCAGTCTTGAAATGAAGTAGTGGCATCCTTTTCTACTCTGCTATGTTATACAAGAAACAAGAGATTACACTTTTTACTTTAGGGTTTAGCAGAAAGTCTTGACTGTGAAAAATCAAAGCCTAAGTCAACTGCAAAGACTGAATTTATACTAAAAGAATTACATGCAGACTGGTACTTCATTCTCTTCTTTTAAGTTTATTCAAGTACTAAAGTAATTAATTCTTCAAGCACAGTTGAACCTTCCCTATTTTATACTAATATCTGTGTGACCCACCGGAAGTTGCTAATTGTTTGAAGGCAATGAACAACAGAAATTAGTGCTTCTCAAAGCATACTTATTATCATTTGATAGCTTTCATTTCATGTCATTTCAGATACTATAGAGTTGTTAATCAGTCACCAAAATGTAATTATGGTATATAAGAAATGACATTTCAATATGAAAGTTTTCTAGACCCTTAGAAATGTCCAGTGTGATCTCGTAGTGAAGTGAAAGCATATTGCTCATTTTATGAACCACCTAGAGTGGGTGGAAGGTGATTGACAGTTATTTTTCAATATAGTGGGCTACTGTTTACTCCTGTGTGTGCTTTGCAATAGTGGCACCTTTATTCAAGGTGGCAAGGCATGAAATATTTGAAAAAGCTCCCTGAAGATTGTTTGCTGAGTATACGTATTAAATTTCCACAGCACACATTTAGACACATTTCTCTATGTGTTATTTTTTATAATATTCAGTCTCCTCTTTACTTGGTCATATAAAGCATTTTTCAGCCAATGGACTCATTGAAACACTTTTCAATCTTCAAACTTCCTTCCATTTTTGAGGACTGATCTTTCAAAGTGACTACAAACATTTTAATGCTACATTTATGAAAAAAAACCCCTGACTTTGAAAAGTAAATTATAACGTACTCATCATAATTGTTATTGCATAGCTGCACATATACAATTCTTCCTGCCACAGCAAATTCAGAAAGAGCTACCTTAAATATATCAAGCATTTAACAATCAAGTATAATTAATAAAAACTCCAAGTTAAATATTATATCCAAACCAAAAACACCACACCCTGAAAAATAGTAAAAACAAGGGAAAAAACACAGAACTCTACTGCATCAGCACTAGTTTTACATGGGTTTGAAGCTCATTATAAGCATTCTGGGTTGCTGCTGTTGCTGAATATTATCAGTGAGTTCCACTAACACAGTTTCTGCCTGCATATTAACAAAAATCAATTACAACTCTGCTCTTTTAATGTTTCACTGTTTTCTCATTCTCTCCCTTCCTCTCTGAGGTTATCAGCATGGATTGTAGTCCCTACAGCCATGATAATAGCTGAAGTAATTATCTGTTCCAAATATCATAAGATCACAGCTTTACGCTACCCTCAAATACCACCTGGCTTCTCCTATTCCTTTCATGCAGAGCTGTAGAACCACTAGTCCAAGCTTTCACTGTGATTCAGAGAGGACATTTTAATTCTCTCTGTATTGGCTTTCTATCAGACATAAAAATCTTAGTTTCCAAGAGGACAAAATGCTTCTGGCTCCTAGGTCAGGATGCTCTGGTGTATACCACATTAAGGGCTAAAATGGGGAATAAAATAACCAGAGCTAGCTAGATGACTGTCTTTTATTTCAACTTGTTTATTTCTTGAGATCAAAAAGTACAGGTGTGTGGAGCTGGGCTAAGCACACAAAGGCTAATAATCAGAATATTTTTGTGGGAGGGAAAAGCATAAGAAACCTCTTTGGAAGGATGCAGACATTTTTTCAGCTTTTTTCCTGGGCTGCCCAGCTCCTCTGGCTGCCTGCTATGAAGGCAGGCACCCAGAGCTGAAAGCCTGCTCTGCAGGAAGACATGGCTAGGGAGTGTGAGGAAGAAACCGAAGCCTGCTAACAGAGAGACTGACTGAGGGGCTGCTGCTCTCTTCCCCTGGGCTGATATGGAGACTCTGGGCAGCAGACACTCAGGTAACTAGCAGTCTGCTGTCCTCCTGGCAGAGGCTGCTGCTAGCAAGAAAGCCACCATTTGATATGAGAGCTATGGAGGTAGGCAGCTGAGAGTCAAGGAGTCCTGACTCTGGTGGTGACTAGAGTTATGCGCTGGTCAGATAACAGCTAACCCCTGTGGCCACTAGCTGGGCCATTTGGAAACCCCAGCTTGCCAGAAACAATCAAACAGAGAAGACTTTGAAGACAAGGGAGGGTTGAACTGGCAGCATTGAGGAACTCTTTACCAACAAACAAAATTGATTTCTTGAGGAAGCTCCTGATCATTCCCTTTAATACACGCACTGTGGCTGTGTTAGACTTTTAACAAAACAATGAGCTTAGATTAGTTGCAAGGAACATCACTGAACATGAGTCTGCAGTGTGCTCAGGTGTCCTGGAAGGCCAATGGCATCCTGGAAATAGAATGGCCAGCAGGACTAGGGACAGAATTATTCCCCTGTGCTGGGCACACACCTCACCTCGAGTCCTGGGGGCAGTTTTGGGTCCCTCGCTTCAAGAAAGAGATTGAGGGACTGGAGCAGATCCAGAAGAGAGTAATAAGGCTGGGGAAGGGACTAGAAGGAAAGTGATGAGGAGATGCTGAGGGAGATGGGGTTGTTTAGCCTGGAGAAGAGGAGGGAACCTTATCATGCTCTATAACTACCTGAAGGGAAGTTGTAGTCAGGTGGGGGTCAGCACTGCCCCAGTTAACTAGGGACAGGATGAGAGGACAGGGCCTGAAGCTGTGCGGGAGGAGGGTCAGGTTGGATATTAGTAAGGCCTTCCTCACAGTAAGGGTGATCAGATGTTGGGATGGACTGTCCAGGGCAGTGGTGGAGTCCCCATCCCTGGAGATGTTTAAGAACAGACTGGACATGGCACTTAGTGCCATGGTCTAGCTGATGTGGTGATATCAGGTCATAGGCTGGGCTTGATGAGCTCAGAGGTCATTTCCAGCCTCAATAATTTTGTGATTCTGTGATTGTGCCGGATTCTGTTGGGTGGCCAATGCAGGTAGTGGGGTGTGGTACTTGTCTGAAGCAGGAATCCACAATTTTCTGTGCTCCCTCACTGGTCAAGATGTCACAGTTTAATGATTTTAAAACTTATGTTGATCAGTTTTGTCAATTTGGAACATAGTATGTTCTGTAAGAGTTATCACACAGCTCATACCAGCCTCTAATAAATATATTTGCTGAATGAAAGGAAAATGACCATATGGCTGGTAAACTCATTCCTTTTTAAAGTAGATTAGGTGCACGTGGATATTTCAAGATTAAAGGTGTATTTTTTCCTGATGCTATTAACTGCCCAAAATGTGGCCCAAGACAAAACTTGAGATTCAAACTTCAGAATCGTCAGATTTCCTGTATGAAAAGAAATTATGATTTGCAAACTACCTAGCAGTGAGGACACATTTAGCAACACATGATGCCCTTCTGCTATACTTTATACTATATGGCAAGAACTCTAATCTCCCTTATTTCTTATTTTATCTCTTTTATGTCTATTTTTTTATACTTTTGTCTCTTTCTTTTCCTCTCAAAGAGGAAAATAAAAACATATAATAACCATCCTCAACAAAAGTATTTTTAATTTAGGCCTCTGTTCACAGTCCTGCAGGACAAAGGAATTGTAGATCTGCTTGCAAATACTGTGTTACTTCTTCTAGTTGTCTTTATGAAGTTTCAGATTAGGCTTTCAATATCTACATGTAGGGAATCCATGCTGAGCCATAAAAGCCTATTACAGAAGTGAGGTACTAAAAATATCTTCGTCTGAAGCAACTTGTTTCAGCTCTTTATCAAGCACTAAGGAATATATTATAGGAGAAGAATGGTTTTTAGAGGACAAGCAGAATACCTCTGGGAAAGATAAAAGGAGAAAAAAAGAGAGTGCAACAAGTTAAGCACGGGATATTCCCTTCCACAAAAGGAGAAACTCTTCACAAAGCAACTCTATATTTAGGAGAAACTACCTTGATAAAAGGTTAACACCAGTTCAACAATTTTCTTCACTAACTTGGCCTGCACTGGCCATTGTTCTCTCACTGTTCTCTAATTCAGCTTCAGATTTTCTCTTCCTCCCACTGTGTCATCACTGCATCTCTCCATAATGTCTCAGACAATCTCTTTTGATGATTTCTCATCTATTTCTCTCACCCTCTGAACCTCAGTCCTACTTATGCACATCAGTGATTAAGCTTTTGTCTTCACCCTTGATGCATTTGTCCTTCTCTCCCAAGATAAGACCTTCCCTTCTACGCTGATACTCTTTTCCCATGCTTCTGCTCCCATCCTCCACATGAATTTCACTTGACCTATTGTATTTTAACCATCTTCTTCTGTCTGTTTCTCTAATATAGCTGACAGTTGAGCCAACATCAACAGTCCAACATATTTTTACTTCTTAGACCTACTCACTAGCAGTCCTGTTGCTTGAAACACAGCTGGGGTTTCCTGACTCCTTGCCAACCACAAACCCAGGGAACACTATTTCTCATAGCACAGCATGTTGTAGGTTTACTTTAGGTCACTGTTTATTTATTCATGTCTGTGTAAGAGTATCGATGCAACATGTAGTCGTAGTATTACCATTAGAATTAAAAAATGCCTTTAGGCCTTAGTCTTTTAGGAAGTATAACAACTCATACTCAGCTCAAGTGTAAATACAGCTCAAGTTCACTTCAAATTTCTGATTTGTGAGATAAAATTCAGAGGGTTTCTGTGGTTAAAAATTAGTAAAAATATTTCTTAGAGATTTGTAAAAAAAAAAACACTTATGCCTGTCTATGATCTTAAATTCAGGTCTCAAATCTAAGTGTGAGTGTCTTTTCTTGTAGTTATTTGTTCCAAGAGTCAAGTAGTGGATATAAAATATCACCAGCAAGGAAGATCAATAATTCTGACACAGCATTTTTACCTGCTGTCATACAGCATGACATGATTTAATCTTGAGCTTTTGGCTGAGCAGAAAATATTGACCTAATTTTTTCCTAGACTCTGATGTTTCTAGATTTCAGAGGTAATTAATTATGCAGCTGATTTTTCAAATAATAGTGCATCTAGCAAAGGAAGTTAGCAAGAGGAATGCACTGACAGTAATAATAATTCAGAAAGACCAAGTTTTAAACAGCCTAAATTGATGAGTGCTGAGGGACTGTTGCTCCAGAATATGCAAAGACTTCCATTAAGAAAAGAGCAGGTTCTAAAATAAATACATTGTTATGAATTATTATTGATAATATTCATTTGCCCCAGTATTTCTGTTCAATTAAATATCAGGGAGAAATCTGCTGCCTCCTGCCACATTTCCCAGAGTTGGGCAGTTGCCCCCAAAGCCTTTCCTAGTTTTTGTTCAGAGTAACACCCAGCTGTACTTGAATTAGCAGGAGTTTGATGGAAGAGGAATTACTAAGCATCCACAACACCATGTTACTGAATCTATGTCTGTATGATGAAGAGAGGTATTAAGCAACTTGTCCTTTGGCTATCACTGAAGACCCCTGTAGAGGGTGACTGACCCTGGAGTGAAATAAATAATACAAAGTGCAGGAGGTTAGGTTTTGGGTTTTTTTGATGAACTGGAAGCTATTCAAAATCACAAGAAAGGAAATACCAGAGCCCCATACAGGTTTACAGAAAGTTCAGACATACAAGCTAAACATTGTGCAACACCACCAGTGTGTTCAGTATATCCTGTTCAACTGAAATGTAAATAGACTTAATTTATTAAGTGGAGTCTTCCTTCTCTCTTTTTATATGGAAAAAAAAATTACAGACCATCCCATCCCCAGTTTGCAATCATCCTTTCTTTTTCCAAAAAAAGCAACCCCTGAATTGACAACACATTGCATTGAGCAGCTCTATAGAAAGCATCTTTATTTAGTAAAATAAATCCATTACATAACATTAGCATGGAGCAGTAAGGGAAGCTCTGATAACAGTAAGTTTTACTTTATCTATGAAAGAATTGAGTAAAAAAGCAGGGCCTCAGGATCCATTGTTCCTGCTTAAGGTAACAACCTCAAAACCATTTATTTTTGCATGCTGCTTCTTATTAAAGCAAGCGGAAAATCAAATTTGAAGGGTTTGCCTCAGCACCAGAAATGGAAAAATAAGCTAGGAAAAGACCTGGGTGACTTTCTGCCACCAGCCCAGAAGCCCAAAATATTATAGTCTGTAACAAAGTGTGTGCAGAATCAAAGAAATCACATAATACTTTTTTAGGAAGTTAGATAAATATTTTATCTCCTCCTTGAATATTCCTCCTTAATTGCAAGTCTGACACAGTTACAGCAGGTTAGAAACTTAGCATCACCCAAAGCAGCAAGAGATTTGTCAGAATGCTGCTAAACCAAATTACTACAATGATCACATTATTAACTGATGTCAACATTAAATAATAATCACTGCCACAAGACCACAGTGAACCTCCTAAAAATTACCAGTTTTTCCTCAGCAATCTGCTCTGTGCATCTAACATGGGGTTTTCTACAGTCATCTATGTGATGAATCTCACATGTTAGAGTTTTTCTTTAAAAATAAAAGTTCCTGTGAACACACATGTCATGCAGGGTTGTAACTTGTCAGTTACAAGTCTATGTACTTGCAACTGAGCTTGAGTTATTGGACACCTAGTTCTGTTATACAATGACATTTGATTGCTGACAGGAAATTCCTACATTCCTCATCTGAAGTTTGCCCCAAAATTGACCAAAACTTACTTATCTGAGAAGGGATCCCTGAATACCACAAGAATGGTGAGTGAACAGCTGCAGTACAAAATGGGCCAGTATCCATAAAGGTCAAAGACCTTGAGTGAAATTTGCTGAACTATAGTGTAAATGAAAAATTAGGCCTTGATCAGAAACCGAACAAAGTCAAACTTCATGCTTCTGGATTCAAATGAGTTCAAGAATTTACAAGATATTTATTGGGCGGGGAAAAATGAGCCTACATCCTCAAGGGTCATTGGGTTTCTTCTGCACACTGAGCTCTGTGTCCTTTCAAGAATACTATCAACAATTACGGTTACAACCCGCCAAGTGGTGCTAATCCATGGTCACTGTGACAGCCTTCCTGCAGAGACATATATCTGGCTAGCTAAGTCATTTCAGGATTTAAGAACTCTGCATTTGAGTGTGCACCCTTTGCATGTTTCCTCAAAACTCCAACCATACCTGGAAACCACAACCTTGATAAAGTGTTACTGCTACTTCAGGGTTTTCACAAAACCTCATTCAGAAAACATCTTATTACATACTCTCAACAATTCAGGAAGTTACCTTGAAAATTATAATTTACTTTTGCAAAAAGCTCCAGAGGTTACCATCAAGTCTATGCTGGGAAGTAAACAGGCGTTTTGTCTTAGAACCTTTGATCATCATCACTCTATATCCATTGCTCTGCCAGGTCCTGCACTTGAGTCATAAAAACTCAAGTGCTGAGGGACAGGATTTAATGGTGAGCTGGAAGTACTGGGTCAATGGTTGGATTTGATTGATCATAAAGGTCTCTTCCAAACAAAAGAATTTAGTGACACTTATCAATTTTTAATCAATCATTAATTGCCTACAATAAAGAGTTTCAGAGAATGCTCCTGGCTAGAACTGACTTAACTGAATTGGTTAATGTTATCACTAGCATCTGGCTGCTTGTCATTTGTGGCTAGCACAGAAGACCGTAAGTGAACTCTGAACACTTATCCACCACATGAAACATTTTCAGGATAAGATAACCCACAAGAATGCATGCTAACCTTTCTGTAGCTTTTCCTGACTATGTGGTTTATTTTAAACATGTCTTGTGGAGCTCCTTCTAACTGAGATCAATGACTCTCCTGAAAATGCAATGGAAGATGAGTATGACAACAAGGACTGTTGACCTGGCATTGTGGGCAATCTGCACTACACTTCTTGTAATGTTTTCCGCCTATAATAAGTACTGGTGTCTGTGAACAGCAGCTCCAGTAAGACTACTATAGATTACACTTTCAATGGCCACACTTTCCAAGAAGAGGAAGGAAGCCATTGAGAAAAATGCAGGAACTTCCTGAACTCTGCACCAATCAGTCTACATCACTGACATGTACTCATGGACCAGTCAATGAGTTTTTCTCTGAAATTTTCTTCTGCTGACTCAAACTATTCTCCATGAATAGAAACTTCGGGTTACCAAGCTTTTTGTCAATCAGCTGAGGGGAAAATCTAAACCAAGAAGCACCCTGCATCAAAGTAAATAAACTACTAGTTTTGGAGACTAGAGTATCTCGGCAAAAAGGAGGAAAATACTGCAAGAAAGCTATATTACAAATCGAGGACTTAAAAATGCAAGACAAGAACGAAAATTTTGTCAAGGAATAATTTCTGTCTTTGGTTATAGAAGACAGCCTATGAAGATCATGTTGGGCTGAAGTTTCTTAAAGGATGATGAGCTCCAGATCTTGTGATTATCACAGAAAAAGATAAGGGATTTCTTTCAACTGACCCTGCACAAAATCACCTGTTTTGTTTCTTTAGTCTCTCTGTTAGGAGGAGAAATTTTCAATTAGTAAAAATAAGACTGAAAGCTTTGTCTACATTAGTACTGCAGAAGTTTCTCAAAGTTTCCAATACTGTAGGCAAGACATTATGTATCTGGCGAAACTGAAATGACAACCGTCTACTCACTTTGTAAGGACAAGTTAAAAAATAAAAAACCCAGGACCCTAAAGCACTGTTAAAGCACAAGATATAAACACCTAGGGCAGAGATTCAATGAGAAAAATATCTGCTCTTGCCTTTCCCACCCCCCACACTCAAATACATGACTCCTATTTGGGTGCCAAATACTGAGACAAATGGCCAGAGATACTATTTTCTTCCTTGACCTGAATATCTCTTATGAAGCCATCTCCCATCTAAGATTCCATGGGATTCATAAGTATTCCTCTTAGGAGACTTGAGTAGAGGCCTGATATACACACATTGCACAACCAGTGAACTGAATGAAATGGCAGCAGTAACTGCCACTAAGAGGCAGCTTATACGATACCTTAGCTATTAAAGCAGTTACCAAGTGAAAAGGAGGCTGAAGATATGGCTCCACATTTTCCACCTTTCAGTCTAACTTTAACCACTCTGCTATTGAAGATATCCTTGTTTCCCTTTTCAACATGCTTTGTATCTGAAAGGGATGGACATCCAAAAGGACAGCCTAGCCTAAGCACAGGTAGCCATGCCCTCACCCAATGCTTGGCTACTGTGATTCTTGTTCAGAGGTGCCTGGCAATGACAAGCCAGGCTCTGTGATCCCCCAGGAGCATGGAGCCTTTGCTTTGGGTGCTGCAGTAATGGGTCAAATAGCCCTGAGCTCCAGTCTGGGAGCTCATTGTAGCAGAGTGATCTCCTAGGGGGTTACTTGGAGTTAGCATCCTGGGAAAGAGGTGGCTCAGAGGGGAATGCCACAAAGCTGCCACACTATGATATCTTTTTGCATGTAATCTACTCTTTTTTCCTTCTTATGATCAGTATGAGAATTTGCAGTTTCACAGCCTCTCAGATCTGGAGTGCTGAGAACAGCTGTGCCTGTTGCTGTGGTAGCATAAAGGACAGTTCTACCCCAGCAGGAGATACGAAATGAGCCTCGGGGTTTCCTGAGGTAGTTGAACCATGTTGCCAGAAACAACACACCTGCAAAAGTCCTGTCAGATTTAGTGTGTTAGAAACCCTGTAATTTTCAATAAAATATTTTGTAAAAAATATACTTGGAGGAAAATATCTTGAGAAATTGCCAAATATTTAAGGCCAAGCCATGTTTCCATAAAAGTCAATGGGAGGTTTGTTATAGATTTTTAAAAGGCAAGGATTAGACTCTAAATAGCTTGTTTATGAGGAACAAGTGATATTTTAATGTACTGGTATTTTTTCTAAAGTGTTTTAGAATTATTAATAACTGAAGAGATCTGAAAAAATCTGGAACCTTGAAAAAAGCTTAAATACCATAGCAACGCTTGCCTTCCTGTCAAATACTGTACTTCCAGAGAGACACCGAGCTGCCATGACAAGATACCTTCTTTAAGAATGTCCTGACTGCTAGAATCAAAGAATTGTACTGTATAATACTCTTTAAACACAATAAAAAACATCAGCTTCTCTCAGCATTAGTCACAGTCTGCCAAACGATTTTTCATACCTTTCCATGGACAGAGATCAACTTTCCTTCAAGCTTTTCAAGATCTTTTAGTTACACAACAAAATACGGAACTGAGTTAAATAATGAATGATATTGCATGATCTGTAAGGAACCTTTCCTCCTATGACTCAGTCTCAGTGAGGAAGGCCAACAGTCTGAATCCTCTCAATACTAAAATCATACACGCTTGCTGCATAATGACATAGTGACACTGACTTGCTGCATAATAATAGATAAATATTAGGAACCCCCCAAAGAGCATAAAAGAAAATAAATTTATGACAATGTTTTTAACAATGAACTTGTCTCAGTTATAGATTCAAAAGCTTCTGAAACCACTATGTGGTCTCATTTTAGCAAAATACCTGTCAAGTTCAAGCAAGTATTAGTGATATGCTAAAAGATACAACTTAGCCTCTCAAAGTGAAAGTACTTTCTCTAACTTGAGAAGACTCTGGATTAGACTTTACTGCTCCCTACAACTATTTGAAGGGGCGCTGTAGAGAGGTGGGTGCTGATCTTTTCTCACAGGTAATTAGTGATAGAACAAAACAGCATGGCCTCAAGCTGCACCAGGGGAGGTTTAGACTGGACATTAGGGAAACCTTTTATACTGAAAGACTAATCAGGCATTGGAACAGGTTGCCCAGGGAGGTCATTGAGACATCATCCCTGGATGTCTTTAAAGATCATTTACATGCAGTGCTTAGCAATCTGGTTTAGTTGTGAACTTGGTAGGCAGCATTGATGGTTTGACTTTGATGATCTCAAGGGTCTTTTCCAACATGAATGTTCTATGATTCTATGATTTGTGATCAACAGAGGCCATGCAGACAGAGACAAATAGTGCTGGGCAGCAAGTTGCCACTTCTGAGAAAATGTCCTGTTCTCCCACCCCTCCCTTCAACCAGTGATCTCTTGAAAAATGGATGCAGCAGCAGGTATCTTTGTGACATTACCAAAATGTGTTATGAATATTTTTATCCCAACAAATTTAGAGGACAGTATTAAGAGGTCAGGTCCATTACAGAGATTCATTTGTTTGTGATCTTAATACTGATCTGTTACAATTGCTGACAGTCTTTTTAAATCACTGAAATGATGTCAACTTGAAGCAATTCTGGCATGCATGTATGAAATCTTTGAGAAGACTGAACATGGTGAGACCAGAGCTGTGAGATAGATGTATCTGTTTACCAACAGGAGTTCTATCAAAATTGAGGACTTCTATGCTGCATATGACAGCAGAAGGTGAAGGTGGTGGATGGGCTGGCTTGGTGGAAGAAATACAGCCATGAGACATGGGAGTGATGTTTGTGCAGCATAATCTTCAAACACTTTTGTTCCTAGTTACTTCTGACTCCTGAGGAACAGAAAGCCTATTATAATGAAAGAATATCCTGATATGCATGAAATGCCATAAGGAAAAATAATAAAAGTTTGTGGAGGCAGTATGTAGTTTCACTTTCTTTCTGGCTATATATAGCTCACTAGAACATTTGACAGTTGCAAGCAGTTCTGTAGACTAGCTATTTAAACACTTCGATGAATTCATCCCAACAGGAACTCGAGGTGTTTATTAATTTTCTAGCTGGAGAAAATTTAACTTGTGATTCACTGCAGAATGTGCCAAAACAAATCAGCCACTGAACATTTAAACTTTCACTTTCAATAAATAATCTTTTAATTAGAGTGTAATCCCAATTACCCCTTTCATTTTCACATGCAAGTCAATCATTTTCATGCCACAAAACCCCCAAACATCTCACTTAACATTTCTGCATCTGAAAGTACTGGAACTTTGCTTTGTTTAAAATCCAAGGAATCTTGATCATCAGGTTAAAAGGAATAACTTTTAGAAGGATGTCTCCATAGAACCAGCTTCACTAGCCTAGAGGAAAGCTTTCATTGAGCCATTACTGTAACCAAGGAAATTGAAGTCAATTCTAGATAACACCTTCTTTGATACAGACTTCTGGAAAAAAACATATAGCAAATTTTTGAAACCTCTATAAACATTTATAATGATTTTTGCTGCTGCCTGAATCAATTTCCTGACTAGCACATAGCAGATAATCTATATTAAAATACGTTTGATAGTATGTGTCATCTATAAGTGAGCATTCTTACCTTTTTAGATACATCTTTGCATCGTTTGCATTTGAAAGGAATGAGTAATTTCCACCTTTGAGAGAATGTAAACCACATGATTTTCTTTCTGCATGAATTCTGCATTCAACTGTAAAATTGTCTCTTTCTCCTGCCATATCTTTCATATCCTTGTATGCTTAGGTTTCCCAGAATCTCTTGCTCAGTTTGTCCGTATCTCACAAGAGGCCTGCTTGGAAACTCCAGAAAGAAGATGAAAGCTCAGTCCTGCTCTGATTTTCTTGAAATCTTTTCACCATATGTCTCCTGGGGATTATCTGTGGAAATTAATTTAAGAAAAGAATTTATTTACTACATAAAAGGCAAAGTAAAAATAAGATTTATCTTCTACCTGATTAATATTGATGCTAACTTCATATTAGACATTTTTTTTTTAACCAAATACTCATCCTCATCTCTCTATATGGAGGAAAAAGACGAAAAAATCAAAGTGTCCTAGACCTTATTCTGCCCATTTTAGCTTTTGCAGCACATTCATTGTCTGCTTTCTATACAAAGACATGGAAGTGACATGAGTTGCTGTTTTTATGCATGCAGTATTTTACAAAGTCTTGCCTCTGCATAATCTAGCACAGTTTTCAGAAGTCATTATTTTTGGAATAAAATATTTGCATTTTCATTTAGCTACTGTACCATCAGCATTTTCTTACTCTATTGCTTGAGTACTTGCACTGGAAAAGAGGACATTTGGCTTCTCTGGGCTTCAATGTGTGTTGCAAGTATCACTTTTTTCAAGGGATGTCACTGAAGTAGAACAACCAGCAGAACCAAGTTGCAAAAGCCGTTTTCAGCACCTCCACCGAAACCATTTTCAGCTACTTCTATTCCCACACACTGAGGACCAGCCTGTGACATATAAAATCACCACGGCATTCCCCCATTTATAGAGCAATGCCTGGGTTTTGGGGTTTTTTTGGGGCAAGCTTTGACTTGGTTAAGTTTCTGGTTAAACCATATCGTCTCACAAACCAACCCCAAATCAGGTATAAATCCTAGCATCCAACAAATATATTCTCGTCTAAATCTCCTATCAATTGCACTACCTTATTTAAATTTATGTACTTTACACTATCCATTAAAAGTAATGAAGATTTTAATATAAAATAAAACTATGTATTTGGAAAGCAAATTTAGATTGACATTATTGTGTCTTTCCTTAAAAAGGGGAGAAAGCAAAAAGCGTCAATAGAAACACAAATGAACAGAAACAATCAGAATCACAGAAAAAACCCACGTGCCCTTAATTCATAACGTTATCTGATGTGACTTCTGCTTCCACTACTACTTCAGTCAGTGTGACCCCTTTCAAGGAGTTACTTTTCTCAACACTGTCCCACGCTTGAAGTCTGTTTTATCACTGCTGCTTCTGTTTTTATTTATAGAATAACTACAGCATTCAAATACAAATAAATCTTATTTAACAAAAGGAAAATAAGAC
>VZRI01002650.1:35244-50483 GCA_013397515.1 Upupa epops
AAATGGGTTTTGACAAAACAAGCAGAGAGTTAAAAAACAGGCTTCCTGCCTCTGCAAGAAGGTCTCAACCTTTGGCTCTCTGGGTTACATTCATGGGTACTTGGCATGCACACATGTGAGTTTGTTCATGAACAAGCCAGCTGATACCACTAAACTTAGTGCCAGATTACTGTGAGACCACTACTGCAGGCAGTAATAGTCACAGTTTTTATCTGTCCCTACTGCCTAACACCAGTAATCTCTAGAGCAAGTCTTGGCATTGTTTTTCTAGCTGCATCTCCTGTAACTCCTCCCAGCAAAAAGCAATTTTCATGTTTCAGGGCCTGAGTATGTACTCAGGTGAGGCTGGCCAAGTAGGCACAGGCACAGCTCTCTGCACCCTGGTCTCCAAGGAAAGGAAGCCCATCTGAGCACCACAGAGGCAATCATACTAATTTTTCATAAATGACCATACATCAAGGAACAAGCTCATATCATAAAACCTACCAATCCCTGCATGGCCATGGGAGGCTTGGATTAAATTCCTTTTGCCACCTGGGGGAATCTGACCTGACATTTGCCGCTGGTTGGCTATTTTAAGGCACAAGGACAAGGTAAATCATTATTTCTGTTCAAACTGTTCCTCTGCATGAAACAAATATTCATTGAGCTCCCGACAAAATGTGCCTATAACTGAGTTGTTACGGTGTTCAGCAGGGAAGTTGGGTAAGAGGAACATATTCTTTTGGAATATGAGAGCATACCTGGTTAAGCAGCAACACAGCAGGGTGGTGATGATCTGTGTTTGGAACTGAGGTGTTAAGACAGAATTTGAATGCTTAAATCTGTTTTTGGCAGCAGCCTTCAGACACTACTGAAGAGGCTACCTGGAAATTAATTTATTGCTGGATAATGTGAGGAAATGACAATGTGAAACAACTCACAGAATGCTGAGAATTATTCTCCAACAGATGCAAGAATAAAATTTATTCCTCTGTACTAGTCTTATATATGGATCTAGGAGTAAATACTATTCTAGATGGTAAGTAATTAAATAGAATGACTGCAAAGATCTGATAATAGATTGTCCTAACTAACAACACCAGTGGTGCCTGTGCTTTTCCAGTTTAGTTAAAAATCATTCCCCATCTGGCTGCCAAGACCTATCAGGTTTTCATCTGTTTGCATATATGCAGCTGGTTTGGTATGGCAACTTCATTTTATGTCAAAGAGCAGCAAGAGCAGCCACTGCCTTCACATGAAGTTTAATGTATAAATAAGTTTTACTAATAATGACTGGATTAAATAAATAACCTCTTCTTTACACTGCATATGGGTAAATAAAGAAATGTTGCTAGATTCAGACCATTGTTTTGACAAATGTAATTTACCTATAGAACTATTATGCCATTTGTCTTGCATGAAAAGCACCTTCTAGCTGACGGTGACATGCTGTCTGATGATCTGGGGACCATGCAGGAAGAATTTAGGTTACCTTTTTTTCAGGACACTTGAGAAAAAATATCTGGGGCTTGGCATGCTCTCATGTTCCTAAAGAAATATTTCTGAGTGGCCAAGGAATAAACAACTCTAGCAAGAATTATTTAAGAGAAGGCAGATTGAGAGGATTACATCAGAGTCAGGAGATAATCCTAAACTTTTGGTCTGCTAACAGAAACAGAGTCTGCATCAGGAGCTCTGTAGGACTGCCTTCAGCACAGCATTAGGTTTTATACACTGCAACTATACAATAGGTAATAATTCTTTTGTTCCTGATTTTAGATTCTTATTCCATCTAGAGACTGGGAAACACAAACATTTCCTTCTCTGAGGATACCCATATGTTCTGTGTAGGAACAAGACCTTAGGTTTGTCTACACTATGAAAAAGGATACCCTTGATTTGAGACTCATTGTCATAAAACCACAGAGAAAGAGATCTGGAAAGGACAAGAGGAGGCTGCCCTGTCTCTTCCCTGCTGTGTCCCCAATGGCTGTTGGTATGAAACTGTCCTTAAGCACATCCAATAAAAAGCATTCAGATGTATTCTTGAAAGGTCCAGTAGCAATCTTCAACAGACAAAATATTCCTTCTGAAATGATTGCCCTAAGTCCAAATGAGAGCAGACAATATTTAGCAGCAACAATTTCATTTTGCCCTTCCTCATTTATCTTAAAAGAACTCTGATCATTATCCTCTTCATAAAGATCATTTCTTCATTCTAGAAGACTTATCCTGTCCCATTTTTCAGGTTAAAGGAAGGAAGTTATCTTTCTTTATGAGCCTGCTTACTAAATGCTTTAGCATTCTTTGCACCTTCATCTGGATTTTCCCTAAGTCATGACGTTTTTTAAAATTTTTAGTGTCTGAAAGTGGACACAGTGGTCTGAGATCTGCTTGGCTCCCAAGTAGAGCAGAATAATTACTTCCAAAGGGTTGCATACAATATTCCTATTAATCAATTTGAACAGGATGGGTTTCTTTAAATATCATGTCATTACTCACAGACAGTTTATTATTCACTACAACCCGCAAATCCTTTTCTATGTAAAGTCACTACTGTTATTTTATTTGCATTTGTCTTTCTGAAATTTCCTCCACTTTAAATTTCAGATAGTGCCTGACTTTTCAGACTCATTTCATTGCCAGTTCTATTCTGTCATCAAAGTAAAAGCAGGAGCAACTTCGCCCTTCATATTGTCTATATATTTTCTAAATGCCTTAATTGAATTCCACCATTCAGTCACTCAATACTTAGAAGCAACAGACTCCACGTGAGGTGCTACTCCAGCTTAACATCAGTAATTGGAAATTATTCTTGGTAGTCACACAATAACAATGGCATGTGGGGGTGGGAGTTTAGCACTTATTTTACTTGGGTGTGGGTAAACCACCCCAATGACTGTGGTAGTGCCTAGCTCTTATGTAGAGAAATGAGATTTTTCTTAGCA
The DNA here is from genome assembly GCA_013397515.1 of Upupa epops. Classification (NCBI taxonomy): domain Eukaryota; kingdom Metazoa; phylum Chordata; class Aves; order Bucerotiformes; family Upupidae; genus Upupa; species Upupa epops. Next base: position 38,175 of record VZRI01002650.1, read on the forward strand.
TTATAATCTATGACTCCTTCTCCCAAAATCCTCCTTTCCAGAAAAGTTATGCAAGGGAGTAAAGAGGACAGAGCCAGACTCTTTTTCAGTGGTATCCAGTGACAGGCTCAGAAGCAATGGTCACAAGCCAAAGATACAGGAATTTATATTTCAGCATAAGTGAAAGTGACCCTGAGCAACCTGCTCAAGCTAATCCTGATTGAGCAGGGAGCTTGGACTAGAGACCTCTTAAGGTCTCTTCAGCCTCAACCATTCTGTGATTCCATGAACTTTCACAGAATCATAGAATGGCTTGTGTTAGACAGCTTTACACAGTATTACCTAATTTACATACCCTTGCTTGAATTCAGATGGTGTTTTGTGAGCAGTTTTAAGTTTTAGAAAAATTTTAAACAGCTTAAAATCAAGGTATGACCTGCAGTAGAAAACCGAAGGTCAGTCTGGGGATTAGGTTAGAAATTTTGCCAGTCCCTGCAATACTGTGAATGACACATAACATTTCAAAAGACATTTGACACTTTGCCATTGACTCCTACAGAGACTGAATGCACATCTTTTTAACCCTAGATCAAAGTCTTTCTCCTAAAGTTTGAGCACTGATATCAGACAGTTTCCCTGTTACAGCATCCGTCTTCCCACCTCTAAATAAAAGTCACCATATACTTTTAAGGACACTGAATGTCAACACTAACACTATGAGTAAAGATCTACATTCAAATTCATGAGTCATATGACCCAGGGTAGGCCTCTGCAGTCAAATGGGAGTACTGGCAAGCATCACCTGTGACCTGGACTCTGTCCCTTGTGTTCCCAGAACCTCACAGTCACTTCATTAGCGCCCACATGGATGAGTAACACAAAGAGCATGAATCACATTCAGTTACTGGCTATTCCTCAACAGTCTTTCCACAGTCTCTGGATTAGTGAAAAACCCATGTCCCAGCAGATTGGTCAGATTGGCAGATGGGCATCTCTGGCCTTATTACAAGGGAATCTCTAATCACAGTCATCCACTGAGAAGCTGACCAATGGAGCAGCACAGCAAATAACAGGATTGTACCTCACTGAAGAGCTGGACCAAAATGTATTTGTCTTGAAGCTGTAAATGTTCAATATTTTTCCCTCCTAAAAGACATTTGCCTTTCTTCTCTGCTGAAGTCTGTGGAGAATCTCTGACTTCTCTAGACACAGAGCATGACTCTTAAACCCACAGCTTTTACAGATTACTGACTTGGAAACTCATGGGCTGCCCAAAATACTTTCAGTTAGTCTTACAGCCTTGTAAATACTTCAGTCAGTCATTTAATACTTGGCAGAAATTTTGAAAGTATTCATGATTCTTTCTGCTCTGTTTTACCAGATCCTTTTTCAGAACTTCCCCACTTTCACACCAGAGCCCTTGCTTGTGAAATTTTGTAAAGCTCACTGAAGTACAATAGAGAATTTTAAAATTATGTGTTCAGATAGGCTATTAGAATGTAATACAAGCACTTGTTCCTAAACAGTGCAATAGCAGGATGTGGAAAATCAGTGTTTAACACATTTGTCTTTGTTATAAGGCTGAAACACTGTGCCAGCTATGAGATAATCTGTAATTGTACCTCTTCTTTTTCTCTTAAATGTTATGAACATGGGTGTTCTCTCATTTCTTGGCAAACCTGTATAATATTTTTCTTAAAAACCTAAATGGGGCTTTTCTGTTAGACTCTACCCCTTGGAATTTTGGTTAATTTGTCTCTTCTATTGACAGATCTTCACATTTCCTTGTGCTGGATAATTGATTCTCCTGAGAGTTTAATTTATACAAATACATAAGCACTTCTATCATGCAGGTGAGATACACATGGGAAGGACTCATTTGCAAGTCTTGCCAGAGCGAATGTATAAGGTAGACACTGAATGCTAAAGTATCAGTCGTTTCTGCAAAAAAGTAAGAACTTTGGGCCTGCAAATAGAAGCACCAAGTGGTGGCAGATGCCTAAAGCCACTCAGGAAGGTTTTGTGAACCACTTAATGATATGTGACTTTGGCACCTTGCAAGGTAGTCAAGTACCAAGTCCTCCAGTGAATCTGACCTCTTTTCCTAGGTATTCTATCATATTAGTCAGTCTTACCTTGACCATTGAGGGGAGCTATGAATCACACAATATTCAAACCCATCACTGCTTGTTTCTTCTATTATTGTGCTTTTACATCTTATGCCTCTACAAGTCCTATGTTTCCTTACCAAAGGTTATTGAAATGTTGGGTTTCTTTGCTAGCAGCCTCTGAGTGAGGCTTATTCACATGACTTCTAGCTGAGTTGAAGGCACATATTCACTTTTCTAGTTAATATTATTGACATGGCTAGTTCAGTAGGAGCTACAAAACAAAAACCTGCAAGATGAACACAAAAGCATATGTGGCTTTCCTCTTGTCTCTGACAAAGTTCACAGTGACTGTGCAGACAGAGGGTTGTGAGTATGGTCAATCAAGAGGAAAATGGAATAAAACTCTTAATTCCTGGAAATATTTTCATGCTAAAATGCTTCTGTCTTGATGCAACAAGCTCTACAGATTCTGCTTACTCCCACTTCCAAAAAAATGCAGGCAATCTTGCACATTTATAACAGCAAGTCATGACTTCCGTGAGGCACATTGGTTTGACGCTCATAACACTATCGGTTTCATAGTTAGAATTTATATTGGGCCATAGCATTTGCAGATTTCTAAGACAAATCTACAGCTATAGCACTGAAAGCACACCCACATTACCACATAGTGCTTAGCTATTTCAGGAATTAGGAGTTTTAAAAGGTCCCCAAGGTTAAATACAGCATCCTGTGTGCAAGTGGAGTTGCTATGGTGATATGGTTTCATACTTCATACATCACTCACTTACCTGTTTAAATAGACCTATAGACTTCTGTTTTCTAACTGCTGATGAACTATCAAACTGTCTTAGATTAACTGTGCTAAAGTGATGTGAATCATACTTTGAAACGCCAAACTAAATTTGGCACAATCAACTGAGAAAAATACATCACCACGCTCTGTTAGAACAAATGTTAGCTTAAAGCAGCACCTTTTCATTTGAAGCAATATCACCGCAACTTAGTAACACAAAATATGTTCCAGGAGGTAAAGTTGGAATGAGGAATTACAGTAATAAAAACAAGCAATTAAATGCCAGGGAAGTATATTGTTGTGATTAAAAACCACTAATGCAAAAAAACTCTGGCTATTTCTAATGTTCTAGACTTGGTCATTTGTGCTGTCTTGATCTCCACTCACTGGAAGTTGAACCTCACTACCTACTACTTGGAAACAAAAAAAGCTCTTTCATCAGATACATAAATGAATAATATTTTTTAGTTATTTGCACATTGTTTGTTATATATCTTTACTTACAATTTGAAAAGCTTGACACTGTTTCAGAACATTTTCCAAAAGAATGATGTATGATGTCTATGGCTCTCATAATGATCTTGTGACATAGCAAATTACTTCACGTATTAGTAAGTACAAGCACTTGATAGGGATCTCTTAACAGAGATCTCAGCTCTTTCCACAGATGTGGCTTGGGGATATTTATTTTTACTTCTGGCTAGAAACACTTCAAAGATATGGGAAAAGTTTATATTTTCTAAAAACTGTTAGGCCTTTCGTTTTAGGGAGAGCACTGTGATATTTATGTTGTGCTGGGTAGGCAGAACGATTTTTAGCAGCTGGAGCAATTAGGTGATCCTGGTGCATCGTTAAGAGACAAAATATAAACTGTGTAGACATTTCTCAAAGATTTTTTTATTCACAACAAAAAAGGCTCTGATTACATTTTGGGGGTTTTTTTACAAGCTCCAGAACATGCTGGATGTGAAGGTTTCTCTGCTTCCTCTTCCCAGCATTTGGGCTTTTCTTTGATTCTATATCACTCAGCATCTTTTGCTACCCAGTAAATTCTGGTCAGTTTTCTCAGAGAGAAAATCTGAGGTTCATACTTTGCTCCCTGTCAAAAACCAGTTAATAATCAAATGACAGCAGGCTGACAACAATAGTGTTTATTGGTCAGTACTTCTGTTTTTCTGGAATTTGATATCTCTTGTAATCCAGACACAGAATAGCTGAGTAATATTCAAATATTTCATGCCTGTAAGGATGTACTACTACTCATTAGTATCTGTGCTTTGATCAGTACTCAGAGAACTACAAGTACTTACCTGTGGAATATATAAAAAGTACCAAGCCATTCCTCTGCTGAGTTGTTTTGGAAACTGCAAGTGGAAAAGTGTATTATCAGTACCTGAATTATCCATATAACATTTTTCATGTACAGATGTTTTCTGGGAAGAGTACTGGAGCCTTGTGAGTTTAGAATAATAGAATCATTTGGGTTGGAAAAAACATTTAGATAATCAAATCCAACCATTAACACAGCCAAGTTAACTGCCAAATCCACCACTACATCTTGTCCCTAAGCATCACATATATGCATCTTTTAAAAATCTCCAGGACTGGTGACCTAAGCACTTCCCTGGACAGCCTGTTCCAATGCTTGCAGCTCTTTCATTGAAGAAACTTCCAATGTTCAGTCTGAACATCTGTTCTGCTTTAAAAACTGAGCAGGATCTGTAAGTTTAAGTTGTGTGTATTCTGCAGACAAGTTTAGAGTTTGTATTTGAAAAGTTTGAAAAGAAGTTCCTGTTCTCTCTTCCTTCTTTCCCCCACTCTGCAGTGACTTCCACCTTCTTCTTCATCCATCTTTTATGTTGTCTTCCTTGTTTGGAGCTGTGCTACAGCCACAGAAAGAAAATGCTTGAAATTTATGACACGAGGATTATCATCTATTAAATTGTCCTTGTTCACTCAGAGAGACTGTCAGAATTCTGAACTTCAGAGATTTATGAGGATTGAGACATTCTCTTAAAACATGTATGATGCCAAGATTTCAGGAGATGGATGACTGCCATGATTTCTGCATATGTTCTGGACATTTTATTTCAGTTCAGCATGAGAGCAGTGTGACAAAACTCTGTGCCTAAGTCTTGGCAGGGAGGGGGTTTTGATCTGTGTGGGGGAAATGAATTAAAATGTCTTGGTACCTTTCTTCCCCAAATTGAGTCAGTTGTTTCATTGTCTGCAGACTTGTAAACGATTTTGTTAAACCCTCCCTTTGTGTCTGATGCTTTAGCTAAAAGTTCTTGGTTAAAATATTGACAGGATCTCTGACCCACAACATTAAGGGTTCTTAGGTGGGAAGGATGGGGTCCAAGGTAGACCCACTACATAATGCATAATGATGACCCAAGTTGGGACACACGGCGTTCCAGACAAGGACCTATAACAACATCATCTGGCATAACTTGAGGCTGTTTCCTCATATTCTGTTGCTTATTGCTTAGGACAAGAGGCCAAGCCCTACTTTACTACAACCTCATTTCAGGTAATCTGGGAGAATGCCAAAAAGTAATGCACTTTCAGGCCTTACAGGGAAACCGGTGCAATAAGCTGCAACTTTTGCAGGAATACACAACATACAGCAACTTGATAAGGAGTGGGGAGTGACACTAGAGATTTGTAGCACCTGTATTTTCCTCTGGCAGAAGTGATATTGACAATACAAAGAGTTGAGAGAAAATCTCCTAATTTAGCAGACTTAGTTACCAGCTCAACTGGTACTAATCAAGACCTAGAATGATATAAATGTAGTGATTTGAATGTTGTTCCAATACAGGATTTCATTGCTGAATTTTTACTGGTTTTCCATATGAAGTCAGGAAGGCAACCTCTCTTCTTCTTAGGGATAGACCTACATCTGCCTGGAGTATATGGGAAGTGAACAGCACAAGACAGCTTGAGCAGTCACTGGCAGTTTTGCACTCATCCAACACATAATAAAATACAGCAGCTGGGTAACTTTCTAAAGCATTTCAACCTCTGACGAAAATTTTAACACAGCAGCATTTTGCAGGTTAATGCCATAAAGCTTGCATTGTGATGAACAGTCAGTACTAAAATCAGACTCCCTGCTGCCTGATAGTATAGAAGACATTCAGTGCTTCTGAGTGTGGTACAAAGTTCAAAGCACACTACCAGTTTTTTAGAGTTAATGAGACAATTACTGATGCTAGTCAAATATATCTTCCTAACAGTGTATTTAAAGGAGAAGTCATCAGCTGTATTTGTACCTGTTCCACATTTTATGTTTCAGAACTACTGCTTAAAAAAATTACATGGACTTATTGTTGTGCCATCATTCCTCCCTCTCTGTTTCTAAGTTTCTGCTGACAAATGCCTGCCCTAAATTGAACTGTAAGTTAATGAACTTTCAGAATGCTGACTCAGAATTTGAAATACAGTTTTTAGATATAAAATATTAATAGAAAAAGATGAAGGAAAGGAAGAAGGGAAGAAAGAAGGAAAGAGTGCAAGAAAGAAAGGAAGAAGGGAGAAAGGGAGGGAGGAAGGGTGGAAAGGAGGAAGGGAGTAAAGGAAGAAGGAAAGGAGGAAAGAAGCACAGATTCTTTCAGCTCTCTTTCAAAAAGAATAGTCATTTATAAATCAAGACACGTAAGTAAATAGTTTCCAAAGCAACAGTAACTATGAGAAACCACTCCTGGGTTTTGTTCACCCTTTGAAAACAGAGTTAATAAATAGAGGTGTAAAATATTCTACATGAACCCATAGCAGGATTGTCATGATTGATAACCAACAATTTTGTATTATGAAGAGAATTGCAAAAATATCGTTAGCATAAGAACATGCAAGGAGCTTCATGCAAATCACTTTTCACTTGAAGCAAATGTGCACTTTAATTTGTAGCAGAGGTAAATGGTGAATTTGAGGATTAATTGTATTTTATAGTATCTTGCTAATGAAGTGTAAATTACTTGTTAACTAACAAGAGGGGTAGCCAAAGGGAAAATCAACAGCCGGAAGATCTCTGAGGCAATGCCTGGAAAGAAAACATTTAAGTGGAGTTCAAGAGACTAATATCTTGCATGAAGGCAAACTTCTGTTGGAACTTGGTTTGTATCTTTGTGTATCTGAAAGCATTGTCTAAGAATCAATGCTTTATTTTTTACAGTTCAGAGCAAAGCATATACTCAATCAGCAGGCAGTATGTGCTTCTAACAGCTTGATGAAAATCTTGCAACTGAATCAGTCTTTTTGCAGAAAACTGCGGCTTGGATAAATTTTTAAGATCTGTTTCTCATGCTTCATTTGACTTTTCTATGAAATATGAAAACTTAAGAATCACATCAACCTTCCCCAAATGACTTGGGAAATTTCTTCCCCTACATTCAAATCATATACCTGTGCCATACCCTGAACATCATGGATCAAACTCCTTAGAAAAATATTAGCTGCGCAGCTATCCATAAAATAAATGACTCATTCCTGCAGAATCTAACCAAAACCAAGGGACTCTTTTGTGGTTTGTGCTAACTTGCCAAAGTCATCTGCTCTTCTCAAACACCTTTTATTACGCCATGGGGCACTACATTTGACATGAAGGATTCATCAGTAACTGAGGTTATCTCAGGATTTCACAAACAGGATTCTCTTGAGTAGGATTCTCCTTTTGTCTCTTGGAACACAAGCATGATGCTCCCTTCTGCATCCTTTGCCCATGCCTCTTATGGCTCCAGTACCAACAGTTGGATTACTGCAGGGACTAAGAGATAGAAAAGACAAACAGGACTAATAAAAATATCTCCACAGCTCAGCTTGTCCTAAAAAAACAAGTTTGACTTTTCACACCCAGTTAAAGATTTCCACAGCCCCAAGAATGTAATTTCAATACAGAGTTTCACGCAACCTCCCTCAGAAGTGGTATCACTATGCTTTTGTTGTGCTGGCTCTAAAGATTCAGTTTTGGTGTTCTACTGAGGCCTAAGTAATGCGGAGGTTGCACAGACCTCTAGCTGGGTTTATAGACAAGATCTGCCTTCTACCAGACACAGGTATCTAAAGCTTTTAGGCCTGATACATAACACCGGAGACTTAAGACATGACTTACAGACCTGTCCAGCCATGCAAGGAGAGCTCAAAGCTGCAGGGTATTTAATTAGAATGAAACCTCCAAAGTTCATGTTGAAAATGGTATTTCCTTTCCATGGACATATGTAGTAACATCTGTTTTGTGAAAGTATGCCAGGACCTAGTCACTCTTGGAAAGTACATGCTTAACTTGCTCCGAGGTACAAGGTAGGCTGAGATTTGTTTCCATGTCCAAGAATTGGCACCCTCTTGTCCTGGTTCCCTGGTCAATCCTGAGGTACAGTGATATGAAGAAATGGCAAATTTAGACTCTCAACAGGCTGGAGAAGTTCAGACTGCCTTTAACAACCAACATACTGGTGTCTTTTCCCTTGTCTCTGTTAATAAATTCTTGTTTTCTTAAGGCTTAAAATGCCCACCTCTTGCAGAAGAAAACCCCACTAATGTATTAATGTGCAGTATGCCTTTGTGTTCAGGGACTTGAAAGCAAAGAGTACTGTATAAATGTAACAAATACTGCTAGCTGTGTGCACTTGCGGTACAAAACTAAAGGGAAAAGCTTCCTGGTTTAGGCCACAGTAACTTGGTAATTGAAAAGTTATCCACAATATCCTTTAAATAGTGAGCCAAATGCTAAAGACCATATTGCAAACACTGCTTATTATTTTCTTTAGCCTTATTCAAGTTATGTTCAGAATAAAAAATGAGCTGGTAATTCAGAATTTTCCCACTGTTTGTATACAATTTTCTTTGTTAAATGAAAGGAGAATAGGAAACAAAGGTTTCACAATGAGAACAAACTGCATGAAATAGCAGCAAGATTAAAAGCAGAAAATACATGTGTCCCACAGGCTCCTTTGTTGCCCCTGAGGCCTCTCATTCAAGTACTGACCAGCACCACTGTGGCTTTGTTGATGGCATCTGACAAGCTCAAAGCTTCTGGCTGTAGGACTGCATTAGGATTGTTTCTTTTAAAGTGTTTCAGAAGCTCTAGGGAACTATAGAACACTAGTAGGAACCAAACTCAGCTCTTCCATATTTTCTCAGCAGTCCATCTATACTATTAATGTAGAGGTAAATTTGTGTGCATGTGTAGGCATGTGCATCACAGAATTAGTACGATCTGCTCTTTGTGTTGGGGAGATACAAATAATTTCCAAAAGACTTGTGATGTGATGCTATATCATTTTGTTTTATACCACTGAATGGAAATATAAATTTTTTTTATTATATCTAACAGTTATTCATAGCATGTTAGCTTGAATTAAATAGCTTTTCATATTTAAGGACTTTTGGTGAGTTTTTAAGTATTTGTGGAAGAGAATGGATTGCTTCAGTAGTACTGGAGCCAGTAATTTCACATCAACGTCAGTATCTGCAGGCTGAGATCCCAAAATTCAAACAGTTTACAGCTGTCACCTTGCCCTCTAGTGGTATTTTTTCTTTTAAGCCACGATTCAATAAAAAACAGATTGGGAAAATATATACTTATTCATTTTACACCTGGATAAGCAAATTGGTATAAAAAACACTAATTGTATTAATTTCCCCTAGCACAGCAGGGTGCTGTGCTGTTACAAAAGATCTGAAAACTTCATAAGAAGGTTTGCAATTGAAGATTAGGCAACTTGAGTTGCCATATTTATTGTATATGTCAGCTTTTTCTCCAGCATTTCAATGTTCTTTTTCTGGATAAGACTATACTAATGCTTTGACATACATTTCTCACACTGTGATCTCAGACTTGCTTCACTAAATATCACTCTTTTTAGCAAGGACTGGGAGTTAAGGTTAAAACCCATCATGACTACAGAAATTTCTACCTGTGATTTTGTGCATGTACCTCTCTGGCTTGTTTATAGGATGCAAAGTGAAAATGATGAGATTCTAAATTTCTCTGGCTCACAGAGGAAAGAAGACCAGGTACTGCTGAAGATCCATAGCAGATGAAAGGAATGATGCACTGATCTCATCTATTTCATTCCACAGTATGTTACATGCTTCTGATCTTGCAAAACACTTTGCTATGCATTGTTCTGTGGGTAAAAACAAAAGAAGCTGGAGGCAAGTCAAGAGAAATACAAGTTGTTCTTAGGCAGAAAAGACACTGACAATTAAAGTAAAATCCTATAGCAACTTAGGGCTTAAGTCTCTTTCTTAAGCCTCATCATGTGTTCATGCTTCAATTTACAGTAGACTAGCACCACAGAATCGTAGGATCAAAGAATCATCAGGGATCAGAAGGGACCTCAAAAGATCATCTAGTCCAATCCCCCTGCCACAGCAGGACACCCCAACAGGTCCAGGAGGGTTTAAAATGTCTACAGAAAAGGAGACACACACACACACCCCCCCCCATGGCAGCCTCCTCCAGCTCCCCATCTCTCTCCCTGGGAAGAAGATATAGAATCACTCAGGGTTGGAAGGACTGACAGGATCATTCAGGTCCAAACCCCCTGCCATGGGCAGGGATAGCCCACCCTAGATCAGGCTGGCCAGAGCCTTATCCAACCTGGCTTTAAACACTTCCAGGAATGGGGTCCCAACCACCTCCCTGGGCAACTCATTCCAGGCTCTCTCCACTCTCACGGTGAAGAATTTCCTCCTCACATAAAGCTGAAATCTCCCCATCTAGAGCTTTGCTCCATTCCCAATAGTCCTGTCACAACCTGAGATCCTAAAAAGCCCCTCCATGGATGTTTTGTAGCCCCCTTCAGGTACTGGAAGGCCGCAATAAGGTCACGTTGGAGCCTCCTCCAGGATGAAAAGCCCCAAATCTCTCAGTCTGGCCTCATAGGAGAAGTGCTTCCAGCCCTCTGACCATCCTCCTGGTCCTCCTCTAGACTCTCTCCAGCACGTCCACATCCTTCTTGCAACAAGGTCTCCAAAACTGGATGCAGTACTCGAGGTGGGGTTTCACCAGAGCAGAGTAGAGGGGGAGAATCACCTTCCTCGATCTGCTGGCCACTTTTCTTCTGATGGACCATCAGGCAGAGGTTTGCCTGGCTGAAATCCAATTCAGTAAAAGTGGGTATGATTTCAGGGTATGACTAGAGATCTACCAAGTTCACCATGTAAATCCTAAGACTGGGCCAGGAGAGGCAAATACTTCCTGGGAAGCTTAGGCATTGCTCATACTGTTCTGCAAAGGTGCTGACTGAGAAATCTGACAGAGATTTGGGGCAGGAACAAGGAGAGGGCATAAGATCGTTTATTATCTGAGTCTTTGTGTGGGTCATCCAGGCCTTTTATGTATCCTGGGATTCACAGACAATTGCCTAATCTCTGAGTCAAAATCAGTCTTCTCCATGAACTTTTTTTTGACAGTTCTACCAATTGGTACTTTGACAGGAGAGAAAATGTTCAACCTTTAAACAACTAGATTAAACAACTAGTCTTCTTCATTTCCTTTTATAGAGAAGGTGCAGCCTTTCACTTTCTGCACCCCAACATGACACACAAGATTCAGCAGTGACCTTGGTCTTCATAGGAACAAGTATAAACAAGAACATTTCTGCATAGCAATTCCTAGTAGTAACTGTAAACATCAAGCTTTATCACTTGTAGAAGCAGACACTGGTTATAGTGCAGAAAGTGCACTTACTTAGAAGAGACTGAGACTGAGTAAAATCACTGAACAGAATTAATTCTGCTATAACTTAAACCAGGATGCACAACACAAGTGCATCACAACAGGAAAGAAGTTGAGGAAGGGAGCTAGAAGAACTGTGTGGTTAAATGGGGAGCTACTGCGCAAACTGAAGAGGAAGAAGAAAGTCTATAGATCATGGAAGGAGGGGGTGGCCACTGGGGATGACTATAAGGCTCTGATGAGAGAATGTACGGATGCAACTAGGAAAGCCAAGGCCTCCTTGGAATCAAACCTTGCAAGAGAGGTCAAGGGTAACAGAAAGGGCTTCTTCAAATGCATTGCAAGTAACTAAACCTAGAGGCAATGTGGATCCCCCGCTGAATGAGCTGGGTGTCCTGAAGACAGAGGATACAGAGAAAGCAGACATAATGTAGAAATACAGACTTTCTTTGCCTCCATCTATACTTCTGGGAGCTGTCCTGGTACCAAAGCCCAGACTGGGTTAGGGATGTGTTGAGCCAACTGAGTGTATATAAATCCATGGAGCCTGATGGGATGCACCTGTGCATGCTAAGGGAGTCGGTGGAAGTCATTGCTAAGGCATTCTCCGTCATCTTTTCTAAGTCATGGGGATCAGGAGAGGTACCCAGAGACTGGAGGTTAGCAAATGTCACTCCAATCTTCAAGAAGGGTAAGAAGGAGGACACAGGTAACTATAGACCGGTCAGCCTCACCTC
>VZRI01002650.1:55326-66795 GCA_013397515.1 Upupa epops
TCAGGAGATTGGTACTTGATGATCTCTCTCTTTTACCAGAGGCTTCTCTCAGGATCCCAGTGGCAGAGCAGACAGCTTCTTGGTGGGGACTGAGGTAACATGGACTGGTCACATGGGGCAATGCCTGTTGTTGTAGATAGGCCTGCTACAGGGCCTGCTCCCCTCTTTTCTTCTCCTTTGTGGTTAAGGCTCCGAGGGAGGGTGAGGGTTAAGAGCTAATGCTGCCTGGAATCTTCAAAGGCAATGAGGCTGGAGANACTAGTTTCCTCTACCAAATCAGGACTTGCATTATCAGAATCTGTGACAGACAACTATTGTTGCTTTGCACTCCTGCTGCTGACTATGTGTAATGGGTTAGAGCGAGGGTCTAAATTAGTTCTAAATTAGGGTTGGTGTCTACAATTCAAGCACAGAAAACAGCTCCTGTCAAGAATTCAACAGACAATGAAGAAACTTTGCTAAAAAGAGAAGAATTTATTGAACCCATCATCATCATGTGAGGACTGTGGGTCCAAAAAGTTGGTCAGGAAGTGACAAGCATGAGCAAGTGAAAGCTAGCTGCAGGATTTTGGAGATCTAACTTTTTGTTAGACTTTCCACACCTAGACTGACTAGAGCAGAAACAAATTTTGGTGTGGAAGAGTGAGAGAAAGCATTCTGGCAGAGGTGGAAGATAAAGAATGAAGATCAAGACATGTCTGTGAGAACAATCACAGCAAGGTAGCAGCAAGCCCAATCTAAGAAAACTAGATTGTTTCTAGAAACTAGTAACTGCTACTTTAATGAAATGACCACAGAATAATACTGAGCTTTAATCTTGGCCTACAAGGAACAGGTTATATAGGATTAATTATGTCTCTCTTCCTATTTCAAAGGGCTGCTGCAAGGATTAATTAGTCATTGTAGATTTCTTTGAAGATGAAAATGTAGAACAGTATAATTAAACTAAATCATTAGGTATAAGTTTACATGACTTCGAAGTTCTCAAAAAATGCCTCCCTCATTACCATAACATCCATTTTAATTTTAGTCTTAGGCATATCTGTAATCCTGGATAAGGAATGCCTGTCAAACATCCTACACAGTGGTTACATGAATCAAATCCATTTTATAAATAAGGCTATATTGTAATCACAAAGATTAAAACAATAAAATTTGGTTTATATATCAAGCTTCCTGTTGATATTCAAAGACTTAGTGAATCTGAGATAAGACCATTGCTGTTTTAAAGTATTGTTTTATCTATGGATTCGAGATTTCAGGTTACTTTCCAACCACTAGGAATTGTATCCATAGTTCTTCCCCAGAGCATAGTTCTTCCCCAGTGGAAGTCCAGAGAGTTCCTATCCAGAGATAGAAATTACCAATGCACCCATGGTAAGTATTACAGTCTAGAACTGGAGATGTGCCTGCTGGAATCACATGCTAACCAATGTGTACATATTTCATTGTCTGCTCCAAGACAAAACACATGGGAAGGGTGATGGATCTTGACACATCTCCCACTTAAAATGAACTGAAAAATAGTGATGTCCTGATTGGCACATAGCTTCAGAAAGCATAAACTGTCAATGATTTACTAAACCAAAAGGCAATACACAGTTTTATGTTAGTACCTCAGAGCAAAAGCATTAATAGCTATGACAGAATGTCATAGCTATTAATGACAGAAAGGACTCAGCAGCTCCACTACCACACAGTTTGCTGTAGCTGTTGCGTAGCACTCATATAATCAAATCACAAATTGAGTTTTCTTTTTAATTGGTTGTTTTACAAACAGCCTGATGTATTGGGTGGAGAGGGAGTTGTCAGAGGGAGTGTCAGATTCCTTCAGGGCCCAATCATCCTATCTAATTTTTCACAGCTCCTAAGATCCATACCACTCCATGGTATCCATCTGCTGGTAAGAAATGGTGCCTAGGGCACTATATTTCTCAATCAAAGTTCCAGAATAAAAACAAAGGTAATTAAAATGAGAACATGGGTAAACAAAACCAGCAAGTGAACAACACAGCCAGCTCCCCCGCTGTCTCGTTCTCAGAAATGCATGTGCACACCTGGCTCCCAGGTCACGTCAACTGCTTTACAAGCCCAGGTTGACATTCAGGAGTGACCATACACTGACATATATAGACAGAAACAAACACCATAGACAGGCCTCTACCGTGTGGTCCCACGATCCCACTCCAGTTGCTGGCTGCTTAAGCCTTCATGCACACAGAGAGAGCCCTGCATCTATGAAAATGAAAATGGAATTTAATGTGATGACAAAACAGCATATGCTGAACAAGGGCTGAGTACAGACAAACCTACTGACCAGACACTTGTTTACCCCCATTACTTGTAATGCCTCCCATTACCCTCTTATCTCTCTTTTTTTTATCAGTTTTCCTCCCTAAACCACCTCTATCCTTCCCTTTCTCTGCTTCTGGTTCCTTCTCTAAACATCCTATGATAAGCTCTGTGCAAAATGCTCAAAATGCTCTTCCCTTCTACCCATTATGTGTTCTGTACTTTCAGACAGGGACCTGCTCAGTCTATGAGGTTCTAGAGACACACTCCCATCCTGCAGACAACACTTTTTCTCACTATACTGTGCAGAAAAATATACTCAATATGAAAGAAACCACAGGGACTGTAGTCCACCCATCCCCTAAATTAAAATGCACACACATTGTTTAAAATCTGTTTATAAGAGCATTAGCTGTCAGAATCTCATTGCCAGCATCCTCTACACTCTTATTTCTGTGTTCTAACTTTTGCCTTTGGAATTCTTGAACTACATAGAGGCCCTTTGCTAGACACAGTCTAAACCCAGAGCAGCAATTGTACCGTTCAGACATGAGGCTTTGTTCAGCTGGAACATTACCAATTAATCACCAATTCAGCACAACAATGCTTTAAACTAGAAAACAGATGTGCTTCAGAAATCCTGGCATAACTCTTGGCATTGTGTGTTCCAATATATGGACACATGGTGTCACGATGTACAGTTTCTAAAGCTGAACATTTTCCTGGAATGATCATATCCCTAAGATGTGAGTGACACATTTTTCAGGAGTTTTTCCTACTTTGAGACAACTTTCATCTAGTTATGTATATCCTGGACACAATGTTTCTTGTAAAAGTTACTTCCCTGTACAAGAGTGGTGCAAAAGGGAAAAAAATAAATAAAAAGGTCTTCACTCAGTAAGCATCTAAACAAATTTGACAATAGTGACTGGAGATTAAGTTACCAGTTTTGCTTTGTCTGGAAACTGAAGGTCATTATGTGGCTCTCAGCAAACACATTTCCGTAATGCCACCATACCATGACTGTATTTTAAGATTTTTAGAAAGTCTTAACATGTATTTTGAAAATCACTCTCAGGCAAACTCTTCAAAAGGAATTTTTTTAAGGGCAATGTGCTGCTTTATTGTAACAAATGCACTTCAGATATTAACAGCATGATGAAATTTTACAAAAAGATTTCCATTGCTTGCAACAGTTGCTATTCAAGTGACACTGATCATTTAATCCAAGTAATCACAGCTCATAGGCTGAGATCTGGAAGCAATATTATTCAACAGAAAAAACAAAATAGAGACCATATATATGGAAGAGCTTTCCAACTTAGTATCAAACCTGCATTTCTAACACAATGATAATGGTCCCTTGATGCACACTAGAAATCAGATTCAAATCACCATGTGTTTGCACTTGAACACTGGGAATATTCTTTGAAAAATAATCAGAACAGCTTCTTGCCAAAAAAAATTACTTCCTTTATAATACAGCCCCATATGCAAAACAGATCACCTCCTGCTTAAATATCACAATTGTGGCTGCAAAATACCAGAGTCAGTCAATACTAAAAACACTTCTGTGCTGTGTATGTTCAAAATAAAGAACAAAAATATGAAAGCACTTATGAAAACAGATTATTCATGTTAGCTTCGGAGTAGCAGAGACTTGCACAATGTCTTATCTTGATTTGCAGTGGACTGCTTTAGCCTAGGAGACACACCAGTCTCATCAATTACCTGACATAAAAGAAGACAGGCCCTTTTTGGAAAGACATATAAACACCCTAAATATCATGCTGGTGCCATCAGGAATGGCACTATTATTTCCCATTGATCATTCCATACTGGCAATTAGGCTTTGGGCATGCAACTGTGTTAATTTGAGAAGAACACAGTTTATCTGAAATTAAAAGGAAAAAAAAACCTGAGCACAGTGCAACGTTTTGTTGTGGCATAGATCTGCCTCATACAAAAAGCTTTACCCATGGAGATATCTCTTCAAACAAGGAATATATCCTTTCATAACCCAAAGCTCTAGGGTTTTATGTCTACAAAGGTGATCCATAGTTTAGATCAAGAGTGCAAACAGTACTTTTTTTTTTTTTCAAACAGTAGGTACACTTTCTTCTCCTGCTTATCGTTCTTATGCTTATTAGACTCTGTAATCATGATCCCTCATTCTCCTCCAGATACTATTGTGCTGGCTGCACAAGTTGTCTTCTTCACACCAAAGGCCTCAACACTGAGCACTGATGCCAGATGCCTGCCTGAGTGAATCATGACCTACCATGGTCATGGTAATGGACCAAGCAACTCTTCTGAAGGTATTTCTTCTCCCCATAAGTTATCTGACCTCCGTATAAGAATTAAAAGTAATCTCAACTGCCAGCAAAAAACACACCCATAGGATGCAAAGTGAGCACCTGAAAGTACTGAGTGAAAGAGCTAGCATGTACTCTGGGAACGAAGAAGGATGCCAGGTGAGATTACGAAGGAGATCCTGGGGGACTGTAAAAGAAAATACCCAGTTGGAGCAGTAGTTTGCAAAAATCCCAGGCTAGAAATAACAATAAAACAGACAGCCCTCCTTAAGGATGTGAATAAAGCATAGCATGTGCCATTCTCATGTGCCACCTTTCTTCACTGTTGTTGGTGCAACTCCTTTATCTTGAGCTTCAAGTTTTGCCTTTCACAGCACAGCCTACTAAAAAAAAATGGCCTCCTCCTTGCCCTTTTGGTCTCATGCCTTTTATTAGACAAAACACAGATCAATGTCTGTTAAAGGAAAGCCAGGTTTTGCTATCTATCTTCCTCTCCTGTTAATCTACTTTACAAAATAATTATGCCATAGAAGTTACAAAACAACATTATATTTAATTTTTTAGTGCAATCTACATTACATCTGGCAGCAGCCACTGTGTGCATCACATGTGAACAGAACCCCTTGAGCTATTCCTTTTACCCAGTGACCATGAGTTGCAGAGCAAATGACACAAGAAATGGAATAGGATCAAATGGGCATCCCTGCAGACTATTGAGAAAAAAGGACCTTACACCTGGAACTGGAAGATCTTAACACAGGCTAAAGATTAGGATCAATGCTTTTATAGGAAGATGAATTATATACTTAGAGAAGCAGGGAATCTAGCAAAACAAAAAGTCAGCTTCATGAAAGCAATTTACCAAATGCAATTTCAGCTATGACTGTAAAAATGTTGAACCTGATATGCTAGCAAATGTCAGTTACTTGAAGCTTATTATTCACCTCATGTACAACAAAATTGTCTTAATACTCTGGTTAGGACAGCTGAAAAGAAGAATCCATTTGCTTTGTAATTCTGTAGTTTTAGGTACATGGATCTGCTGTGGCATTTTTCCCCACCAGTAGTTCATAACATTCCCTAAAACTATTACCTAAACAGATAATGGTACTGAACTTTTACAGTTGAATGCAGTTTCTTCTGTCAATAAAAAAGAGGAAAATAGAAGAAAAGTTTGTTTTCCTGCAAACAGAAACAGACTAAGTTATTTTTTATGCTAATGCATTCAGTGGGGATGTAGTCATTAAAACTACTATTGCATTTTGCAGAACTTAGCAAACTTTGCTAGGAAAATATATACTTTATCATATAAAAGAGTCCTCTGAGAAAAAATGGGGTTTGTAATGTTTCTTACAATAGCAATTGTTGCTATCATAACAACCAAAATGTAGATGAGGTGTTTTTTAACACCGAGTTTCTAAAGACAAATAAAAAGCACTTTGGGACTTGTCATGCTACAGATTTATTATTAATGCATAGTAACTTGTATTCAGAGTCTACAAGCAATTTTCTGTTATGCTTTCATAACAATTTTCAGTTGTTCCATTGCAAATCCTTCTCTTTTGATATATTAATACAAAAGGAAAAAGTCTCAATTTAGACTGCAGCTAGTCATGTATGAGGTAAGCAAGTTCCTTCTGCATTTCTCCAACTACCAGATAAAATCTGCATCCTTGGATTGCTAATAATGGACCTCAGAGCCATTATTAGCAATGGCTAATAGACTCTAGAGCAATGAAGCAGAGGAGAAGGGATGTTTCTGGTTTTCCTGAACAGAATGACCAATTCATGTTTAGCTGGCTCAGGTATATATAAACCAAATGCAAGCTCTTCTTATGAACTGATGTTCTGGAAATGTAGGTGAAAGTCAGAAACATTTAAAACTTTGAGTCCTGGAAAATATGTGAAAGACGGTTAGAAGGATTAAGTAAATGATATGTGTAGCACTTGGGAGAACTTTGTTTTCTGATGGAGTATGTATGCTCTGACTATTCTTCAGCATGTACCACTCCATTTTGCCTTACCTCAACTCCTTTTTTCTGTCAAGCAGCAACCAGAGGATGTAATCATTGTTGAGAAGGCAGACAGACGTTACTGGTTTGGGGGGTTTTGTTACAAGAAAATTTTTAAAGCTCCTGTTCTGACAGATGAATGATTATAATAGTTTCAGCTTTCAAGGAAGCCTGAGGTCTTGCACCTCTCTCTATTTTATCTGACAAGGACCTGACTTGACAAGATGCAGTACTGGCTACATCTCTCACTTCACAAGAACTCTGCGAAGTCATGTCACCCTTCAGCACAGCTGGGTCTTTAAAACCTGGCTACTCCTTAAAAGCCCAGGAAAGGAAAGCCAGCAGATGCTATAACATTTTGGAAGATATAAGACTGATAAACAATGTACAGTGATGGCAGCAACAAAACATTCATTCATCTATTCCACTAGCTGTAGGCTAGATAACAAGTTTACACACAGTTTACACATACGCCCTACAACTACCAGGGTAGGATTTCCTTCCTGCCCTGGCAGACTGTAAGGAAGCAGGAAAGTGTGCAGAGAAACTCCAGAGCATGATTAGTTGGTTACATATTCTGCAAAAACCATAACATACAGCAATCACTTGTACTGCCACAGCAATCTTAATGTATAGAGAATCAATTGCAGAAATAAACTTACTTTAATTATAGAAGTAATTAGCAAGTAAGTTATATCTTGACTATGGAAGAGAAAGGGTAAGCCTTTTCATAAAGTTGTATTGCTTCTTCAATTCATTGAGAGCTTAATGAGCATTATGCTCATATTCAATTAGTGTGTCCTTATGGGTGGCTCTGCAGCAACTGAAGGGGAAAAAAAGGCAAAGAGTTGCTAGCTGCAAGTATCTGATCCTAAAACTGATGTTATGCTGAAAACTGTGAACACCAGGAATAAAATTTGTCTGGCCTAATCTAAGTGTGAACTTGTGAAATGTCTGCATCTGAATTAGTCACCCTGGGCTCACTTCATGAGTACTGGAGTGACATGGACATTTTTAGAGGGAAAAGCATTTCATTCTAGCTTAGAAAGCTAATGATTTTTCTCTGTTAAGAATACCAGGGTGACATGCTTAGACTTAAAATACTGAATTTTTGCACCTAAAGATAAGACTAAGTGATCTTGGCCAGAGTCTAGTTGGAGGCCTATATCTGGTGGAGCCTCCTCCAGGATTGGTACGGGGACCAGTCCTATTCTATCTATTAATTAACAACTTGGATGAGGGTATAGAGTGCACTGTCAGCAGGATTGCTGATGACACAAAGCTAGGAGGAACAGCTGGCACACCAGAGGGCTGTGCTGCCATTCAGCAGGACCTACACTGGCTGGAGAGTTTGGCAGGGAGGAACTGAATGACATTTGACAAAAGCAGTGTAGAGTCTGGCATCTAGGCAAGAACAACCCCAGGTCCCATTATAGGTTGGCAACTGATCTTTTGGACCGCAGTGTAGGAGAAAGGGACCTGGGGGTCCTAGTGGACAGCAGGGTGATGATGACTATGATCACATGACTATGAGCCAACCATGTGCTTTTGTGACCAAGAGGGCCAACAGCATCCTGGGGTGCATCAGAAGGGGAGTGGTTAGCAGATCAAGGGAGGTTCTTCTCCCCCTCTACTCTGCACTGGTGAGACCACATCTGGAGAATTGTGTCCAGTTCTGGGCCCCTCAGTTCAAGAAGGACACAGAGCTGCTGGAGGGTGTCCAGAGTAGAACAACAAAGATGATGAAGGAAATAGACCACCTCCCTTTGAGGAAAGGCTGAGGGAGCTGGGTTGCTTTAGCTTCGTGAAGAGGTGGCTGAGAGGTGACCTCATTAATGTCTACAAATATGTGAGGGATGGGTGTCAGGAGGATGGAGCCAGACTCTTCTGAAGTCATCTGGTGGTAGGACAAGGGGTTATGGGTACAAACTGGAAATAGGAGGTTCCATATAAATATCAACAGGAACTTCCTCACAGTGAGGGTAACAGAGCATTGGAACAGGCTGCCCAGGTGAGGTCGAGGAATCTACTTCTCTGGAGACATTCAAGGTCCACCTGGCTATGTTCCTGTGCAACTTGGTCTAAGTGATCCTGCTGTGGCACGTGGATTGGATCAGATGACCTTTTGAGGTCCCTTCCAATCCCTAATGATTTGGTGGATCTGTGAGAAGAAACTTTGTCATGGTGAGGGTTACAGAGCACTGGAAGGAGCTGCCAAGGGAGACTGTGGAGTCTCCTTCTCTGGAGATGTTTAAACCCACCTGGACATGTTCCTGTGTGACTTAATCTAGGTGATGCTGCTCTGGCAGGGGGATTGGACTGGATGATCTCTCAGTCCCTTCCAATCCCTACCATTCTGTGATAGTCTAAAACAGACGAATGATGCTCAAAACTGCTTTATTTGTTTTATTTATGTTTTCATTTTTCAGATAGATACAGCTTAATAACTTCTGTTATTAAGACACTGTGTCCAAGTCCTTCTCTGCTTTCAGAGACAATGTTAAACAGGTAGATTATAGGTTCTTGGGGCATCATATATTGAGGTATTGTCACAGTGCATGTATTATTATCTTGTATTCTTGTATCCTAATGATCTCACGATCTCAGACCTTCACATTTCTCTTTTTGTAGGCAAAAGGAAAAGTATGAAAATGTCAAACCAAACAAATGAAAAAAACATTTTTGCCCTCAGTAGCAACATTTGGTAGACTAAGTTACAAGCTGGACCCTAGGTTTGCCCTTTTGTTGAACCAGTGCCATATGCATAGAAAGCCATGGATTGGTCAGGTTTAAGTCCAAAACTGTGATTTACCTGCTTTCCCAGCAGAGGGAAATCTTAAGCTTCTGTTTCCTACAGGCCTCCTGTACAGAAATCCAGTGGTATTTTCAGTGAAATGAATAAGCAGTTTTGAGAATCATTCCTCTGTTTCAGAGAATAATGCAAGTGATGGCTTCAGACAGCAATCTGAACCTGAGGACAGTGAGAAGAAGGGAACAGCTGCTTGCCTTCAGGAACAGGCAGACAGAGTTCAAGTACAGGAAGCCATGAATTATTTTTTCAGAGTTCCTTTTTCCAAATAGTCCCAACTGCTGCCTAGCAACTTGTTTGGCAAAACCCGTGCACCTGACTTCAGGAGCTTAGAACTGAGTCTTGTTCATTGAAAATACCACTGGATTTCTGTACTGGAGACCTCATGACAGGAACCAGAAGCTAGTGTTTCCCTCTGCTGGGAAAGCAGGTAAATCACAAAGAGGGGCTGCTGGAACAGCGGCGCCTACCGAACTAAGCTTGGCAAGGACTGCAAGAGAACAGAATGACCTGGGAGACAAGCAAGGAAGGAGCAAGCTCATTAAGGCTAACACACCTGTACTAGAACTGGTTTAAACCAAATCCCAATTAGCAAACAAAGTTTAAGGTGAAGACGACCATGGCCTTTAACACAGAAGACCACCAGCACCCCCTTGTGACCACCGAAAACCTCAACTACGCATGCATTGATGGCATCTATCTATAACTGTTTCTCGGAGAGGTGCTGAATATGTAAAGCAATGCCATCAGTTTATCATCAATAGGTATCCATCACTGGAATATAATCCTGAACTTTGTTTGCAATTGGTGCCCATAACTTTGGTGAAGATATCCCCTGTGTGCCCAGCATTGACAAAGAATGCTGCTTAATAACTTCTGTTGAGCCTTTCTCTGTGTCCAAATCCTTCTCTGCTTTTCAGACACAATGTTAAACAGATAGAACACAGATTCTTGGGGGATCATATATTGAGGTATTGTCCCAGTCCACGTATTTTTATCCTGCATTCTTGTATCCTAATGATCTCACGATCTCAGACCTTCACATTTCTCTTTTTGTAGGCAAAAGGAAAAGTATGAAAATGTCAAACCAAACAAATGAAAAAAAAGTTTTGGCCTCTTACATCGAGGAAACAATAATTACTACAAGTCCTTGTTTAAAGGGTAGTTGCTGTTGTTAAGCTTTATATAAAAAGTTAGTTGCTGTTGCTAGCTTTAAATTTAAAAAATGGATATTATGTAATGCCAAGTTTTGAAAGTATTTTATTTTCTCTGCTATCTCTTATAAAGGCTGAGCCATTAGACAAATTCCTGAGAGGCTTCTTTGATGTAGTTACCCTCAGAGATACCAGGAAATGTATAGCCATTGATTTCTGGCTAACTTATCTTAAAAAAAAATTGGTTTTGCTTTCTCTGCAGTTGTGATGGTGAAGTGCTGAGAAGCAAGTCTGACACATGGATGATCCTTTTTTGTGATGGGAGACTACGGATACCCAGATTCTTGTGAGGGCTGTGGAGAGAAACATTCCCCTTTGACTTTTCTCCCAGAACTTGCAACCTTGGGAGAAACTGGACTGGATAGCAGCAGGTGTCTGCTTCAGAGGGGGTGTTACTGATGCAGCACCACAGTATAAAAAGAGGCTGCTGGCAAGGAGCCCCCAGAGAAGAGACCCTGTGTTGTCCCTATGGCCCTCTCTTTCTTCCCCTCTGCCTGTTGACAAGGCACCTCAGATAAAATGAATTGAACTGGGATCATGATCTGGTTTGTAAGTTTAGTGGATATTCTCTGTGACAGGTTTGGGTGTATCTCTCTGGTGTTGTATATTTTCTTACTGTCATTGGGTTTTCTGTTGGGGTGCTTTTGGTCAGATGGTTACAGGTTGTATGATCTTACTTACCCCTACAGTATGTGAAGACAGACAATAAACTGTGCTTCCTGTTGGTGGCCATGCTCCTTGGACTGGAAATTGTCAAAACAAGATATCTACAATGTGAAAGGAAATGACCAGCATACTGGAAGGGTATTGTTAGAAATGATCCAACA
>VZRI01002651.1:0-19856 GCA_013397515.1 Upupa epops
CCTTCCTTCCTTCCTGCCTTCCACCATTCCTGCCTTCCTTATTTCCTTCCAGCCTTCCATCGTGCCGTCATGCTTTTTTTGCCGCTTAACTTCCTTCATGCCTTCCTTTCTGTCTTCCATCCTGTCTTCCTGTCTTCCTTCCTTCCTTCCTGCCTGCCTTCCTTCCTTCCTTCCTTCCTTCCTTCAAGATTTTGTATAACTGTTCAGAGAACATCCTTTTCTAGTTTTCTTAGTGCTGATGGCAGACAATCCCTCCTGTCTATCAGTCAGAGTCAGCCTTCGTGTGCCAGCTGTTTTTGTTGAATGCTCTGGTGAATTGTATAAAAATTGCTTAAATTTGACTTCTTTTGCAACTAAAAAGAGAAAAACGACTCTACAGAGAGGCAATGTTTCATCATCTAACTATAAATCCCAAAATCCATATTGACATTTCTCTATCCTGTTCTGTAGAATGGCAAGACAATTTTACAGCTTACATGAATTCCTGGGCAGCAACAGTGTTGTTCTTTTCAATTCCACTTAAGATGCTTTACCCCTTAATTATTTTTCCCCATTCTCACTCCATATCAAGCAACACATCTTATTCTCTGTTACCTACATATGATGCCGTGGTACGTGGCGGTTTTTCCGGGATTTATTTAATGGATGATCTTTGCCCAGACTTCATCTGTTACATCCAGGCTTGGACTCCCATGTGTAAACACCATGAAAATATATTGGTTTTCCAGGTGTTTCTATTTTCCAAAGTAATACCTGAATATACCAATAGTTCCAAATATCTTAAAATCAACAAAGTATACAGAACAAATTACGCAAGCCACAAACAAAATGCCACCTGATTCGTGGCACATATGATTATTTTGCTTTTTAAAATATTAACAAAGCTGTTGCTGTGTTTTTTTTCCTCTAAGAGGAAATGTGGAAATTCCCTTTTCCTTAGATACTGATGATACTTCAGATACTAATGCTTACCTAGTATTGTTTAAACATTGAATGCCTTGTATCATTTTACCCAAGATTAAGCCTTTTGGTTTTTGAACCACCAAACTACATATGAGTAGCGAGATAGTGTACCAGATGGGTATCCTTATTCACTTGTATAAAGTTTGGTATCACTTCCATGCTACATAACACAGCTGGTGTAAGCACTTATCTCCAGCAAGGACTTTGGGCTGTGAACGTTGATCAGACATGATGTCTTGTCTGTTGCTAAGAGCAGGCTTTGCTTGCCATGGATATCAGAACACACTGATGCTTCACATGGGACTGCATTTTTTCATTCCCCATGAATCAGATCTCGCAGCTCCCTGTTCAGGACATGGATGCTTCAAAGTTTCACTACTGGAGATCTCTATACACTGCATATACAGCGTCCTGGTACATAAAGTGATGCGCATCTTTCACTGCTGAACTGTAAACCTGACCAGTGACAACGCCTTGGGCATTGCATTCTATTTTGTTGATCTATACTAACATTATGGATTGTCACTATCTATTTTTTTTTTAGCTTAGCAATTTTTATTTACCAATAAATTGAAAGCAGCAATGTAAAAGTAAAGAAAGCTCGGGCAAGGTCGAATGAACGTGGGGAGCGCAGTACGAATTAAAATTGTTGCGACCAAGCGCTCCCTCTTGTGGGGAACAGATGGGAGGAAGAAAAGGAAAGAGGGCGGGAGGAAGGAAAGAAGGGAGCAAAGGAAAAGAAAACCGATCTAACAGATACTGTGAATAAATCCTTAGCCATTTAAATATATATATATATGTATGTTTTTTCAAATGTTAAGAATCAAAGTACTGTGACTGAATACAGGTTCACAAATGCTTCTTGTCAGTAAGACTTGAGACTTCCCCTGTACAAGAGGCATTTCAGGTTAAAAGGGTCAGAACTTTGCCAGTCATCTCCTTACGGATTGCATAATGGCAAACTCCTCATACTGCAGCAGCCTCTTCTACCATGAATATGTGCATGTGGAAACAGTGAATGCTTAATATTTGGTGTATCTTAATTTGGTTTTAATCTGGAACATTTATTTAGATTTGTTACTTTCTTGAGGTGTCCTATCTAGGTGTGTTTTGGCTTTTACATAATCATCACGAGCACAGACAGTGGGGCACTGACTTAACAGACACAAACAAGCTCATTTCTTGCTCACTGCAGTTTTGAAAACATGGGAACAGAGGTTAGAAAATGCACTGAACCTTAAAAGAAAGGATAAATTCAAGTGGTTTTAAGCTCTAGTGATTTTTCCTTCACAGCATGAGTTTGCACAAATCACACTGAAACTGTGGGACGAAACAGTGTTGGGTGTTAGTATACCTGACTGTCTTTTTGAGCATTTTCTAAGTACCAAAGGTGTTTGGTGCTGCTTCTTCAAGTATGAAGGACAGTGAAAAGGAAGATTAATTTGCATTATAGCCTGGCTGGCTTATTTTAGTAATTTAATTTATCAAAAATTGAACATGCTAACTATGTTAGCAAATAAGCAGGAATTAGTAGCACTTGGGTCACAACAACACGTTAGGGAGAATGGCTGGAAAGCTGCTTGTCAGAAAGGCACCTGTGTTGTTTGATAATCAGCTAAACATGAGACAGCAGTGAGATCAGGTGGCCAAGAAAGCAAATGGCATCGTGGATTCTGTCAGGAATAGTGTAGCTTGTAAGAGCTGTGAAGTGAGTGTCTCCTTATACTCAGCACTGGTGAGGTCACACTTGAGTACTGGATTCTGTTTTGGGCTGCTCAGTAGGAGTAAGATATTGAGGTGCTGGAGTCTGTCCAAATATGGACAGCAAGGTAGGTGAAGGGTCTGAAGGAAAAGCCTTTTGACTAGCAGCTGAGGAAGCTGGAGCTATTTAACCTAAAGAAAAGAAGGCTAAGGGGAGACTTTGTTGCTGTCTACAACTACCTGAAAGGAAGATGTACAGAGGTGGATGTTGGTCTCTTATAACTAACAAGTGCTAGGACAAAAGGAAACAGCCTCAAGCTATGCCAGGGAAAGTTGAGACATTAAGGAAAAATATTTTTGAAACGGTATTTATCAAAGTGTTTAAAAGTAGTGTAGATATGGAGTCATGGTTTAGTGGTGGCTTTGGTAGAGTTGAAAGCAAAGATTTTTAAAGTTTAAGTGCATAAAATTGTGAAGCTTTACCATGTTAGTTGAGTAGTGACATACCATAGAATATACTTTAAGAATGAAATAAAAATAGTAGAAGGGAAGAACAGCCTTTTTCATTTTACTATTCAAATAACAAAAAAAAGTTATTTCAGTCATAAAATCTCATTTTATCTGCCTGAAATTACATTTTCATCTACAAATCTCTCAAATATGAGCAGAAGGTCTTCAACTGCCTCAGGAGAAAAGGTTTGAAAGTCATTACTAAGTTATGAAGAAGAAATACAGACACTTGTTTCTCTTCTACTGTGTAGTTTTCTTTGGTCTGCAAAAGTGGACAGCAAGAAAAGAAAGACAATACGTAAAATTTTATTATTTCACAAATAGAACAGCAGTACTAGCAACCTCATTAGTATTTTTATTCATTTTAAGGATAAACAATTATTAACCGGATAAATCAAGGAAAATAGCTATGAAAGCAACTAGCGCAAAGACATAGGTAACATTCTTCTAAAAGAGGAAAGCTCAGTTTCTTAGTGGAAAAAGTTAATACAGCTATTGATCTGACTGGAAATGGACAAACCAAGCCAATTTCAGGCTTCAGAAGTACTGATGCTTGTAAGCAATTCATGTTGCTAATAGCTAGCTCTTTTTTACTAGCAATTCTCACTACACATACAAAACAATCATCACTTAAATATGTCCCAGATGAGCTGCAAGCACATAGCATAGTGGAACTGGTGTTACATAAGTAGTGTTTATGGCCTCACTCTGTGCTGGTCATTAGTCATCAGGTTATCAGGCTTGAGATCTTCTTAAAGGCAGTTCACCTTTCCCTTCGTTGATTTGTTCTCCAGTCTCTGATCCTGATCTGAATGAAAAGGATCTCATCTGCTTATGCTATGGATTTTGCTTATTCTGCACGTACCACTTGATTATTTTTTTGCCTACCTTGCAGGACTGATTGTCTTGGTTTTACCAGGCATGATTCTCCTTCTGTCTTCTTGTTTGACTATTTGGTGACAGGTTTACCTGTTTTGGTGACAGTTTTGGTGACAGTTTTGCCTGTTGAGGTAGGCTTTAAGAAAATAGCTGGAAAGAGTGAGCCGGAAACTATAAGCTGTATAGGATCACTTCTGTTGCTGTGAAAAACATGAAGTGTAACTCAAGCCACATGAAGGTGACTGAGAAGGCTCTGCACAGCTCTACAAGCCTTCCTATGTTCTTCCTATGGCACAGATACATCATTTGCTTTTCATAGAACCAGATAACTATCAAGGCTGGAAAAGATCTCTGAGACCATCAAGTCCAGCCTATGACCTAACTTCACCACATCACCTAGAACATGGCACTAACTGCCACATCAGGTCTTAGAACTGTCCAGGAATGGGGACATCACTAGTTTCCTGGGCAGTCCATTTCAATGTCTAACCACTCTTTCTGTGAGGAGGTGCTTTCTAACATCCAACCTATACCTCCTCTGGTGCAGCTTCAGGCCATGCCTTCTCTTCTTATCACTAGTTGCCTGGAAGAAGAACCCACCTCCACCTGTCTGCAACTTCCCTTCAGGTAGTTACAGAGGGAGAAGGTGCCTGCTGAGTCTCCTCTTCTCCAGACTAAACAACCCCAGCTCCCTCAGCCTCTCCTCGTAAGTCTTTCCTTCTAATCCCTTCAACATACCGTTTGCTCTTCTCTGGACCTACTGCCCGCACCTCAATACCTTCCTTGAAGCAAGGGGCCCAGAACTGCACACAGTATTTCAGGTGAGGCCTCACCAGTGCTGAGAACAAGGGGAGAATTACATCCTTAGTCCTGCTGGCCACACTATTCCTGACAGGAAAAGACCAGGATGCCATTGGTCTTTTGTGCCATCTAGGCACACTGCTGGCTCATGTTCACCTGTTTTTCAACCTATACTCCCAGAATAGCTTTTGAACTACCTCAGTTACAAGCCAACACTTAAATACAACCTGAAGCAAAGCTAGTGAGTTTAAATGAAAACAGCAGTTATCTGCAGGTAAACTGTCTGGTGGATGTCTGCCTCAGAAGTGGAGTGTATGCTCAGTAAAGCATCTAGCATGTCACTTTAACCCACACCTACACACTTATGGAAGCCTTCAAGGTGTGAATTTTGGGTATTTCTGTCCTGCAAAACCTACAGCCCACAAGCAGATGCCTAGGCTTCTCGTACAAAGTGGAAGATGGAATTCACAGGCTCCGCAAGCTATGTGAAACAACACCTTGAAGCCTAACCACTACACAGCAGTGCCTCTTTTGGCATGAGATGAGCTCCTTCACGTGGCTTCTTCCAGAGAGGTGGAATGGGAGGCCAGATTTATTCCGTTACTAATGTATTCCCCAGCCTGTGATAAACAAATTTTGTTTGGATTTGGTTTGATTTGAAACTAATTTCCATTGTGTGAGAACATGTTCATGTAATTAGATTTTATTTTAGGAGATTAAAATCAGTAGACCAAATACAGCACTGGGAAGACAAAAGGTCCAGCACACCTCACATCTGCCGGGAAGGGTTTCTCATAGTGTTAACCTGTTACATATTCATATTCATTAACTTCTTTACATTTTATAATGTTCCCCCAAAATGAACCGAAGGGAGGGGGGCTGGGCCAGGCCAGGACAGGACTAAGGTTTCTCGCCGGGGGGCGCGCAAAGATTTTTTATATTTTTGTAACTTTTTCCTAACTGAATTATTACCATTTTCTTAACTGTGTCTGTAACTTTATTATTCAAGAACCAAAAACTTTATTAATGGGCCCTTTATATCTCACACTTGGCTTGATTTACCACAAAACTTAATATAAGGTTGGAGGTTATCTTCTGTTTATTGTTTTGGATCTGTTGAAAGCAGTAAAAATAACTGAGTATTTTTAAGAGTTGCACCTACAATACTCCTGCGGTCGTACCTAACAGCTGCTCTTGAGTTCTTGAGCGGAAAAGGTATTAGCAGCATGCGGAGCAGAGCAATGCAGATCTTGCGTCTCAGGGCTAGCAGCACTGAAGCCGCACTCCGCTGCGGTTCACCGGCAACACCCGCACAGTGCAGACCTCCACCGCTCCTCATGGGTCTCGGAGTCCTTGTCGCCCCGGTAACTGCACCCCCACACGCACAAAGCCTTTCGCTCCCTCATCTGGCAGGGCCAGGGCCCGGGAACACGCACTACCCACAGCCTAGTCACAGTCCCCACTACCACTCCCTCCCCTCCCTCTTCTTTCTCTCCTCCTTCCTCACTCTGGGCCTCACCCCTTCCCTCGAGTCGGAGCGCTCACCCGGAAGTGTTTTAGCGGGAGCGGCCAAGCAGCGCGGGGCTTTCGGAGCGCTTCCCGGTGCTTCCTGGTGGTTCCGGGTGCAGCGCGCTACCTCCCAGCACTCGGCCCCGCCGTCGCCTCTGTGACTTTCTTCTCTTTCTCTTCCCTCGCTTATTCTCCCCTTGCTGAGCAATGCCTCTGCGGCGCTCCTGGGCCTCGGGGCCTTGTGGACCGCTGTCTCCCCCGTTGCTGCTTCTGGTGGCGGTCGCGGCCTGTGGCGCGTGGGCCTCCGAGATAACGTTCGAACTGCCTGACAATGCGAAGCAGTGCTTCTACGAGGAGATCGCCCAGGGCACCAAGTGCACCCTCGAGTTCCAGGTAGCCACGTTGATCCGCCGGAACCCCGCGGATCTGGGCCCCGGGCCCAGACCCGGTACCTCCGCCGTGAGTGGGGTAGCCAGCGGCGGGTGCTGCTGGGGAGCTACGCATCCTGGGTCCGTTCCCGCTTCAGACAGGCGCCAGGAAGCGGCATGAGAGGCCAGGGCGGAGGCGGCGGCGGCTCGCCTAAGCCACGCATGCTGCTGTGTTACGTGCCTGGGAGACGAGTGCGACGCACAAAGCTGGGCCCGAAACTGCAGCGTGTGTTATCCCCGACACGGTCGTGCGCCGTCCTGTCTCTATGCTATGGAGACCAACTAAAGCGCATCCATCCAGAAATATGCTCCCAAAGACTTCCCTTGTTTGTGAAGTATTTTTATGAACCCGGTGAAGGGTTTCAGAGAACCTTATAGCAGCCTTCCGGTACCTGAAGGGGACTAGCAGGAAAGCTGGAGAGAGACTATTTTATAGAGATTCTAGTAATAGGGAAAGGTGGGATGGTTTCAAACTGAAAGAAGGCTGCTTTAGATTAGATCTTAGAAAGAAATTCTTCACTGGGTGTGGTGAGGCAGGTTGCCCAGAGAAATTGTGGATGCCCCCTCCCTGGAATTGTTCAAGACCAGGCTGGATGGGGCCATGGGCAGCCTGGTCAAGTGAGAGGTTACTCTGCCTATGACAGGGTCTTGGAACAGGATGAGCTCTGAGGTTCCTTCCAACCTAACTCATTCTACGATTCAGTAAGCACAATACCACTAAAGGAGCTCGCATTTTTCGTTTCAGTTTACGATTCAAATTGGGGTCATGTAACAAAGTGTAAAAAGTGCTGTAATAGGTGTGCAGTAACAGTAAATTGTTCCAGCCATTGAGCAAGACTGGAGTCTTACAAAACAGAAAACATGAGCAACCAGCAGCTTATGAAGGCTGTGTTTAACATGTATTTGTTAGGTGATGCTGCATAGCTTTGCTTTTCCCAGTGTGCAGCAGTTTGAACATGCAGCTGTCATGACAGCACATTTTTCAGCTGTGAGGTGTACTGAGCAAAGAGCTCTGGCAGTTTTGGTGCTTTTGAATGATTGACAGGGTGTGTCCCTTTCAGTCTGTCGCTTCAGCTGGTGACATTACAGAGAGCACAGCAGCGACAAGGGAGAGAACTCATCCTTGACAATGGAAGTCTGTTAACTTTGGAGGCAGTTGAAGAATCTGTGTACTTACGTGGTCCAGTATTTCTTGAAATCCTGTGTTTTTTCTCTTTCCCAGCTTTTGGGAATTTTGGGACCTTTTGTTTTTGGGGAGTGTTACTGTCAAATACTGGTCCATGTTACTATGTCCTACATATTCTAGTTATTGTATACCTTTTTCTCTGCCTAAGTGTTTCTTTTTACTGCCTGTTGCTTTCATAAAGTCTTTGCTGTTCAGTAATGCAAAACAACCCTGTTTTGTAGTGGGTGTCATTGGAGGTTGATGGACACATGAGCCTGCTGTTGTTGCTTCTGTCAGTGACCAGAAGTGGCATTGTTTAAAAGAAAAGTCTGGATTTGACTAACTGCTGCTAGTACTTAACTCTGTATTTTGGCAGTGTGACTTTGGGAAGGAATCCCAGGGGAATTTTAAAGCTCTAGCAAATTTTTCTAGGTACACAATGTTTATGCAACTGGCCCTTTGAGATTCAGTTGTATTTTCAGATAGAACTGAATGTGAGTGACTTTCACACAGTTAGTAGAAAGCCTGACTTTGTCAAATTTAAGGTTATGCTTAAAAAATGAACTATGATTTCACTGTAGAAATCATACTTCTGTTTTCCCTTCCTGTATGAAAAACTGAACTAACTAGATATGATTCTGTTCAGACACTTCTAGAATACTTTTTTCCTTTTAGTTGTTTGTCATTTGAAGTGCAGGTACTTGCTTACTATAGTATTACAGTGTTTTTTTTCACACATATGAATGGAATGTGCCTTTAGGTACAGGTCTCTCCTCCTTCAGCATGCATTTTCTGAAAAGCAAAAATTTTGCAGCCAGGATTGAGTGCAAAACTACTAGCCTAAGAGTCATCAGAGCATCAAATTATGAATGTCTGAGCTGATTTGTTTTTCTGTAGAGATAGGATAGCTACTCTGCAGAGCAGTATTCTGTAGACCAATAATAATCAAAGCCTGAAAAAAATCTTGAGACAGTTATGTGAAGTTTTTGAGTCACTTGCAGAAGTTATCTTTGTTTTCTGGTTTGGGGAAGAGTTGCTGTGGTTAACTACAGGAGATATCCAAAACATTGCTCTATTCACAAGCACAGGTGGAGATACATGTTCTGCTGGTTGAATGCCATTGCTAAAGCCTGAGACAGCTTGAGCTGTTGCAGGGTGGTGTCAGTCTTTGGCCACACAGAGAAAAACTGTCTTAGCAGAATCGGGCAGTTGAATTCATTTATAACAAAGTAATTTAAATTTGTTTCATAAGTGGTTTGAAAATGTAGTTGATGTCACAATTTTATGTTCAGCATCAAATTGCACTTATTTCATATAAATTTATGTTGTGTTCTGTGTGTCTTCTATAAGAAAATAATTTTACACACTTGCTTTGGCAGATTTTCAGATTAACACATTATATTCTGAAAACATCTATTAAAGCAAAATATTTTGCAGTGTCACCTGACAAATCATACGAATCATACTTCTTAAAGGAAAGAAATATCTGTTTTCTTAAGATGAGTTTTTGCTTTTTGTTTCCAGGTGATCACTGGAGGGCATTATGATGTTGACTGTCGGTTGGAAGATCCTGATGGCATTGTGTTGTACAAAGAGATGAAGAAACAATATGATAGCTTCACGTTTACGGCCTCCAGGAACGGAACATACAAATTCTGCTTCAGCAATGAATTCTCTACTTTCACACACAAAACCGTGTACTTTGATTTTCAGGTTGGAGAAGATCCACCGCTGTTTCCTAGTGAGAACAGAGTAACTGCACTTACCCAGGTAAAGTGCCTTTGTGTTTGACAGCAGCTGATAGGTGGAGGCAGTGTGCTACTGCAGATCACTGAATTTTTGGTGAAATATTCAAATGAAGAAGGGGTAGAGGCCCCATCCCTAGGGATGTTCAGGGCAGGCTGCATGAGGCTCTAGACAACCTTATTTAGTTGAAGATGTCCCTGCTCACTGCAGGAAGGATGGACTAGATGACCTTTACAGGTCTCTTCCAACCCAGTGCATTCTGTGATTTTGATTTTTAAAATAATCTGAGTTAATACAAATAAACTTTATTTCTGAATATAATGTATGCTTATGAGAAAACCTAAGTGCTTAGGATAGTAACTTAAAATACAATGCACTGCCTTTTTGTATGATTTTTTTTTTTAAGGGAACTTCCTTTTAATGCCACGATAGTGTGCTTCTTGAAGTGTGGATTTCACAGACAAATATCAGTGGATTAGGAATTAAAAATTTTGCAATCTTTGGGGAGACATTGAGAATTGGTTTTATAATCTAAAATAACAAGTCTTTTTGGAGGGAGGATATAAGTCTACCTCTGCTGTAATTGCTGTCTCTAAAACTGAGAATAAAATTCTATCAAAGTAAGCAAAGTAACAAAATCAATCATGTTTAGCTGCCTTCTAGTTATTTTGCCTTTATAGGATGCCACAAAATGTCAGATTATTAAACCCCTTAACATGTAATAATAATACAGTTTTGTGCAACCTCTACTTGATACAAGTCCATCAAAACTTCCCTTGGATCACTTGCTTCATGAGTTCCCATTCATGCCCTTATGTTACAACCATCACCAAACCTCGCTATAAACAGCCTTAACAGGTTGCTGAACATGGGTCTGTTTTGCTGATGTAGACTCAGCTATATAGATAGCATTTCCCAAATGCCAGTCTCTTGAATTTACCCTACGTAAGTCTGCAGTAGCATAGTTCTGTGATGAGTAGATGACCTGCTGTGAATTCAGCAGCTCTTGGCTCTTTATTCCTGCCATTCTTGTGCTTTATTTTGTAATCTAACTTTTGATCCTGTATCTTGTAATCTCTTTTCCTTTCTTTAGTCTTCTTTCTGTTTACTCCGTATGTTCTGCCTGCCTTTCTTCCCATCTTGGCACCAGCAGAGGGCTTTTGAGAATGCAGAACATGCAGTTCCTGGGTCTCATGTCTCTGCAGCCCCTTATAGCCTGTGGGAGGAAATACAGAAATACAGTTTATCACTCCGCTGTAGCATACAGAGGGCAAATAAGATATTTGAGAAAGCTTACTTTCACAGCATGAGGTATCTTTGGTAAGAAGGTTCCTGATGCCTGTAGCCTGACTGAATTTGTGCAGCATTTCACAGGGTCAGTAAAGGGTAAATGACTAAAACCAGAGAGACTTTGTGTTCAAATCCCTTGTGTAGGCTCTGGGAGCTCTGTAGTTTATCAGTGAGATCAGTAGCAGAACTTTGTTGGAAAAACCCCATCCTGAATTTGTTGAGAAGAATATCTTAAGTATGTTCCTTCAACTTGAAAAGATTGTTAGACACAGGTATGAGTAGCTGGTGGAGATCCTATCAGGGTGTGTAGTATTTCCTTTCATAGTAGCTTGTGTTACTTGGTCTTAAGGAATTACTGATTTTAAAGCATAAAATAGAAAAACAAATTGTGAAAAATGAGATAGGGCTTGGAAAGATGGAAATACTTTTTCTTAAAATGAGAAATTACAAGTTGGGCAATTTGCTCTGTGTTTGTTCCATGACAATTTGAGCAGTTTGTCCTGTATTTGTTACGTGATTATGTTATGCAGCCTCTGGGAACTCTGAGCGATAACAGAATTGTTCTGTCTAACCACTTTCTGTGTGCATAACTAAGGGAATGGTCTCTTGCTGAAAGAACATGTAGAGTTTAGTCATGTAGATTTTACTGTGGTTTGAAAATTATGCAGTAAATAATGCAGTACTAGAGAAAGACACAAGTATTTAATCTGCTGCGTGCATCTTAATGTTACAAACTTTCTAACTTCATGTTACAAGCTTCTTATTCTACTGGTATGTGTGGAATTAACAGGGGGATCACTGATATTCAAGATGTGTTTCTTGTGTTGATTTTTTAACCCAAATAGACACATATACAATTTGTTTGGTTGCTCTCAGTCTTCTGTAAAAGCCTGCTGTGTTCCTGTGTGAGTTTCATTGATGTAAGTTAAACTGCACTGAGTTTATGAAGTGACAGTAGACTGAGTTAATCTTTGGCTTGCAAAGTCAAATTAGTCCTACATTTAAATATATAATATACAAAATGTAACAGAAGAAGCACTAGGAAAGTTCTTAATTCAGTGGTGGTGTGTATTTGTTTGCTTCTCTAGATGGAGTCTGCGTGTGTGTCAATTCATGAAGCTTTGAAGTCCGTCATCGATTATCAGACTCACTTCCGCCTGAGGGAAGCACAGGGCCGCAGCAGAGCAGAGGATTTAAACACGAGGGTGGCCTACTGGTCGATAGGGGAAGCAATTATTCTTCTTGTTGTTAGTATTGGGCAGGTATTTCTCCTCAAAAGCTTCTTCTCAGATAAGAGAACCACAGCCACCCGTGTTGGGTCATAACTGGTAGTGGTAATATTTTGGGTCATTGTGTGCTATTCATCTGTAAAACTTAACCGTTCTCCAATTAATTGTAGGTACAAAGAATCTGAATGTATGCAATATTCAAATGTGTCTGTCCCTCATCTGTTAAAAAAATCAGTAAGCTGACCCAGAAAGTTACAAAAAGGGACACGTGATTTGAAGTACTTTAAAAATACTTCGGAAGTTAGGAGTTTTCTGAGTTGTGTGTTAAGTATCTGGCGGTGACCAGCGTCTTTATTTCTGTTGACTGTGATCTAAATTGAGTTTGATTTTTACCAGTAAAATTAGCCATCTGCAATGTAATGCTTGAAAATAATCCAACACTTTTAATGTCTGATGTCCAATATATGAAAATTTAATTTGATTTTCAGTATGAATGTATTAAATTCTAAAAAAGCAAAGTAGATGAACTGTAGTGCACTGTTTTGATTGGCAGTTAAAAAAAATCTAGTGGTACCTCTTGCTTATTTGTAAAGCTTGCAAGCTTAACACTACATCAAAGTGCAAATTCTTCATCAGTCTGGTGAGTCTCCCATTTTGAAAACCTAACTAAATTTTGTACTTGAGTTCTTCCATATTATGATAAACTAATTTCCTTTTTTAACATGTTTGTTTTACTGAAAAAATTGTTATCTGAGACTTCTCAGGAAACCCCACTTCCTGTATTCAATAATCAAAATCTCCTAGCATGCAATAAAATATGGAATGTTGTCACTTTCTCACAGAAACTGTACAGTTTATGTACTCACAGAAGCTGCTGCTGCTTTTTCAGTTTGAGACCAGAAATAGCTTGGTTTGTTCAGCAGCACAGCATGTGCACTGGGCAAGCTTACAGTTTGTTTGGCACATACAAAACTTTTTACGAAATTCTTTTCCTATTAAGAGGCCAATTTGATACTGACACTGCGTTGCACATGTGCTGTAAATTTTATTTTCCTGTGTGTGGTGCACTGATACATGACAGCCTTGTGCGTATAATTGCCACTCTTTTTTGCTAGTGGTCAGGAAACTTAAATATTTCAGGTTATCTTTTCGGTAGAGTTACAGTTGCATTGTTTCCAGTGCTCATGTCTCCAGTAGCTTATGTACTGTAAAGTCTTGTTTAATTTTGATGTGAAAGATAGTAAATATATGTACATAGAAGCAGCTTGAATGGACTGGATGTAATTAGGCTAAACTCTGTCAAATGGCTTTGGAGTAATAAGCAGACTGACAAATTTTTAAGTGCACACAAACTAAGGTGAAAATTTTGTTGTATATTGCTGGGTAATGCAGAAGATGCTTTGTAAGTTCTCAACAGTTAGAAAATCCTAAACCCTTACTAATTGCCTGTATTATTTCTAGCAAAAATTTGAAGATTTGTGTACAGGTGGCACTTGAGCCACCTGAAGGGTTGGTGTAAGATGACTTGCTTTTCAAATCTCATGTAACTATTGTGTGTTGTTAACTGAACAACTGTTATTTGGGAAATGGAAGAGAAATCTTACACAGCTCAAAAGATGTTGAAAAAATCATGGGGATGTTGAAAGCCTTAACATAGGTAAAATTCAGGATTATTTGCAATGTTTTTCTATCCTATAATGAATTTTAAATACAGCAGTCCTTTTCTGGAATGCAGGCTTCCCAAACATGATTAGACTTGCCAAGATCTGAAAAGAAGAAAAAAAGCTAGTGCTTGCTTTTTCTATACAGATCTGTGCCCGCACACAGTATTTTTGGTTGTACCTGTATTCTTTATTTTTCACCAACTGATAATACTTTTTGTGCTGAATTAAACACAAAATAATCAAGCAAGTAGTACACTTCAGGTGCCACTGTTGGATGAAAACAAGATTTAATTTTGATAGTGTCCACTGTTATCTTCTGAATATCACTAATGTAGCTTTAATCAGAACAAAAGCATTTGTTTTTTAAAGATTGCAGCATGTTGGCTTTTTTTCACTTAGTTCTATTGTGTACTGTCAAAATTGCTAAGTGGTGAGAAAAGACAGACGATGGTCAGCCATCATGCACAGGTCTCTGTTCTTTCACAGTGTTAGAACATGAGAAGTGGGGCTGTTAGCTTAACCTTACTCCCGCTGCAGAGGTTTCGTGGACTTCTGTGTTTAAGTTAGGTATCCAAACCAATCCTCTGGTATCCTGCTGCATGATATGCAGCAATAGCTTAAAAATGCCTTTATTTTTGTGTTATTAGAAACATGGCACAAATACAAGTTTAAACTTAGCTGTATTTAGTTTTTAAAATGTGACTGAATAGGATATAAACACATATTAATGCGCAGTGGGTGAAGGAAGTGCATTGTGACTTTCGGTCAAAGCTGTATCGTATGGTTAATAATGGTTTCTACACAGGTAAACACCCTGCGTTAAAGGGGATATAACCATTTTTACTTGCTAAAAACCCTAGGTTTCAGCTATTCCTTGGATGTTTTTTGTTTACAGAATTTCTTTTCGTGTCCTGAATTGTTCTTGTTTTAGCTTGGGGGGGAAAAAAGTGTAGTTTGAATAAGACAAAAAGCAGACCCTGCAAATACTGTATGGGAAAATAAAAATTAATATATGAATGTGGTCTGATTGGGTTTTTTTGCATGTGGGGAGAGGGGAGCATTATTCTTCAGGAATGCTTTGAATAATGATTTGAGTAGTCATATTTTGTAACACATCACAGTTAATCTTCAGCCTGACACTAGGTGATTACTTCTGTTGCTAAGCATCACGGATTGTACTGGTTCACTGCTGTTCTTAATTAGGTGTAGTTTCAGGTCACAGGAAGAACTTAAGTTTCAGCAAGACAATGATTACTGGGTCTTTTCTCAGCACATTGGCAGGGCAGGCAGTAATACTCAGAAATCCATTCCTGCTGCAGTGGATTTCAAAGTCTTTGACTGCAGATGTCAGGAATTACTTCGGACCTTCTAACATCTTTTCACATTTTATGAAGGAGGAAGCGGGTGTGTGTTCTGGACCATTTCGATCCATTTCAAGCAGTTCCTTCAACAGCCAGACTGCCTGCGGACAAAAATGCAGCAAGGTCACAACACCCTCAATTTTGTATGTCTTGTGCAATGGCAATTGAAATACATTTTTAAAGCCTGATCCTCCAGTTCAGCAGTGTGCAAAAAACTAGTGGAGTGCACCAGGTTACTCCAGGGGAGTTTCTGTGCTTTGTGTGCACGCAAAGTTTGTTAGGCAGATCCTGGGCCAGTCTGGCTTGTGCCTGGGACTCCTGCTGAGCATGTGTGCAAGATGTGAAGAGCCAAGTGAGGCTTCTGGTGCTGGGTGATATTTTGGGGGCTGGTATCATTGGTAGCTCTCAGTGTTCATTACAAAGCCATCTCCTGTGTTTCACCAACCCTGCTTGTTTCAGATAGCTAGCAAGGCAGAGCATGTTTGCAGCAGCATAGGTGAGTTGTGCAAAGAAACATCCTCATGGGATGGTGAGGGGTGGGTGATGGGGCTTAGGGGGCTCAGAGGGTGTCCTTTTCCAGGAGCCAGGGTAATTTTTCCCATCCCACCTGTTTCCCAGGACAGTAAATGAGCATGGCTTGTTCAACAGTTGTCAACAGCACCGCTTCTTTTTACTACTGGCATCTGGCTTTCTAGTGCTATCCAGTACACAGCCATGTTCCCAGCAACACATGGTTTATGTATACATGATGGTATACTTGCGGAGAACTTTCACATGACAGTGCAGAGATCTTCCTGTTGCTGATTTCAGCAGCTGACATGGCACTTGGCAGTAGGAATCATGACAATGTTTTGCTTTGTAGACTACTTTCATTTTGAATGCTGCTTTACAACACAGATTCCTTCCTTTGGCTATGTCTTACTGTTTGGTGAAGCCCAGCTCCTTTCACGGATGTGAGCACACTGATTGTCTGCTACTAGATCTCATCCTAGCAAGGTGCAGAGAAACAGTTCCCAACATGAACCTGTGTTTTCCCCCCAGGAATTGTCTTGTCAGCTTTCTGTCTGTGTCTCTGAGATAGTTTGGTTTAGGAGAGGCATGACCTGCAATCAAAAGGAAGAGATTGGTTCTGACAGAGGAAAGACTTAAAATTGTTCTCTGTTTATGCGGCAGCTCATACTAACCTTCCACCAGTGAACTGAACTGCATGGAAAACAACTTCTTGAATGTTTTCAGGAATGCAGGAATGACTGGTTTCAGCATAGACTGAGAGCTGCTTTCCACAGTTGAGGGTTTTGCTGGCCAAGGAGCAGGTAGGTGCTCTGACTTCACTTCTGTCCCAAGGAGCAGTTTGGCAGTTGACACAAATAAAAACATACCTCACCACGGTTACAACACTGAGGGCTGCTGATGATGCAGACAAGAAATGTTGGACAAGGATATGTGTCAGTGTATGCAGTTAAACTCTGTCACCATTCCAACTATGGACTAGGGGCTTGCAAAGATACTGGTGTGCAGTATACTCTGAGTATCCTCCCACATCCCTGGGACCAGCTGTTCCTTAGAGCAAGGAAAGCCTGACCCTGCCCTTTGCCTGCCTATGTATAGACACTGTCTTCTGCTAACTGCATGTATGCATTTGAACAGCCATGGAAGACTGTAAGATGTCACTGTTTCTATACTCTCTAATTCCTTCCTGAGACAACTCCAGCTTGTGGCAGGACCCTAAAACCATCACTGCTTCAGCCACCATTGGCTGTACAGTGATAAAAAGAAGAACAGGAATGACTGCTCGCTCTGCTTTCCCAGATCAGATTCAAAGGCTGCTGGAAAAAGTGAGCAAAGATTTTCCAGGCTAAAATGCAAAATCAGGCATTTAATAAGCATTGTATTTTGGGCAAGAAGGGAGTGGAAAGTTTCTGGATTCCCATGCCTTTCTTTTCTTGGTTGTATAGCAGAGGGAAGCATAAGGCCCATGGTGTAAGAAAGCACTGTGAAAACAGAAGAGATCCCTTTATTAGAGGCAGAACATTCTTCCATTGTACCATGTCGAACTCATAAAAATGGATGGTAAAATCAAATATGTGTGACAGAATATATGTGTCATAAATGAATGGCAAATGTGAATCAGTAGTAAAGTTGCTGTGGTTGGCTTTTGGGGTTTTTTACACTGAGAGAGTACCTATTAGAGGAGTGTTCTGCAACAATTTCTTTGTTTACTCCAAAGGTTTTAGGATCTCCTTGTGTCTCATTGCTGGGAAAGCTGGTAATTACACGTTTGTCTGAACCTGTACAAGAACACTGAACATGGTTGTTTTACTCAAAGGAACCTGATGGATAAACTCAATTATTGACAAGTATCACTAACATGATGCAAGATGAGTAATCCTTGGGCAGTTTCCATTCTTACTGGAATTAAAATTTGTGCTTGGAGTGTGGTCAAAGTGATAAAATTATATTCAAATTAAAGAAAATTATTTTTTGTATCAAAATGAAAGCTCTATCTGCTTAGTGTAATGCAGTAGTCATAACGTCAGTTGAGACATGTAGAGTGAGGTAATTCCTACTTCAAACAAGGGTAGCAAGACTAGTCAGAAGAAATAGAACATAACAGAAGTAGGACAAAACAGAGCTGCTCTGACCAGAACAACATTTTTTTGTGTCACATAGATCCAAAATTGAAGTTAAAACATCAAGAAATCCTTGTAAGCTAAAAGTGTGGTGAATTTAGACTTAAGCCAGCATAAACAAGGAGACCAATTTTAAACTTTTCATAGTATTTTTGTTATTAGGTAACACTTCATGTAACCTAGAACATTTTTAGAGAACATTATTCCATTTGAAAACATCAGAGCCAAATACTCTGAAAATTTCTCATTAATATTTGTAAATAGAAAACCTGAAGTTGAAATTTCTTATGAAATTTTTCAATGAGCCAAGTGTGCCCATTGAATGACTAAAATCAGTGACCAAAGACACCCTCAGATTCTAGAGTTTTTATTTTAAATTACCCCTTATTAATCTACAATAACAATGATTGCAAAATTGCAAACCCTTATTATCTGCATTGATAATACTGTGTTAGAATTAGTCTTCATGGTTTTGCTGCAGGCTGCACTGGCATACCAACCCGTTGGACTGAGACTTGGGTGGGTTTCATGAACACAGAGCTCAGCCCCAAAAACTGCTAGTTGTAGTTCCATACATAATAAATGACTCAGGAGCTGATGTGACTTTGGGATACCTGAGGTGTCAAGTATCCTGGATCGTCAAGATCTGCTTGGTTGGTCACTGCTACACAACACATGAAAGCATCTGACCTGGAAGCTCAGTGCCAGCTGAGGACCAGCCCCTTGGGATGGAATGGATAGAGGCTGGACACCAGTGGCAAAGGGGAAAAGGACTGGTCCTGGCAAGCCTTCTCCATACTTGTGGGTGTGAAGAACCATGGCAAGGAGTGCTCCTGGAGACACTGAATAACCTCACTGAAGAAAAGCACATATTTCATGATAAATTATGATTTTTCTTGTCACATACACAGTATTAAAACTATAACCCTTGGTAACTAGTACTACTAGTAGAGGGGCAGTGCTGAGTAGAGCCTGCACAGCTCACCAGGCTGTTGGCAACATCATTAACTCTGCACAGAAAGAGTAATGGGTGCCCCAGAGTTGCCCCAACCCTGACATGCTAAGAGCTGCATCAGGAGGTTAAACAAATTTACTATGTTTCTTGATGCTTAGATGAGCAGGATCCCACCATGGATGCAAAGTCCCCTCCTGTGTCTCCCCTACCACATCCTGTGGTCTTCAGCCTGGGTGAACACACACAGAAGTTGTCATAGGACCCTCTCCACATCACCCAGAGGAATCAGTGAGGATAATTCCACTGCATGCACAGGGTTTAAGATTGAAGTTCCCTAATGTAATGTCAAGCCTGCCTTCAGAGTGGCTGGAAGGAGGAGTCTCAGCGGGGCTTGGCTTCCAGTAATTAAGGCTAAGAGCTTCTAGGGAACCCAGCGAACAGGATTAGGCAAACAGGACAGTAACTGGCTATAGAGAGGCAGTTTGCATGGCAGTTCGTGCAGGCAGGGCAAGCAGGCAGGGTTGCAGACACCATTTTGCTTTGTTAGGTGGAGTTTCCTTCTTGCTTCTAATCTATCATCTACTATCCTTTCCCTTGTTAGCAATGGTCGGGGTTAAACAGTTGAGGGCCTAAAACAGCCGCTTTGAGGGATTCATTTGGCCAAGTGATCCCCTTGACAAATGGCGTGGCTGTTCAGACTCCTGGTTGTATGGAATGTCTGAGTCTTATGCCCCTGCAAGAGGGTAGTGCTGAGAACACCTGCATACATTGTGAGCAGGTGAATGAGCTGCTCTGCATGGAGGCTGAGCTAAGGGAAGAGGTGGACAGGCTG
Organism: Upupa epops; assembly: GCA_013397515.1. NCBI lineage: Eukaryota > Metazoa > Chordata > Aves > Bucerotiformes > Upupidae > Upupa > Upupa epops. The sequence goes on from VZRI01002651.1 coordinate 19,664, forward strand.
AGGAGTACCCAAAAGTATGAAAAGGAGATAGATAGGAGGAGTGGTACTCTCTCATCTGTTAGAGCTGCCCAGGAGTCAGAGGTGCCTGGTATAACCTATCACTGGGAAGAAGGCACTCAAGACCTCGAAGAGACCAAAGCTTTGTCCCACTAGGAAGAAGGCTGGGTTCTCCCTGATGACAAGGAATGGGAAC
>VZRI01002652.1:12037-23412 GCA_013397515.1 Upupa epops
CCTGGGGTTGATCTTGCCCAGATGCCAGCCCCTACGCTGCCCCTTGCTGTACTTGCTGCATCTCACATCACCTCGCGTGTTAACGGAGCAGCCCAGAACGCATTTGTCACAGCTGCTGCCATTGCTGTAAGCAGAGGGTCTCATTCCTGGTCTCTCCAAACTGGATGAATCAACCTCCCTCATTATTTTCGTCCCGAACTCAGCTTGAAAGGATTGCTCTCAATTAGATTTTGGGGGACTAGGCTTGAAGCCTTTTCCTCCTAGTTCATTAACCCAGTTTAATAGATTCCACGGGAGATTAGTTTCTCTCTGCAGTGGTTATTTAACCCATAGTTTCTACTTCTTCCAAATATTTATAAACTACTAAGTTCCTCTGATATATTTATTGGTACCTTGGAGCAACTTATTGCACGTATAATGGAGAGGGAAGGATAAAGTTTCATCTAGTATAAAACCAGAGGAGTTTTATTTGCCTCTTAAAGACCTCTGTGCGACTGGTGAAGCTGCTGTACAGAGCGGAGGGTTGTGCTCTTGTTGCTCTTTACTTTGTTGTGAGTGAATTCCTTCTGGTGTCATGCTTTGTGCGTGTCTGAAAGCATCATTAGGATTAGAGTCAAACATTAACCTTGTGACCTTGTTGTTTATATACCTACTGTAAGCCTGTTCTGCTCCCAGGTCTGCACTTAGTAAAAGCAAACTTGTGTGCACAGTGCTGGGGCGGCAGTGGCCAAGCTGTTTGTCAAGAGCGTTGATCCTGCATCCCCCTACAAACCCGAAGCTTCAAAGGCACCTTGGGGGCTGAGAGCAACACAGAGGGTGGCTTTTAACGTGCTTGTGTCAGCCTCCTTTCGACAGCAGTGAGCTGGATGATCCTGTGGTCCCTTCCAACACTGACTGATTCTGTAACCTTCCCGGGAGGCTGACGGGGCACTGGAGGGGGCTGCCTGGGGGGGTTGTGGAGTCTCCTTCTCTGGAGACGTTCCAGACCTGCCTGGACTTGGTCTGGGTGATCCTGCTGTGGCAGGGGGGTTGGACTGGACGATCCTTCCAGGTCGCTTCCAATCCCTGGTGAGTCTATGATTCTATGACAAAGCAGCACCTCCTAGCCCAAGGTGGTGGCACACGGAGCGATCCTGGAAGATGAGCCAATTAACCCGCCAATTAATCCCTCCCCACCCCAGTCTGTCTGCCTTGCATCTGGTAAATGGGAGGAGAGAGCCCAGTCTAATGTATTTCTTCCAATGTTGTGGCAGAACAGCACTGGATTCTGCCCTGGCTTGCCAGAACAGGCTTGCTCTCTGGCTTGGACATGGCCAGAGGAGACACCGGTACAGAGGTTGACTCATCAAGCCAGCAGTTCCTTACCTGGGGATGTCCCATGTGGACTGGCTGGGCACCTGGATCCTGCCTGGCTGCCACAGCTTGGAGTCACCACGCACTAGATACCTTCAGACATAGGCTGATGCTGCTGCATTTGATGTTATTGCTTGTTCCAGATGCTGCATCTCCTCTCTGAGAGAATGAGAGCTGGACTTCCCCTCTGTGTGCCTGTCATCCTATGCTCAGAATAAGGATTGCTGCTAGCAAGAAGGCAAGAGGCTGATGCTGCCAGCCCAGACCCACCAAACCTCCCTCTGCTCTCATCCCTTAGGTTGCCCACAACAGGTTCCTACTGCTATGACTGCAGCTGCCTCCTTCATCAGTTTCCTCCCCTTCCCAAGGCAGAGGCATTTTGCTCTCCCCTCTTCCTCCCCTCACGTGCAGCACATACATCAGTCACGCTCAGTATCTGCTTGCAGCGAGGTCTTTAAGAGAGCAGGGGGTTCTGTAAGTCCATTATCAAGCACATCGTGTGTTTTGATCACACAGGAAATGAATTCAGTCCATCCTAGCATCCTGAGGGATCAGAAGGGACCTCCAGAGATCATCCAGTCCGATCTCCCTGCCACAGCGGGATCCAGTGCGTGTTCGTTGTCAGAGTGAACCTCAGCAAGGCACTGGCAGGCAGCTCCCTAACCAGGCACCTCCTCTGTCACAGGTAAAGGTGTAAACGTTAAATCAGCACAGTTTCCTCACTCGGTGAAAGCCTCAGTGCTGCTGAGGTCCCAAACACTTAATCTTTGCAGGAGCAAGGGGTGGCAGGGCACAACGTGGACAAGAACTAGAGTTATCCAAGCTGAAAGGTCTCGAAGGCAGCTCCTCCATGGAAAAGTGGGGTGGAGCAGAGAAAACCTGCTGATAAAACACTATCCTAGCCTGTTTGGTCCTGGGAAGGGACCCTGGAAGGCTGGGGGAATGTAAACTCGAATGAAATTGATGCTTCAGTGGAAGCCAAACAGGACTGTGTGTCACTGTCTTGTCTTATAGCACCAGGTTTTGCGGCTTTCAGACCTCGCTTGATGTCTGCTCAACCCACAAGAGATCGATGCAGGATGAGACCTACGGCAGTGAGTCCCCAGAACTGACTTGAATACCTCAACCCATGGCTGTAGTTTATGTATGAGAACATCCAGTACAACCACAATGAACTCCCTCTGCGGGGTGCACGTTAGGTGGAGGGATCCCCTGTGCTGCCCAGCGCTGCAGTAATCATCTCTGCTTCCAGATCTTGGTGAGCTGGGGGTTTATCTCCACACGTCAAGATGTGGGCCTGAGAGATGAGTTACAAACGGGAGTAGTTTCGAGGAGATGACTCTGCACTCCAGGGATGGAAAATGAAAGGATTAAGAGAGTGGTTAGTAAGGCACTAATGTGAAACGGAGCTATGATGGCAGAGCAGAGCATGCTGTGCTTGGGGAGCATGTGGATACGCAGGGAGATGCAGGGATGGAGGGCAGCAAAGCAGGTAAAAACCAGCCTAGGAAACTATTGCCTCCCTTCTGTCCTCCTCCTGTCCCGCCCGGCTCCTTCTCATTCCTGAGCACTCATGACTCTGGGCAAAGCTTTGATCTGTACTCCTTACTAAGACTGAAATTGTTCAGTCCAGCTCTGGGTCAGACGTGGAGTCTCCAGCCAGAAACTGGGAGTGTCTGCTTAGATGATACAGGCAGAACCCTCTTGTTTGTGCAGAAACAAGGAGAGAGTCCCCTGCAGAAGGGCTGGGGATGGTGTGAATAGATAAAGTGCAGAGATAGCACAGGCGTGTGTTTATACCTGTATCTGTGTGTAACACCAGTGCAGCCCTCCGTCGGGATCAGACTCCCCTGTAATCGCAGGGCAGCTTTACTGGAAGGAGAGCACAAAGAGGAGGATTGTTTTCTAGCAGTGCTTCACCACTGGAACCGAAACACTCCAGCGAGCATTTGCTAGCAGGAGCACTGTGACTGCAGTCAGTGAAACTCTAGTCAGTAAAAGGAGCCAGCTGTGAAGAGCAGGCTCTTTTCCTTCGCATGCCTGCCTGTCCTAGTGTGTGTTTTCACCCCTCCACAAAGCCCACCTCTTTGTAAGAGCACTAAGTGCATGAGGGCTTACAAGACCCCAAGTGCTGCCCTGCAATCCTGAAATGCTGTATAAACTGGTATGGGAAAGTGGAAACCTGCTGATCTGGAGGTCTACGGTTTGTTAAGTGCTTTGGGGTGTTAAAAAAAGGAGCCTGGGTCTCAGAAGGGCTGGCTCTATTGAGAATATTGGTTAGAGGATCAAGAGAGGGACTTCTCCCCCTCTACTCTGCACTGGTGAGACCACATCTGCAGTACTGTGTCCAGTGCTGGGCCCCTCAGTTCCAGAAGGACACAGAGCTGCTGGAGGGTGTCCAGCGTAGAGCAATGAAGAGGATTAAGGAAGGAGAGCAGCTCCCTGATGAGGAAAGGCTGAGGAAGCTGGGGCTCTTGAGCTGGGAGAAGAGGAGGCTGAGGGGGGACCTCATTCATATCTCCAAATCAGTGAGGGGTGGGTGTCAGGAGGATGGAGCCAGGCTCTGCTCAAGGGCATCTGGTGCTAGCACAAGGGGCACTGGGTGCCAGCTGGAACAGAGGAGGTTCCCTCTCAATCTCAGCAGGACCTTCTTCCCAGGGAGGGTCCCGGAGCACTGGCACAGGCTGCCCAGGGGGGCTGTGGAGTCTCCTCTGCAGACGTTCCAGCCCCGCCTGGCTGTGTTCCTGTGCCACTGGGTCTGGGTGATCCTGCTGTGGCAGGGGGACTGGACTGGATGATCTTTCAAGGTCCCTTGCCATCCCTAAGGATTCTATGATTGTATTTAGGGTTCGTGCTAAGTGGCTGTCATACGTTCTCAGTAGCTGGACTGTCAATTGACCTGAACACTAACAGCAGCCCATGTTGGGCAGAAAGGCTGAGACATGCTCACGAGAAGCACTCAGATGGGGACATCTCTGCAGCCCTGCCTGCGTGCGGCTCCTGACCTCATCTCCTGCTGTCACCAAGGGCAGCCCCCCAGGCTGCAGTAGCTTTTTGTCTGCTCAGGGTAACCACCCTGAAGAGGCTTTTCTGCAGGATCCTAGCAGAGTATTTCCCAGTAGCTGCACGTGGAGGTGACCTTGGAGAAAAGGGCCTAACTCAGTGTTGCAGGAACCACCCCCAGGACCCAGCCATCTCAGATTTACTGTAAAGTTTCTCCCCCTCTTCACCCCCAGCCCCTAGAGTTCCCCAGTCTGTTGCTGGGATGCTTCACAGCCCCTTGGCTCTGCAGAGTTTCCATGCAAAGCCTGCCTTTGCCTGCGTGGGCTAAGAGCAGAGACTCTCCAGCATCGTCCTAAGTGAATCTGAGGATGTGTGAGGGACTCTTCTCATCATCTTACTCCAGCCACATAACACAAGTGCTCTCTGGAGGAGGAAACTTCTCCCTGCTGGCCTCCAGAGAGGAATCAGAACCTTCAGCGCAGGGGCTTTAACCAGAAGCCGACTGTAGGTGCTGGGAGGAGCTCTCTGTGTGAGAAACGTTCCAGACATCTCTAAACGCATCCCCCCCTGGTGCAGCTCTAATTGCATGCAGAGCATCGAGTGCTCCATATCAACTCATCACTGTTTCTGTGCTGGGAGAATAAACTTTGCAGCCAAGAGCAGTTTTCCTAAAATTGTTTTCCCAGTGCAGCTCCCTGCATCCTCGGCCGTGTTTATGCAAAGGCATTTTTGTTTACATGGAAAAACAAACCACAAGAGCTTTCTCATCTGTCATCCCTCTGTTTCTGCAAGTACACATGTGTTCTTGGTAAGGGCCCTGCTCGGGCACTGGCTGGGGTCCAGTGGCACAGTCAGTGCGTGCAGTGAGCGGTTAGGTACTGCCGGCAGCTGATGCAACCGTTGATGCATATCCCATGGGATTGCTATGGAAAATCCAGTACCCTCCCAACTTCTTCTACCGACTCTGGGTCAGTTGGTGCAAACTCCTAAAATGCTTGCAGTTGGCTCTTCGAAACCTGGTGGTGGCTGCAAAGACGGGGGAAGGACAGATCTGCTCTTCCACACACAGCTTCCAAGCTGGGCAGCAGGACATAGGGTCCTAGAATCCTTAGGGATCGGGAGGGACCTGGAAAGATCATCCAGTCCAGTCCCCCTGCCACAGCAGGATCACCCAGACCCAGTTGCACAGGAACACAGCCAGGCGGGGCTGGAACATCTGCAGAGAAGGAGACTCCACAACCCACCTGGGCAGCCTAAACATGGGCAGTGACTGCCTTGTGGCCAGATAGAATCACAGAATCATCTATTCCTAGAATCCTTAGGGATTGGAAGGGACCTGGAAAGATCATCCAGTCCAATCTCCCTGCCACAGCAGGATCACCCAGACCAAGTCACACAGGAACAGACCCAGGCAGGTCTGGAACATCTCTGAAGGAGGCTCTCTGCTCATGAGAGACAGTGCAGACAAGCAGGGGGTTTGTGTGCTCCCCGGGATAGAAATGTCTCTCTGTAGATGCTAGATTCTTTCTCCTCCTGTCACAAGGGCTTGTGCCACTTTGGGACCTTCTCAGGATCCCTTCTGAACCTCCTAAACTCTCTCTCTCTACTACTGCTGTTGAGTGTCATTGGTTCCTACCCAGAGCAATCCCTGTGCGGGCTTCTCCCCTGTATTGTGCACCAGCCCAGCCCACAAGCTTTGCAGCAGATGGGTAGAGGAGCTAGAAAGCTGGTGAGGGATGTCTGAGCGGGTGAATACATGTGGGCTAACAGTCGCTGCAATGCTGGAGCTGCTGGCAGAAGGCACTGGCAGCGCCACGGTACCCCTTTGGACACGCTGGCGTTGGCAGAGTTTGCTCCTGGCACTGTCTGCAGCTCCCAGACAATAAACCTTGTCCTCACGACGGGCCATTACCAGCTTTCTCCCATTGAATTGCCCAGTCTTGTCCTACGAACCTCCAGCCCTGTAAGCCATATGACGGAGCTGGAGTCCCAGTCTGCTGCTGAGCGAGAGAAGTAAAAAGCTGCAGCCCGCATGGGGTGGGGAAGAGCTGGGAATCAGGAATTCTAACGGGCAGCAGCAACAAGAGAACCCCCGTTTATTTGGAAAAGTGCTGAGAGATCCAAAGCAGCCAGGAACTCCGGGGGTCTTGGTGTCAAGGGGATAGCAACTCGCTCTGGACACAGAAGGAGAAATAATCACGGAGGGTAGAGTCTCCTGCGGGATGCAGCCGTTCAGACTGCAGAGCTTTGAAACTGCAGATAATTGGAGGCTCAAAGGGATGGCTGGAGGCAAAAGCTCTGAACAGCTTTTGAATTGCTGTCATCGGGCTTGTGCATCCTTTGTGCTGAAGCTGAAGCTGTGGTGATACATGAAAGAGCCACATCCTGCCGCGGCACAGGGAACTCCTTCTGCAGACCATGGGATGCCTTTTCTGGGTGCAGAATTTATCAGGATGGGGATGTTGGGCTGGAAGGTCTCACTCGCAGATGCCACAGGAGGGTCTGCTGCATCCGGTGGGTGCACGGTCATCACAGCTCTGCTTGGATGTCTTGGAGATGCTCAGGAGCAGGAGAGGTCGTTGCCATCTCCCTCCCCAGCCTCACCAGCAGACTGGCTCAGCTCCATGGCACAAACATCAGGGGGGGAGGGAGTGTTTCATCACACCCCCATTTTCTGTCCAGCATCTCTTTTTCCTCACTTCTTTCTCTCTTTCTCTCCCCTGCTGCTTGTTGGTTTCATCAGATCTCAGAGGAGCATCCAGCGAGCAGCACCGCATCGGTGCCAGCACACTGTGGTCTGAACTCGTGGAGCTCACTGAAAAGGCAGTGCTTGGGTTTGGCTCGGGTTTTCCTGTGCTTTGCAGCCATAAACGAGTGGAGCTGAGAGCTGGGAAAGCCTGCTGAGGGAAGGTGAGCGTGGCCAGCAGGCAGTCTTGCAGGATTGGACTGGATGACCTCTCGAGGCCCCTTCTGATCCCCACTGATTCTATGGTTTCAGTGAAGGAATCTCTCAGGTTCTCCTGAACTGCTGCAAGCGCTGCACAGGAAAGCTGAGGACAGGTACGAAGAGCTGTTAGAGTCTGAGTCAGAGCTTCACACAGCTTGTGCAGAGAACATACCCTGTTACACTCATCTAGACAGGATACCTTCACTCGGTTTACACCAGAGAGGTTTTACTGCACAGTAAAGATGACACCAAAGCCTGGCCAGCGGTCCAAGCTCAGCTCCTGGCGTTCATGTCGAGCTTAAGTCAGAGCAGGTCTACTCTTGAATAGAAATGGTGCCGAGCTCTGGAACATCTCTGCTTTAGCTACGTAAGTCCAGTGTGACTCAAAAGTGACCGTGACCCATTTGATGACCACCTAGAAGTAGCTGTGGAGGGGTGTGATGCCTGAGGGCAAGCAGCCAAAGCCGCGATAGAGCGGATGGCCTTGTCACTCAAAGGACAGAAGGGCTGGGTGGAGAGCACACACTTGTAAGGTGATCTGAGTCCTGAAGTCCCGGAGGCAACTCCTTCTAGGTGAGCACTGAAACCCTGCTAGCAAGCTGGATGATCTTTTGAGGTACCTTCCAATCCTGAGGATTCTATGAAGCCCTACAAGGAGAGGCTGATGGAGCTGGGTCTGTTTAGCCTGGAAAAGAGGAGGCTCAGGGGTGACCTTATCGCTGTCTCTAACTAAAAGGGGGTTGGAGTCAGGCAGGGGTCGGTCTTTTCTCCCTGGAGANAGGTCTTTTCCAGCCCCATCAGTGCTGTGAGACTGTGACACTGTGATGTGATTGTTTCCGCAGATAATTTTGGAAAGAATAAATCAACCAAATTTATCAATAAAATTGCCCAGCCTCCTCACTGCTGAAGTGAAGAACACAGTCCTCTGCCTTTGACCTGGGAAGTGTTTTTGGAGCCAGTTCCCAAGGCTTCAAAAAGAAAGACTGAAGATAAAAACGTATGTCAACATCTTAGGCTTTCCTTCTCCTGCTTCACTGCTCCTTCAGCGATCAAAGGGAGAGGAGCCAGTATTAATGTTTAATCCCTCACGGTATTCCAGCTGAACTGGGCTCCCTTCACTCCTCTTGCTTTGCCTGGGGTGAGTGAGGTCGATTTTTACCATGAATCCATAGACAGAGAACAAACCCCACTAATCTATTGGGGGTGATGGCTAATGAAGTGGCACCCAGGCTGGATGCAGCCAAGAGTTGCTGGCCCTGTTGGAAACTAAACGACGTCTTGAGGAACAGTCTAGGCAAGAGCCAGCTCCTCTACAGAGCTTTGAGTGTTGTTTTGTTTCCAAAGCCGTCCTGCTTTCAGAAAACACATGCAGGGCTCAGCACAGCCATTGTTCTGGGAGGTATCTTCTGCTCCAGATTTGGATGCTTGGAGCTTATTTTGAAACGCTGCTGCATTGTTTCGAGCGAGGAGGTTATGATAGTTCTGAGCTAGGAAAATCTCTTGCGGTCAGGAACTGAAGAAAGAGAAAGCTTTCCCAGCTGAATGCTGTGAGGGATGGGCGTCTGATGCCAAGGCTACCTCTGACCCCTGTGAAATCCAGGCGCGAGTGGTGCAGGATGCAGTGCAGCCCGTCACTCGCGCACGGCGTGGTTCTGTGGGAGATCCTGGAGCCTCGCCCCTGCAGGATTTTCAGGAGACATTAAATGGCATTCACTGGAACTTAATTTAGCCTCCTAAAACACAGTCCAAATGACCCTCCGGTACTGCCTGTGCCTTCACCTGAGTGGGACTGGCACCTCTGCAAGGCAATGCCATCCAGCTGGAACAGGGAGGTGGGCAGGGCAGGGGTGAAGTGCTTCGCAGAGGTTTTCTGGAGACCATAGAATCCTTAGGGATGGGAAGGGACCTCCAAAGATCATCCAGTCCAATCCCCCTGCCACAGCAGGATCACCCAGACCCAGTGGCACAGGAACACAGCCAGGCGGGGCTGGAACACAGCTCCAGGCTGGATGATGTCTTGAGCAACCAAGTCTGGTTGAGTGGTGTTGTTGCCCATGGCAGGGAGGTTGGAGTAGATGATGCCTAAGCTCCTCCTGACCTGAGCCATTCTGCGCCTCTGTGACCTTCTCTGAGAGCACTGCTACAGAAGTGGTGCTGAGCGCACAGCACCGTGGGCTGCACCAAGGGGCACGGATCCTCAGCACTGCTCAGGATCAGGCCCCTACAAAGGACCAATCAAGCCCCTTTAGCATTCGTTCTGCCACGGGAGATGATGCATCTGTCCTTAGCTGCCAGGCTGCAAACTACTTACAGTGTTTTCATTGAGATGAAATGGATAGGGAGCAGAGGGAGGGAGGCCTGAGCTCTCAGGCGGGATTAGGCTAATAGCCCCGCACACCAGTCAGGTAGTTAGCGTGCTTGTGGCGCTGATGCTATTAAGTGGAAGTCCAGACAGCGAAGCCTCCAGATTCCATTTTGCACTTTAGCTAAGGATTTCATCAGAAACCTTAATCATCTCTGGGCTGAGCTCTTAAACAGCAGATTAGGTTTAACAACGGGGCTTTTGCAGTCACAATCCTGTCGTAACTACAGCTGCAAGGCTTGTGGCTGGGGGAAAACCTCTCCTATTAACCCTTGCAGCAGAGCTGTCTATGCGTTCTCCTTCCCCAAACAACTTGATCCTGTCTGCAATTACCACGGGCTGTTAAACGTCTCCTGCCCAGGAGCCTGGAGGAACCTGCTCTGCAGTCAGAGCCACGAATCTAGTGAGGAAAACTACTTACAGAGCGATGACTGCAGCGCTGCTGTCGGTTCATGCAGCGTCTGGACAGTGCTGTAACTGCCCGAAGCAATGAAAAGGTTTACTTGGCTCTGCCAGGCAGCAATCAGAGCTGCTTTCCCACCCAGAGAGAGGTTTAAGTCAGGGAGAAGAGGAGGCTGAGGGGGGACCTCATTCCTGTCTCTAAATCTGTGAGGGGTGGGTGTCAGGAGGATGGAGCCAGGCTCTTCTCAAGGGCATCTGGTGCTAGGACAAGGGGCACTGGGTGCCAGCTGGAACAGAGGAGGTTCCCTCTCAATCTCAGCAGGACCTTCTTCCCAGGGAGGGTCCCGGAGCACTGGCACAGGCTGCCCAGGGGGTTGTGGAGTCTCCTTCTCTGCAGACGTTCCAGCCCCACCTGGCTGTGTTCCTGTGCCTCTGGGTCTGGGTGATGCTGCTGTGGCAGGGGGACTGGACTGGATGATCTTTCCAGGTCCCTTCCAATCCCTAACAGTTCTATGATTCTATGATTTGAGCAATTAGTGTTGTTTAGCCACAATAAGAGAAGAACTGTGGAACGGGGAGAGAAAATAATCTGCTCTCCTTGTTTGTGCTGCAAAAGACATCTGGTAGACCTGAACTACAGCAAGGAAGTGATAGCATAGATGTTGGAGCACTTCTTCCAAGGCTTGGTAACCTTCTCTGCGATGAAGCTAGACGGCTGTTGGGTGTGAGTCGTTCCTAGTCCTGAAGCAGAGAGTGGACTCAGCAAGTGCCCATAAGCAAGTCCTGTGGCACTGAGCAGGTACCCGACCAGGCGCCTGACTTCCTCCCCATGGCACTCTCACCCTGCAGGCTCCCTGTCCACAGACAGAAAAAGAAGCAGAAATTAAAATGGATGGGTTAGAAATTTCTAGAAGTCACCGACACTTTATCCTCTGGAACAGGTGACAGATGGGATGTCAGAGGACTCAGACATGGTACAGCCCTGTGATCCTTGTCCCCGAATGTGTCGGTACCACAACAAGAACCCCTTCAGAGTAAATAAGAAAAAGGGGGTGTCTTCCAAAAGGAAACAGCCTTCCAGCTGTTTCCTCTGCCGAACCCAGCCTGCACACACGCCTCAGGATCTCTCCTAGAGCCATGTGGGGCTGAAAGGAATGACCTGGTTTTAAGAGGGCAGCAGATTTTTCTCTGTGCTGTCTGACCTCAATCCTCATGACCTTCTGAACTGGCAGTTCCCTGTCAGGTTTGCTCTGCCCCTGGCCATTCTTCCTCTTTCCATATTTAAAAAAGTTAGGGGGCGAGGAGGGG
>VZRI01002652.1:23470-49025 GCA_013397515.1 Upupa epops
CTCGTTAGAATGATCAAGAGACAGAGCCCAACTTCATTACCAGAGGGGCATCAGCTTCCTTGGCCGTCAGCATGCCTGAGAGAAAGGATTTCATATTTCAAACCTTTCAGCTCTACAAGAGAATGTACTGTTCAGACACGGTTCACTGAGCACGGAGAGCTCGCGGCCCTGAGGGAGGATGGGGGCTACTCCAGACTATAGAGAATTGTCTGATGTTATTAGTTTAAGCTGGCCAACACTTAGCGCCACTCGAGCTGCTAACGCTTCCTTTTCCCTTTGCTCCTCTCTTCCCCCTGCAGCACTTGCGAGTGACCGAGCAGGAGACCCGGAGCTGTAAGCTGCAACCTGTCCCTGGGCAGCCCCTAGAGTTCCCCAGTCTGTCGCTGGGATGCTTCACAGCCCCTTGGCTCTGCAGAGTTTCCATGCAAAGCCTGCCTTTGCCTGCGTGGGCTAAGAGCAGAGACTCTCCAGGACCATCCTAAGTGAATCTGAGGATGTGTGAGGGACTCTTCCCGTGACCTCACTCCAGCCACATCACACAAGGGCTGTCCCAGGCTACTCACTCCAGCTAACACATTTCGAAATGTCTCTGCAAGTAAAGGAGCCAACAGGAGCCACCGAGCTGAGTTCCTTACCTGGCTGCTGCCTGTGCCTTACCGCTCGCCTCGGGTGCTGCTCCTTAAACAGCAGCGCGAGAGGAGGAACAAAAGCCATGGGGGGATAAAAACCAGAAGTCTTATGACGTGCAGAGATCTTCAGCAAGCGGTCAAGTGATTTAGTTGGAGTGTTTTGCCTTGATGTGGCTAAAGGGAAAATAATGAAGCCGAGCGGGGGGTCAAGAGCAATGCACAACAGTGATTAAGGCTGTTTATCTCTCTCTGTTGGCATGGATACAATCAAATAAGCTCATTAGACGATCTGAATTGCAGAACCATAGCTCAGAGAGCAGCCTGAAATAGTATCTGTGCAGAGCTTCCCCCTGCGCCGTGCCAGCTCGGCTTAGCCCTCCGTGAGGTGATAGGTTCTTTTAAAGGAGTCAGTGAAGTGAACGCAGATACCTTCAGGGATGTTGAAGGCGTTGGGAGTGGACAGGACTCTGAAGTGAAACAAAACACGCGGCACCTGTTAGGGCATGAAGGGGAAACACTGAAGGGTGCCTTGAGGAAAGGCTGGCTGGTTGGAACGGGGCCTTTTCCAGGAAAAGCTTGAGGAGTGAGGGTAACGGAGCGTTGGATCCGGCTGTCTGAGCACACTCATCTGTGGTGGATTTATTCAAACACCTTTTCTTGAGCTTGGGGAAGAGGAGGCTGAGGGGGGACCTCATGGATGTGAGGGGTGGGTGTCAGGGGGATAGAGCCACGCTCTTCCCAAGGGCATCTGGTGACAGGACAAGGGGCACTGGGTGCCAGCTGGAACAGAGGAGGTTCCCTCTCAATCTCAGCAGGACCTTCTTCCCAGGGAGGGTCCCGGAGCACTGGCACAGGCTGCCCAGGGGGGCTGTGGAGTCTCCTTCTCTGCAGACGTTCCAGCCCCGCCTGGCTGTGTTCCTGTGCCACTGGGTCTGGGTGATCCTGCTGTGGCAGGGGGACTGGACTGGGTGATCTTTCCAGGTCCCTTCTGATCCCTAAGGATGCTGTGCTTCTGTAGTTACTTGGTCCCTGTGAAGTCAAAGCAGAGCCCCATTGGGTTGATGTCTGCACTCCAGACCTGGCTTGAGGAAGGCACCACGGTGCCCAGACTCCATCGTTGTGTCTTGCAGAGGTGTCATGCAGGCAGGAGCTTGGACAGAACCCCTGAACACAACTGTGTTTAATAGAGATAGAGACATGGGCTGGGAAGGCGCTGGGAACCAGATCTAAGCCTGTGAGTTTTCCAGCGAGCTCCCTCTTCTTTAACTGATGTGGTAACTTGTTTCCCCGCTGTAACTCCATTTGGACTTCCCTCAACTTGACAGCGTGGCTAATGTGGTCACAGATTCTCTGTGCCACCGTAAGGGTACAGAGTCAGTCCCTCAGCTGTCGCCCAGGAATCTGCTGGTCAGGGGCACGGCAGTAGGCCCTGTGGCCGATGGCACGGGCTAGGGCACTGAGCCCAAAGCGGCTGCGTCAGACGCTGCAGAAAGAAAAGGGAGCGGGGTTGGAGGCAGAGGAGTGCGGGACACACAGGCCAAGCCACACATGGAAACTGCTGCACCAAGACAGCTTCGCTTTGATGTGTGCTCCTTGTGGAATTACCATGTTAGCTAAGTGACAGGAGAATGCTGTCGTGGAGGAACAGAACAACTCCAAAATGTCATTGGTATCACTGGGAGAGCAACCGAACAATGGATGGGGTGGCCAGAGTGCTGCAGGCACTGACTGTGGCCCCAGCAGCTGCTCCACAGGCTGGAAAAGACCACATCCAGGAGAGACAGCGCCATGGCATGGGGCTGTCTCTGAGCAGAAGTGCTGGTGTTGGGGGTGCATCCTCTGCCCTGCTCGGTAATGGTCAGGCTGGGGTGTGAGTATGTGCCACAAACTATTGGCAGTCATCCAGTGTCTCCAGGAGTCAGGGCTGCTTGAGGGGTGAGGTGAGAAGAGCCCTGGCAGTGACACACACTGGATCAGATGTCCCTGGAGAGAGGAAACCTTCCTGCCAGGGCAAAGGAACTGCCATGCTCCCTGTGATGGCACCGACCACAAAGCCAGGCAGCATTGCTAGAGCCACAGTTTGGCCCCGTGGTCCCTCAGGTATGATAGTATCCCTCTCTTCATCAGCATCACAGGCTTTGCAGGCTCTGATCACTGGGAAGAAGGTGGACAACCCAAAAGCTCTGGAACATTCCCTGCCTGGGGAACGTGGGCAGCGGTGCCTCAGCAGTGCCACCGCATTGCACCATTCCCATCCTTGCAGTCATCACCCTCCGCCTTGGAGCACCCATATCAGGACATCTGCTGCCTACTTCAGCCTCCCCTGCATCTGGGAGTAAGAATCCCCTGCTCTCCTGCGCAGGACCTGATGCCCGTGGTTATTACTAGAAGGGTGTCTGATCCTTGCCAGAAACACAAGTCACTCTAAGCTTCAGGCTGGCACCTCTCTGTCTACCTCCTGCAACTCTTTGGATGGGGATTTGTTCCCCGATGCTTTCTGTGATTAGCTGCTCAGCAGTGCTTTTCCACTGCCCACGCAGAGCTGCAGGTTGGGAAGACCACATCTCCACACCCAGCACCCAGATCAGCGGATCCCAGTGAGGGTCTTAGCTCTGGTGCCAGCGCTGAGCTTGTCCTGCAGATACTGTCGTGCTGGAAGGAGATGGAATCCCAGAACCATTAGGGGTCGGAAAGAAAAGGTCTCTGCAGAAGCCTACCATGCATGAGAGCTCCAGAGAGCCTCTAAGGATTTCCAAAGCTCTCTATTGTCCCTGCCTTCCCACAAGTCCTTCAAAAATGTAGGTACAAGATCAGGCAGGCTGGTGGTGTCTTCCTGGAAAGACAGAGTGGCTGCATAAAGTCATGGGAGAGACTAGCAGGCACCCGGGCACCCAGATACCTTTGTCCTGTTCCTCTGTCCCGCCTGCCCTTCTGTGCATCGTGTCTGCAGCTCAGTCCTCTCTCCGCTGTTGGCACTGGGCTCCATGTACCATGGTCTGCCCTAGGGGTGAGGAGTGACCCACTGTCGCTGCTTGGCAGCCTCAGCCTGCTGAATTCAGCTCCTGGGGAGAGCCGCCTTGCCAAGACCTTTTTCCACACGGTGATGGAAACCAAGTTAGAAATAACTCGGGGACTGGCAGGGTTCCTCAGTGCTTTGGGTTCTCCAAGCGCTTTGGCTGCCAAGCCGTGTTATTCCCATCTTCTCGGGGATCTGTAGGATGATATTTTTAAAATGCATTTCCCTCTGGGAGGGGGATGAGGGATAGAGATGCTTGTAAAACCCTAAAATCCCTGGGCTGGGAGGTGCGAGGCATCAGGAGACAGCAGCCTGGAGACCGGGAGGAGGAGGCACTGTCTGTCACACTGTGTTCTTATACCTAGGATCAGTCCAGTGCTTCTGGCAAGGCTGTGGCCAGTGGCCCAGTCCGCTGTGGCTGCTGTGCCCAGCGCTTTGGATGATGAGTCGGGACCAAGGCTGCGCTCTGCACGCTGTGAACGTAAGGTGCAGCTTTACTGTGAGTAATCATGAGGCAAGAGCCCCAGGACTCCAGTCTAGTGCCCACACTGGTCTGATAGGTTGCAGGACAGCCTCATCCCCCTCACTCTCCCCTAAAGAGTAAATCCTGTAGCTCAGGATGATCAAAACCACATCTTCAGCGGAGGGACTGACACCAAGTGTGGATCTCGGGCTTCAAAACCAGGCTTCTAGGAAGCGTTCGATAGCGAGGGATGAGCACACAAGAAGAGAGCCTGCATCACCCAAAAGCAGGNGCATCTGCAGCAGAGGGGGCTGACACCAACTGTGGGTCTCGGGCTTCAAAACCAGGCTTCTAGGAAGCGTTCGATAGCGAGGGATGAGCACACAAGAAGAGAGCCTGCATCACCCAAAAGCAGGAGCACAAGTTGATCCATGGTTAGGTGAACAAAGCCCTTTCAAAAAACAAGAAGCCATCCTTTTCCTTGAGGTCAGAGAGGGCTGGAGCAGCACCAGAGCAGAGCCTCCAGAAACGCTCCTTGATTTGGGGAGGCACCGCCACAGACAGGAATCAGGCTGTGATCGATCTCTTCATCCAGCCACTGGAGGCCTGGGAGGATGGAGATGGACTGGAGCAGCTCAGAAAGCCCAGTGGTTGGAAAGCTGGGTTAAAAATATGTATAGAAAAGTCTCTGCCACCGATTGTTCATCCCATAATCCCTGGCCAAGAGCGTTTTCAGCCAGAGGCTGTCAGATGAAAAACTCATATGAAACTTGTTCTTCCAGCAAGTTCAAAAAGAAGAGTGACTCTGTGAGTGTGTGTGTGTAAAGGAAAACAAAATACAATGAAAGACAAAGTCCTCTATGCCAGCACTGTAGTGAGAAAGGACAAACGAGCTAGAGCAGTCACACACCACTCATCTCTTCCCAGGGAGGGTCCCGGAGCACTGGACCAGGCTGCCCAGGGGGCTGTGGAGTCTCCTTCTCTGCAGACGTTCCAGCCCCGCCTGGCTGTGTTCCTGTGCCACTTGGTCTGGGTGATCCTGCTGGGGCAGGGGGTTGGACTGGATGATCTGTTGAGGTCCCTTCCGATCCCCAAGGATCCATGATTCCATGATATTTGCTTTAGGAAGCACCTTTTGCCTACAAGTGGGCACAAAAGCAGCTGTATGGGTGCAGGTCCACGGTGGCCGAGCGACTCCCAGATGCTTCCTTAATGATCACTAATTGGCACCGTGCACTTTCCAGGCCCTAGTTAGCCCCTTCAGGATAGAAATGCAATAAAATAGAATTTGAAGTCTCATAGTTTGTTAAAATGGAAGAGCTTTCGGGTTCATTTCACAGTTTCATTCTTTCAGGGTGCAAGTGAGACCCTCAAGTCAGACACCTCAAAGCACAGGCGCTGGACAAGCTGCTGGGGAGACACGGATGCTCTTTATGTCATTTAAGAGTGACAATTCATTCTTCCTCCTGATGTCCTTGCTCTCACAGGCCTTCCATTCGTCTCCTCGTACAGGACACGGGCTGTAATTAACATGAACAGATGTTTGAAGCATTTATTTAAAACATAAAAGCTTCCAGTGAAAGGAGCCTGAAAGCAGTAGTGTCTGTCGGCTGGGTCCGCTGACCTCACTTTACTGCCTGTCCACCAAGTCTCTCTTATCTCCAGTTAACGCTGCAGCTCTCACGTGTGTGGGTCTGCCCAAGCAGCTGCTTTGCTCTGACGCTGTGGTTATCTTTTCACTGCAGTTTGGATCCTCATCTGAGCCTGCCCACGCTGCCTCAGCCTGCTCAGGGACACCCACCCGGCTCTGCCATGAGTCAAGGTCCTGCTGCATCCCTCCTGCAGAGAGGCTCCTCTAATGCTCGTCTTCCCTTTACTACCCAAAGCACGCTGACTGGTAGGACAACTGATGCAAAGAGTGAGCGTGGAGCATCTACTACAGACACCCAGAGGACCCCATCCCACGTTTGCTAATGTTATCAGCAGCAGGCTCCTCTCATGGCCACAGCCTGCAAGCACTGGCCCCCCAGTGAATGAGGAGACAGGGCTGCTGGCAGTCCGGGCAGGTGACCTGCCAGGAAGCAGCTCCTCCTCTGCAGCAGAACAAAAGCCCTATATGAACACGCAGAAGGGACTGACCAGCCTTGACTTTCAGCTCTCAGCTGACTGCAGTGAACTCCTTGCAGGGGCTACAGCAGCCAAAGATTACTCATGGAAATAATGCCACAATCAGCTCAGAAGAAGCAGTAACTATAGGAAAACTAAGCTGTTCAAACGCTCCAGAAAAGGACCTCATGACGTGCTATCAACTCAGCAGCTGCCCAGGGCCTCATCCCGTGCCTTAATTACTGTCATCTCCAGCTCTGTGGCCTTGGTGGCTCCAAACGCACGTAGAGAGAACGACCACCCCATGCTGCTGGTTTCTGAAGCGCTCTGTCACTCCCATCTAACTACCACTGTCCTCTTCAGCGTCGTCTACATGGCAAACCACTCGTGTCTGTGCACCACTGGTCACCTGGGCTTGAACTCTCTAGCCGGCACAACGGGGCTAACCCGATGCAGAGGCAACCCATGCCAGGCTCTCCCCACTCTCCTGGTGAAGAGCTTCCTCCTCACATCCAGTCTCAGTCTCCCCATCTCCAGCTCTGCTCCATTCCCCCCAGTCCTGTCACTCCCTGAGATCCTAAAAAGCCCCTCCCCAGCTGTTTTGTAGCCCCCTTCAGATCCTGGAGGCCACACTAAGGCCACCTGGGAGCCTCCTCTTCTCCAGCCTGGACAGCCCCAGCTCTCTCAGTCTGGCCTCACAGGAGAGGTGCTCCAGCCCTCTGCTCATCCTTGTGGCCCTCCTCTGGACTCACTCCAGCAGGTCCACATCCTTCTTGTAGTCAGGGCTCCAGAACTGGACGCAGTCCTCCAGCTGGGGTCTCAGCCCCTGTTTCCTGTTCCCCAGCCCTTCTTTTGCACCGTCCATTTCTTTGTTTCTCCTACTATTTTCACACAGGGCCCTCGATGAACCCCCCCACCCTGATGACCTCCTGGCCATCCCCCTGATGAAACCCCCACCTCATTTGCTTCAAATCACCCTTCCCCGCTGACTTTTGAGGGGGACGCCGCACATGGGTAGGCAGGTGAAGACAGCTTCCTCCTGGAGCTAAGCGAGGCCGCGTGATGCAGCTTTTGCAGGTTACCCCAGAGCTCTCCCCTCCATGGGGAGAGGGTAGCGCTACCCCAAAGAGCTCTGCTCTTTTCTTGAGGGAACCCTGCGGGGATGCATCCCAGTGACCTTCTGGAGCGATGGCTTTCTTCCACGCTACCGCTGGTCTTGGTTTGCACCTCAGGGTGCTGTTTAGACTGGGTTAAGAGATGTTTTAACTCGCACGGAGAGAAACCCTGTTGGGATAAAGCTAATCCTGAAGTCACCCCGCGTTAGAGTCTGACAGAAACCTGAAGCACTCTTGTTAATAGCAGCTAAATCCCTCTGCCAGACCTGTGCACCATCAGATGTTGGAGTATCCCGAGCTTAGGCTCCGGGTGCCCCCGTTCCCCTCTTACACCTCACAGAGTCCACACAAGACAAGAGGGACTATTCTGGGGGTGGTTTGGGCTGCCTCGTCAACACGCGGATCGTGGCTGAGGAATTTCTGTAGGAAACCTGTAACCTCTGGCTGAACTGGAGTGTGCCTTCAGGAGGGAATCCAGGGCTTTCGTGGGAGACCCCCCGGCCCACACAGGCCACATCCGCTGTAGGTACACTGGTGAAGTACTCAGCTGCTCGGCCGTGCGCTCTGGTTTCGTGTGTTTGAAAACAAAAGCTACCAAAGCCACTGTTGGCAGGACTCCTGCCTGGACCTCACTGCTCGATGAAGTGCCAGTTACACGTGCTGCTGCCTCCAGAGCAGTGCTCCACTGCTTCCGAAGCTTATCAATGCTTAGGGGATTACTGTAGAGGAGGATCATGAGGATGAGCTGTCACAGGCAAACAGCTGGTCAAAGTGCTCTAACACCTGAGCACAGTGTCTTCCACTGCTAACGCTGCCCCTGGAACTGCTTCAAAGATGCAGGAACACACTAACCCATAGAATCCTTAGGGATCAGAAGGGACCTCAAAGATCATCCAGTCCAATCCCCCTGCCACAGCAGGATCACCCAGACCAAGTCACACACGAACACAGCCAGGCAGGTCTGGAATGTCTGCAGAGAAGGAGACTCCACAGCCCCCCTGGGCAGCCTGTGCCAGTGCTCTGGGACCCTCCCTGGGAAGAAGGTCCTGCTGAGATTGAGAGGGAACCTCCTCTGTTCCAGCTGGCACCCAGTGCCCCTTGTCCTGTCACCAGCTGCCCTTGAGCAGAGCCTGGCTCCATCCTCCTGACACCCACCCCTCACACCGCTTCTTTCCTGCTGTCCAGTAGATTATTAGTGCTTCCATTGGGAGCATAAGAGGCAAGAGCTGAGCTCTTCTCCTACCTCACCTGGAGCAGAGGCTGGAGCTGTGATCTCTTAGAGATGACCTAACCACAGGATTTTCAGAGATAACTCTTTCTGGTTAGACACCTATGTGCCAGCAAGTATTAGGAATTCCCCTACTACTCAACTACTTCAGGTCTCTTGAGCTTGGAGGAGGCTGAGGGGGGACCTCATTCCTGTCTCCAAATCTGTGAGGGGTGGGTGCTAGGAGGATGGAGCCAGCTCTTCTTTTGAGGTCCCTTCTGATCCCTAAGGATTCTATGATCTGATGGTTTTCTAACTGCACCTCATTGAGATGAGCTCTTCTCTTCGTCACCTCTCAGCCCAAATGCAGTCACCTTGACAAAGCCAGCAAACCAACAGCAGGCAGTGCCAGCAGCACCTGAACTTGAACAGGTCACACGAAGTAGTGGCTAACAGCTGGGGAGCTGTGTTCTGCTGCCATCCCACGCTGAGTTTCACTCCACAGTCTCTGCAGTGGAGCTATAAATCCACGGACACAGCATAGCAGCCTAACGGACCCTCACTTCCAGTTCCACCACCAGGCAATAATATCTGTAGTAGCAACTAACAGAGATACAACCAACCCAGCTCTTCAGGGTTCAGCAGCTGCTCCCAGGGTTGGAGCAAAGCTCATTTATTTCCTTCTCTTCATTCCACTAGAGCAGCTCCAAGCCGTGACAGCACATGGGGATAATTGAAGCCAAAGTGCTCAACCCTGACTGCCCAATCTTCTCACAAAACAATCCCCGGATTGTTCTGGGGACCGTTGGCACAACAAACCTCGCGCTGCAAATTCTGCCCCGTAATTAGCAAGCAGTTGCTGTCACGCCTGTCAGATGAGCTTACGTGATGAAGTGAATAGAACAACAATTGACTGTCGTCCCTTGCAACCAAGGAGAAGAAACGGCTCTGAGCGAAGCTGACAATTATGGAAAAGGAACTAAACGAAGCTGGCTTACGGTTCACACTTCCCCCTGGCAGATGGAAGGCAGGACCTCTGAGGCCCGTTTCTGAGTCCTCGCCCCTTTGTACCTGACTGGTCGCTGGCTAAGTGCCTAATGAGGCTCGGAGGAAACAAACCCAGCGCCGAGATCTCTCCATTGTCTTTCTTCTCCTTTGCAGAGCAGGGGATTACCCTGTGGTTGGCATCCAAGTTCAAACTCTGATCTTATCGCCCCAAGCTGATGACAAACACGACTGTGCTTTCCTACATCCACCGAGACGAGTGACACCGCGAGGTGGACAGCAAAGGTAGGGAACTGAAGCAGCTTTGGAACTTGGAGGGACCCGCTTACACACACGCCTTCCAAGCACCTGTGAGTAAGGCAGTCATGCCAGGCATCTCTCACCCAAGCAAGCAGTGGAAGAAGCAGTGCAGAGAGGATTCCCAGTATCTGCTAACATTTCCCCTTTAGACACTTCTAACCCTGCCCAGGGCAAGGCTCATGTTCTTCTCTGGCAAGCTGGTAGGAAGACTCTCTACCTGTGTCTACTGAACTGGCTGGGTTATAACCATGGTCAGCAAAATAAGGAGCCCACGTACCTGTGTGTGTATAATCTTGCTCTCTTCTTACCCATCCTCCTTCCTGCCCGTCTCTGTTAGAGTCATGCTATAAAGCCAACCAGAGCAGCACCACCTTCTGAACTCAACCGACTCTGAAACATAAGTCTTGGAGATTCTGTTTCATAGATTCATAGACTCACCAGGGATCGGAAGGGACCTCGAAGGATCATCCAGTGCAACCCCCCTGCCACAGCAGGATCACCCAGACCCAGTGGCACAGGAACACAGCCAGGTGGGGCTGGAACGTCTGCAGAGAAGGAGACTCCACAGCCCCCCTGGGCAGCCTCTTCCAGGGCTCCGGGAAGCCTGGCTCCATCCTCCTGACNCAGCCTCTCCCCATCAGGGAGCTGCTCTCCTTCCTTCATCCTCTGCGTTGCTCTACGCTGGACACCCTCCAGCAGCTCTGTGTCCTTCTGGAACTGAGGGGCCCAGCACTGGACACAGCACTCCAGATGCGGTCTCACCAGTGCAGGGTAGAGGGGGAGAAGAACCTCTCTCCATCTGCTAGCACTCTTGCTGCAGCAGTCTATGTTGGTGCCTATAGAAGACCATTTTCAGAAGGCTTAATAGGACTCAGGCCAGTGCCAAGAGCTGCCCTCTTAATTCATGAAGCCTTATCTGATCTGCTGAAGGTTATCAAAGCCACGCAATGCTCTCAGAATAGCAGCTATTCCTTAAGTGCTTCATTCAGGAGAAGTTCGAGCTGCTCACTGAGAAGCTCCCAAACTTCTGAATCTGAAGAGAATACCCTGCAGAATTAATTAATGGCAGTGCAAGAAACTCTTCCCAACCAGCGACGCTAAAGAAAGCCCTGGCACAGTGGTCAATCCCTGCCCAAGCGACCCCCTCGTGCTCCTGGAGCTCTTTAAAGCAGGTGGAGACGTTTTCGGTTTAACTTGTTTAACTTCCTCAGTAACCCCATGGCTGCTCAGCTGCCGATGAAATCTGTGCCTATGTTTGAAATCTTAGGCGATGCTTAACGTTTATTAATTTATTATTTACTAAAAATAAATTGTATAAATAAATAATGCAATACACATAAATAATGTAAATAAATCATACAAATAAATTATATCAATAAATTTATATAAATAAAATTATTGGTATAAACATATTTATACTTATATTATTTCTAGAAATATATATAATACATAAAATTATATAAATAAAATTGGTATAAATAACATTTTAAATAAATGGGTTTTTTACTTTAAATTTAAATTTTAAATTTAAATAAATACTTTAAAATCTTAGATGATGTTTAACTATGAATTATATTACTTCTTTCTAATAAATAATAAGGTACATAAATAATGGACCTAAATAATGGAAATAAATAATATAAATATTAATGAATACTATCAATAATATACATAAGTAATGTAAATAAATAATATAAATATCAAAGAAGAATATCAATAATATGCATAAGTAATGTAAATAAATAATATAAATAAACATCAATAATATGCATAATATAAATAATATAAATACTATACATAAATAATTTAAATCACTAAAATAAGTAAAATAAATAAATTATACAAAGAAATAATAATAAAGTTATTTATACAAATAAAATTATTTCTATAAATAAATCCTTCTAAATCATTTTTCTTTCTTAATGTATTAAGAAATAAACATTTCAGCGTGAACAGCCATGACCTGATGCTTGTGTCGTCATTCTCTCAGCTCATTACTTAGTGTTGCGCTGTAAAACCCCAGAGTTGGGGGGCCGTCGACCTTAGTCAGACTCACCTGGGGGCGAGTGAGTGGAGACACCTTCCTCTTGCTCCCTCCCAGCTCCTCCTGCTCTTTTCCCCCTGAACAGGGCTACCTTAAGGGTCTGCAGTTCTCAGTCTCGTTGGTAGCCGGACTGTTGGAGCTCTCTAAAGAAGGGGTGTCCCTCAAGGCAGTGAGGTGGTGCTGAGGGGCTGGGTCAGGGAGGCTTCTTGTACCCCCATGGCTTTGCAGCAGTTTACCTGGAGCATGTGCTGTGAGGAGCCCTCCACCCGCTCCCAGTTAGACTTTAACTAACAACCTCAACCTGCTTATCTCTCTCAGGATTCACAGGAGGCAGCACTTGTAATCACAAGGCTTTTCCCATGGTGTTTTCCAGCCTCTCTGCCTGCGAAGGTAGTGGTGCAGGGCAGGAGCCCTCAGGAGTTTACTATCTGCTTCAGCTTCAAGGTGAAGAATCGTAGAGTAACAGAATAGTTAGGGATACGAAGGGACCTCAAAAGATCATCTATTCCAATCCCTCCACCTCAGCAGTATCACCTAGACTGAGTCCTTCTGACACTGATATGGAACCTCCTCTGTTCTGGCAGGCACCCACCTCCCCTTGTCCCAGCACCAGATGAATCCAGAGGGTTTCTTTGGGGCTGATTCACAGTGTCTCTATTAAGTGATGCAGGAAGGCCAGTGGGAGCAAACAGAAACGGTACAGCGAGCAGAGGGAGTGCTGTGTTCCCCTCTTCCTCCCCACTGTTACCTCCCATTTCCTCCCCACTTCCCCAGTGCTGGTAGCCCGGCTGTGTCAGCACACATCTGCTGTGCCAGACGCCTTAGCTCAAACCCCAAACCATCCTGAGGGGACTGGAACCCGTTTCAGGCACTTTCTGGGAAAGCACTCAGAAGCCTTCCCGGGGTAGACGTCTCTCATGAATCTCCAGTTTAAACTGAACAGACAAGACAGTGTTTGACTCTGGAGAGCGGCAGTTAAAGTACTTGGATGACAGGGGGAGGAAGCATGCCATCTAGAATCTTCTTCAGAGCAAGGTGAGCTCCTCAGCTCCATAGGAAGGGTATTGGAGCAGCAGAAACTGGGATGCTCGGAAGCGTAGAGCACGTTACTCCCGGATACTGATGTGGGGCTGAGCGAGAGTCTGAGCTCTGGACTTTGCTGCCTGAAGTAGGAATTAAGCAGCAGCTAGGTATTCAGCTCACAACGAGGACAGAGTCCAGGGGGTCCATACCTGGAGTCATGGTGCTTGAGGTTGGGCTTACAGGGAGCACCGTGTTCTACGTTGGAACTGAAACACCTCCTACCTTTGCCACCGAACACGAAGCCTCACATCTATGCGAGGCTTGAAACGCTCCACACGTAATGTGCAGCCACAGGAGAGTTACCTTTCTGTTTGGAAGGTCTGAAGTTAATCGTCCTTTGGATTTAAAATGTGGAGAAAGCCAGGAACGTTTCTGACTTCACTCGAAAGAGAGAAAAGTCAGAGGGATCAGGGTAAACGTAGTGACTCTGTACAAAGGACAAGTGGATCCTGGCATCCTCATGAATGTCTATGAATATGTGAGGGGTGGGTGTCAGGAGGATGGAGCCAGGCTCTGCTCAAGGGCATCTGGGGACAGGACAAGGGGCACTGGGTGCCAGCTGGAACAGAGGAGGTTCCCTCTCAATCTCAGCAGGACCTTCTTCCCAGGGAGGGTCCCGGAGCACTGGCACAGGCTGCCCAGGGGGGTTGTGGAGTCTCCTTCTCTGCAGACGTTCCAGCCCTGCCTGGCTGTGTTCCTGTGCCACTGGGTCTGGGTGATCCTGCTGTGGCAGGGGGTTGGACTGGATGACCTCTCAAGGTCCCTTCTGATCCCCAATGATTCTGTGACTCTATGCTCCACTCTAGGCAGTAGTACCACACTTCGATTTATGGGCAAAGTGCGTGCAGGTTGCCTTAAAAACAAAGCCTTTGCTTCCAGGGTCTGCTCTGCACTCAGCAAACCTTCCTGCTCAGGGGCAGCTCCGCTCTGCAGGGAATAGGTTTCGATTTATGGGCAACGCTGCTATTGCTCTTTTGGCCGGGATCCCACAGTTGCCTCACCACACTGCTTCATACCTGCTTTTCCACTTTTGTACCTGGGCACCCTTCGATGCTCCTTGGTCACCTTGACCAGATGTCGTGTCTGTCTCACGGGTGGCGGGCAGCCAGGGAAGGCTCCTTTGCAAATCCAGAGAGAATAATGAATTCCCAGCCAACAAAATGACCCCGTGTGGATTTCGTTGGAGAGCACACAGCTGGTTACCCTCTTCCAAAGCTGGCACGTCCAGTCCTGTCTGCAGGAGAGTCACCCACATCCTGGCGTGTACCTCAGGGCACTTGGTGGAAAGGGTGCTGTTGACTGTGAGTGGAAGAAGAATGCGATGGGGAAGTACCCGAGACCAGCGTGCAAACCCCAGGCAGACTCTGAACAGAGGCAGTCATAAACAAGCCCTGCGCTGCCATCCAACTGCAGAGGGAGATGTGCACTGAACTTCTTGATTATTCTGGGAAAGCTGAAGGTTCTTCTTTTCCTGCTTGCCTCTCAAACATTGATTTCCGTGTGATATCCTATCCCCTGTTCCTCAGGAACCCGGATAATCTCAATCATTTCGTTTCAGGAGTTCTTTTCCACTCTCTCTCACCCTGTTCTGATCCTCCTCAAGGAATGGACACCAGAAAATGTAGTGCCTTTCATACAACCATAGAATCCTTAGGGATCGGAAGGGACTTCAAAGATCACCCAGTCCAATCCCCCTGCCACAGCAGGATCACCCAGACCAAGTGGCACAGGAACACAGCCAGGTGGGGCTGGAACGTCTGCAGAGAAGGAGACTCCACAACCCCCTGGGCAGCCTGTGCCAGTGCTCCGGGACCCTCCCTGGGAAGAAGGTCCTGCTGAGATTGAGAGGGAACCTCCTCTATTCCAGCTGGCACCCAGTGCCCCTTGTCCTATCCCCAGATGCCCTTGAGAAGAGCCTGGCTCCATCCTCCTGACACCCACCCCTCACAGATTTAGAGACAGGAATGAGGTACCTCCTCAGCCTCCTCTTCTCCCAGCTCCAGACCCCCAGCTCCCTCAGCCTTTCCTCATCAGGGAGCTGCTCTCCTTCCTTCCTCATCTTCGTTGCTCTACACTGGACACCCTCCAGCAGCTCTGTTCCTTCTGGAACTGACCATTGCAACCAATATTCTAGATAGCAAACGTGTTAGAGAAGTTCAGGTCTCCTGGTGAGCAACTCATGAATGGGAAGTAGGGCAGAGCCTGTCAAAAGGCTCCACAACACACGGCCAACTCTTCTCCGGTTCAGAGAGGCTGTGATTTGCAGTTCCCAGGCTGTGATTTGCAGTTCCCAGGCTGCGCTCGGGCTCAGCAGCAATTGGGCTGCAGAAGCTCGGGCTCAGCAGCAATTGGGCTGCAGAAGCTCAGCTCAAGGGATAAAGGCAGAAGAACCCGAGAAAACCCCCCTCCACCAACCCTGCCAGGCATTGTGCTGCTGGGCTTTGTTTGTCCCCCCTCGCTGCTTTGTTTACACTGGACTGGGAAGGTAAAATAACACCGGGTTTTGTAAACAGATCATCAGTAAAACACACTTGGGTAATATTAATAAATAGCTTGCTTAAGAAACCCCCCCAATTCCCCGTGGTAGGTATTAGCCTTTGGTTTCCAGTTACCCAAGCTCTTTACAAGTCTTGGAGATCTCATAAACTTTGAATGTTGTTGTAAAAATATTTATAGGGCAAGTCAAAGAAAAACATAAAATTGCATTCAAGCTTCGACAGGAGTAAAACTACTTATCCTGCTTATTTTTTATTATAGAGAAGTGGATGCTGTGACCTCCCTAAAAAATGATAGCTATTTAAGCAGGAAGGTTGGAGGGGGGTTGTGCCTGTTAGTATTTCCTTCCCAAGTATTAATATTTACCTTGGGAAACTCTTAAGGACTTAATTGGAAAAGGCAGACAAGAGGTGCTCGTGGTGTCACGGGCTGTTTATGGAGTCACAATAAACCCTGCCTGATGGTTCCGTACAACACCGCACTCAGAAGCGCTGGTGTTTTCACCCGTGCAAGCTAGATCCACCATGAACAGCTCAGTGCCACCTCGAGTCCTTAGCAGACGTGTTCCTAGAAAACACACTTTGGACTTCTTCCAGTCCTGTCGGTGCCTAAAGCCCCTCCAGCATCTCCATTTCCACTGGCACTCCACCCTCCTCCCTGCATCGACAGGTTGCAGGGATCTCCAGATGAGCCTTTGCTTATCTTGCTCGTGCAGCGTGAGCTAGCTGGTGGGCTTGAAGCAGGCTTGGTGTCTCAGCCTGTGCGTGGCCAACAGCACAGACACACCATTTCCAGGACTAGGCTTTCTGCCTGCTTCTTTGTTCTCTCTCCACCAGTACTGGGAAAGGGAGGCCTGGTTCTAAATTCTCACCTGGTTTAAGGTCCTCTCAGATCATGGGAAATGCATGTGGCAGCCCGAGGTATGCTTTTCTCCTCTTTTCAGGCTTGGTTCTGTGTTGCAGAAGATGCTGAAGGAAGGAGAGCAGCTCCCTGAAGAGGAAAGGCTGAGGGAGCTGGGTCTCTTGAGCTGGGAGAAGAGGAGGCTGAGGGGGGACCTCATTCATGACTCTAAATCTGTGAGGGGTGGGTGTCAGGAGGATGGAGCCAGGCTCTGCTCAAGGGCATCTGGTGCTAGGACAAGGGGCACTGGGTGCCAGCTGGAGCAGAGGAGGTTCCCTATCAATCTCAGCAGGACGTTCTTCCCAGGGAGGGTCCAGAGCACTGGCACAGGCTGCCCAGGGGGGCTGTGGAGTCTCCTTCTCTGCAGACGTTCCAGCCCTGCCTGGCTGTGTTCCTGTGCCACTGGGTCTGGGTGATCCTGCTGTGGCAGGGGGACTGGACTGGATGATCTTTCCAGGTCCCTTCTGATCCCTAAGGATTCTATAGTTGTATGAACCTCTTAGCAGGGTCTGTGCAAGGGAGCTGTGCTCCAGCCCAGTTTGCAGAGCAACACAGGCACGTAAGGCTGAGGCTAAAGACAAGGGAGTGTTGTTGTGTTTGCCCAAAGAAAACACCACTTTTATTACACAACTTTCCACCCAAACCCTCGGATGGACAGGGAACTCAACCTTTTATACAAGAGCGGATATTCTGGGAAGTTCCCACTGCAGCTGGTGCCTGACCCGCAGCTCTCAGTGCAGGCACCAGCTGCCCTGCCAACCTGCCCACCGTGAGGCATCACGGACTCCCTGCTGCTCAGGGAGGAGGCTCGGGCTCCATCAGGACAGTGATAAAAATGAGTCACTTGTTGAAAGTGTTTGTGAAACGAGTTTGCCAGCAGCACTGTTCTTTCCCAGTGGCCAGGCTTTCCCTGTCCTCATCAAGCTGCGTCCCCAGGGGACAGCCTCTTGCGGGATGGAAACCCTCACTGTTAACGTGGGCACTTGAAGCAAAGCACTTGCAGGGCTTTAATGACTTTTCCTTGCCCAGACTGAACTTTGCTTCTCTTTTATGGGACCCAGGCCTGAATTTTTAATCCAGATTTATGATTTAGGATGTTCACTCCTGAGAAACCTGGCTGCCAGACAGCAGGAACCTAACATCCTTGATTTCTCTCAGCCTGGGTCTGACTTGGCCACAGTTTTCAATACCCTGTGTGAATATCTTTACAACCTATAGGGTAATCAGTGTCTCTCAGAGCCCCCCGCAGCCTCTATTCACTATTCATCCATTAACTCACTGCCCACTGCTTTTAGGCAGAAAGATTCCAAAGGCTTCAAGGCTACAAGAAATCAAGGCTACAAGAAAACAACTTTAGAAGAGACAACTCCCTGTCTCTTCTGTGTTGAGATCTCTTTTTTTCTCTCCCTGTCTGTTTTGACATCTCGGAGATGACCAGGACCTGACTATCTTTTCTCTCCCTCTGTCTTTTGCAGATGAGACATCCTGACTTCTCTAAGGGATGGTTCATAACAACTCTCCCTTCTTGCAGCATCAGCTACAAGTTCCAACACCAAACCATCCAACCCCTGTAGATTAGGTGAGAGCTATGGCTGGAGGAGCCATAAACCAGGGAACTCTTCTTCTAGAGATTTCAGTCTCAGTGCTGGTGTTTTGCTGCACTGCTTACTTGGCCTGATCCTGTTTTGAATCAGCTCCCTCGGTAAGAACCGCGGACAAACACCCCCTTCACATGTGCACACGAGTTCCGAACTTTGAACGACTGCAGCACGGTAATGCCTGGTAATCTGTTGACTTACTCAGCCCGTGTCTGGTCACAGCCAATAAATCCAGCCAGGCAGGCACTGCTGGCTGCATGGCAGGCGGCTCGCGAAGACACAGCCGGAGGATGGTCAGCTCCTGGAAGCCTGCCCTTTGTAATGTGGGATGGAGCACCTGGTGAGGGTGCTCCTGCAGAGGGGCTCTGCTGTTCACCGTGAGCTCTTAGCTCACATTGCACTGCTCTCACCCCGCGGATGGGACCCTGAATTCACTGACTCACTGGTTGTCCTCGTGGCTCTTCTCAAGGTCATCTGGTGACAGGACAAGGGGCACTGGGTGCCAGCTGGGACAGAGGAGGTTTCCTATCAATATCAGCAGGAACTTCTTCCCAGGGAGGGTCCCGGAGCACTGGCACAGGCTGCCCAGGGGGGCTGTGGAGTCTCCTTCTCTGCAGACGTTCCAGCCCTGCCTGGCTGTGTTCCTGTGCCACTGGGTCTGGGTGATCCTGCTGTGGCAGGGGGTTTGGACTGGATGATCTTTCCAGCTCCCTTCCGATCCCTAAGGATTCCATGATTCTATGTCAGCTACAAGAGGGAAGTGCACCCAAGTCCCACACAAGCCATCAGATCAGGTGTTAAGGTGGGGATGGGGTGCACGTGTGTGTGATCCTGCCCTTGACAGAACCTGAAAGGGACTGAGTTCAGACTCAGGCACGTTTGCATGTACACAGACCTGGGTTCTTGGGAGGAGGGGGACGCCGATGTTAATTAGGTACAGAGATATTGCACAACCTCAGAGGGGAGGCCTGGGGTTCTGCCTTGCTCTGGGTGTGTTAGTGCTGTTGTTGTAATGACCGTGAGCCTCACTGGAGGGCTGAGGGCTACCGGGCCCCCAGGGGCATTGCACTTTGGGTATGAAGTGCAGACTGAAATCATCTGACCCCTTGCTTGGAGAGAGAAAGAAAATCCCCAAAAACCTTTGCTGTGTTTCGTGTCGCTTTATGAATGCGAACAAAAGGCTGACAGGGAGACCCAGGGCCCTCCCTCGAGGCTGTCCTTGATGATGTGAAGGCTCATCCAGGGACAGAGCCTTCCGGACTGAAGCTGTGCCTTAAGTTGACTGAAAAGGTGCTACTAGTTGGGGTACTGGGCTTGTGGGTCTCCTGCCCTCCTTCAGCTCTGCTTTCTGTAAGCGCCTCCGGAGCTTTCTCCGTGTAATGTACCGGGGGTCCAGTAACACTTTAGTGGAGACAGATGTGCCTGCTGAGTGAGCAGAAGCTAACAGGCTCGCAGAGCAGGCTTGGCAGCTCGCCCCGCTGTTCAGATTTCATTGTACCTCCACAAACGTTAAGAACCCCCCTCTCTACGTTCTGGCCTGGAGCAAACTCTGCTGTGAGGAGTTCCTCAAGACACACTCTTTGCCTCCTTAAACACACAGCTAGATCAAAATAAGGTAGGAAGAGCATAAAGCAACTCACAGGCACCGTTTATTAACACAGAGGCCCTGCTGCAGGAAGAAAGGGACCCGGTAAATATCCTCGCTGAGCAGTAAAAGAGCTGCTCGAAGGAGTTATAAGAGCTTTTGTGAGCTGTAATTCCCTAAGGAAAAACCAAGCAGCAGAGGGCTTTTACAATCTTTCATTTCTGCTGGAAAGCAGAGGAATAAAACCCCTGCCTCTGAGCTGCTGGGTGCTTGTGAGCAGCCTGCTAATCCTGTCATCTTCTGCCTGCTCTTCAAGGCAGAGGAGAGATAGGGCAAGAAAACAAACGCACAAACAGCACTGCGAGTGCTGCAGCTTCAAAGAGTGTGCGAAACGCTCCCCAGACCGGGGATCCAGAGTTCAGGAGCTTTAAAGAGCCTTCATTAGGGAAACGCTGGCAGGAGAAAGCACCAGTCCCTGACACTACTGCGAATCCTGCCTGCAACAAACCGACTCGGGCTCTGCGGAGAAGCCGGCGGCATCCACCGAGTGATTGCAGGTTGTGTTTCAGCTGAGTCTACTTCACACCAGGCTGCAATGTGCTGCTGTGTGCCAGTACCATCCCCTGTTTACTGTTCAGCAAACTGAGGTGGAGGGGAAGAGCAGCCAACATTTTCCTGAGTGACCCTAACTTTTAGATCCTTCCACCCAGGCTGCTCTGTGAGATGGAGAGGTTTGGCTACTGAGGGGCTCCAAACCAGCGTGGGGGGAGACTTGGAGGGTACTGCCCTGTTCTGAGGGGATGGATGCTCTGTGTTGAAAGGAAGAAGGATCTGTAGGGGAAACAAATTTCACAGCCCAAGGGGTCTCCTCATTAAAATCTCTCTTTCTCTTTTGCCAGTGAGGGGGCTGTGGGGGTTTAGCCCTTTTGCTTTGCGTTTGGATTCCTGTGAAACACAAAGTGTTAGTTTTGTGTGGCACAGGCAGTGCCTTGGGCAGTGCAGGAATAATGCAGAGCCCCAAGTTGCTGGAACAATCTGCTGTCTCTGTGCAGAATGACCTTTCTGCTCAGTTCTGCCGATCAGAAGGGGGATGGTTAGCAGATCGAGGGAGGTTCTTCTCTCCCTCTCTACTCTGCACTGGTGAGACTGCATCTGCAGTACTGTGTCCAGTGCTGGGACCCTCAGTTCAAGGACACAGAGCTGCTGGAGGGTGTCCAGTGTAGAGCAATGAAGATGATGAAGGAAGGAGAGCAGCTCCCTGATGAGGAAAGGCTGAGGGAGCTGGGGCTCTTGAGCTGGGAGAAGAGGAGGCTGAGGGGGGACCTCATGAATGTCTCTAAATCTGTGAGGNTCTCATTTTCTGGAGACATTTGAAACCCACCTGGACCTGATTGGGGTGTCCTGCTGTGGCAGGGGGATTGGACTGGATGATCTTCCAAGTTCCCTTCTGATCCCTGATGATTCTCAGACTCTAAATGGACTCTTGCTTATCCTCTGTCTGTCCCCATTGCTTCCCTCTGTGGCAGCTGCTGATCCGAGGTAGCTGCACACTAAGACAGCTCTTAGCAGCAAATGCTGTAGCAATCAGAAAGGCGATCATTCTCAGAGGATCCAGGAGAGTAAAGGGAGTGCATATCAAAGGAAGACTCGCAGGATCTCTCCGTTAGCCCCACAAACAACAGGGAAGCGGGCTGAGAAGAGACGCAGCAGATTTTGTGTGAGATGCCAGCGCTGTGCTCGCAAATAATGAGTTAACCAGCCAGGTGACGGAAATAAACGCGCTGCTCTCCCCCTCCTTGTGCGGAGAACTCGGTCTCTAACAAGAACCACGTCTGTAATAAAAGTTATGATGTCTCTAGCAGGAACTGGTAGTGCAAATCAAACATACCATTAGCTTGTCAGGCTCGGCCAAGTGAAATAACAAGCAGCTGGGTATTGCTATGCTCTGAAATGGAAAACTGTTGCCCCTTAACAGAAGATTTCCTCAGAGAAAATTAAGCGTGAGGGGTAGCGACAGACCTGGTTATTCATGAACGCGGTGTCATGGGGAGGTCAGTGGAAGGACCTCACTTAAACCATCACGCTGCTTCAGGAAATGCTACCTGACTCCTGAAGTTAGCAGAGCAAAGCCTCACCAACAGCTCGAAGAGTAAATCAGGGTAGCGGGGAAGTGCCTCACACGGGGGAAAGTGGGGAGGAAGGGGCAGTGTGTGATTTCCAAGCTGACTGACCGTGCTTGGCTATGAGACCTGAGCTCTTCCAGCTGTGAGGAGACGGAGGGAGGATGGAGAGTGCCTGGGTAAAGTCAGGGGGAAAGGGATCTCTTCTTTCCGAGGGTACTGAAGAGTAAACCTGGAAAGTGAAACCTTTCCCTGTGGTACACGGGGAATTGGCTGCAGACTGCGCTGGGCCTGATGAGTTCTTTGAGCTCCCAGCTAAACGCAAGCTGTTTGTGTAGTTGCATGCTCTTTTACAAGCTCTTGGCTGGGGGAGCCTGGGTGGCAGAGTGGAAAATTGTTTGGGAGGTTTGCATAGCCGTGTGTGTGTTCTGCAGCCCCAGAGCCAGACATTGTTTATTGAGTCCTGCGAGGGATCCTGCTGTAATCACAGCTGATTTGCAAAAGCCGAGCTGCTGCCCGTCTGTTAGGCTGCAGTTTTTGACTTGATAGTGATCCTGCAGCTCGTGGCCACCCAGAGCACTTTTATGCTTCTCTGGAGGGAGGTGATGCTATTGAGCCACGGTACTCCATCTCCAAAGGGTTTTGCTGTTCCTATAAAGGTGCTCCCAGCTTTCAAGTGCAGTGCCTAGCTTCTCCTTCCCTCTGGAGTTCAACACACGAGATGTCCACAGACATCTCATCACAACCTCCTTGCATGGGTTGCTCTGAGGAAAGGCTGAGGGAGCTGGGACTCTTGAGCTGGGAGAAGAGGAGGCTGAGGGGGGACCTCATTCCTGTCTCTCAATCTGTGAGGGGTGGGTGTCAGGAGGATGGAGCCAGGCTCTGCTCAAGGGCATCTGGGGACAGGACAAGGGGCACTGGGTGCCAGCTGGAACAGAGGAGGTTCCCTCTCAATCTCAGCAGGACCTTCTTCCCAGGGAGGGTCCCAGAGCACTGGACCAGGCTGTCCAGGGGGTTGTGGAGTCTCCTTCTCTGGAGATGTTCCAGCCCCGCCTGGCTGTGTTCCTGTGCCACTGGGTCTGGGTGATCCTAGAGGATCCAGTCCAACCACTGATGATTCTATGATGGTTCTATGATGACTCTATGATGATTCCATGATGGTTCCATGATGACTCTATGATGATTCCACGATGATTCCATGATGATTCCATGATGATTCCATGACGATCCTATGATTCTCAGGCTGTACACAAGAAGGTTGGGTTGCATTTTCCAGAATCCAGCTCCTGCAGAGGTGGAGTTTTAAAGGAGATGACTATGTTTCCTATGGCTCCAAGTGCTCTTTGTTCCCAGCCTTTTCCTGATGCTGCTGTATGCTAGAAAATGCCTTTCTTCCCCCTAAGCAGTTTTGAACCACTTGTATGTGCCTGTGGTACAGGTGGGCACTGCTTCTGCTTGACGCATGTCCCACGACAACACCCGTAACAGCCTGTCTCCTGAAGAATCATTCGGGTTGGAAAGGCTCTTCAAGATCACGGAGTCCAAGCATTAGCCCCACTGTCCCGAGGCCACCCCTAAACCCAGTCCCTGAGCTCCAACTGCACAACTTCAAACCCCTCCAGGGGTGGCGATGCAACCCCTTCCTGGGCAGCCTGTGATGACCTCTGAAAGACGAGGTTTGTCCTAATGTCTAACCTAGCCTTCCCTGGTGCCACTTGGGGATGTACAGAAGAACTGCCAGGCAACTACTGGGTTGACAAAGGTTGCCCAACTTCCTGCCAGGCACTTGAGCTCCTGGGGGGGAGAGGGCAGTACTGACCTGGCAAGCTCAGCCCTGGCACTGCCCAGGGTGATTTTTAGGATAAATTCTGGACTGAACAAAGCCCAGCAAGCTTTTGCTGCAGCCCTCAGAGTTCGGGCTGGTTAGTAAAATGATGCAAGGGCATTGCAAAAGCCAGTCCCAAATGCTCTGCTTTGCAACGCTCCCAATTTTTCCTATTTCCAGTGACAGCTCTGTTAATTTTTACCGGCAGGAGCAAGAGTGGAAAAGTCCCGCTCTCCTTCAGTCTTCCCTGCCTCAGGAAAAAAGAAGGAGGGAGGAAGAAAAGAGGGTTCTGGGACGGAAATCACTGGAAGCACTCTATCTTGAAAACTGAAAACATTTTGGAAAGGAAAATTCCACATTTATTCCTGCTTTTGAAAGTCCTTCAAGAAAAAGGCTTTACATTCCAAGGATGGGCTAAGTTCATAGAATCAGAGAGTCATCAGGGATGGGAAGGGACCTCAAAAATCATCCACTCCAATCCCCCTGCCACAGCAGGATCACCCAGACCCAGTGGCACAGGAACACAGCCAGGCGGGGCTGGAACGTCTGCAGAGAAGGAGACTCCACAGCCCCCCTGGGCAGCCTGTGCCAGTGCTCTGGGACCCTCCCTGGNGGACACCCTCCAGCAGTCCCGTGTCCTTGTGGCACTGAGGGGCCCAGCACTGGACACAGTACTCTAGATGCAGTCTCACCAGTGCAGAGTAGAGGGGGAGAGGAGACCCTCTCTGGTCACTTCTTTCCCAGTTTAGTCCAGTGAAGCAGACGAGGCAGGGGCAATGGCTGGAGCAGCCCTTCCCAAGAGGATGGACAGAAGGGGAGTTTTGTTTTTTCAGCTCTCCTCTTTGCTTGGTTTTCACACATCCCCCCTCTCCCTCCCCCTGCCCCGGCTCCCTTCCTCCTTTCCCCTTTCCAGCCATTCCTGCCCTTCCCTGTGTCTCACCCCTGTTTTTGTGGTGCCATCCATGCTCTTGTTCGGATCTGTAAGGGTTCCCTGAATCCACCCTGTTCTCTTGGAGAACCTTTTCCCTGGAGGCAATGCCTTTTGTCCTCCTGTGCTCTGTGAAAGCTCAGCCTGCCTCCTCCTAGGGCAGCACCTGGGAAGGCAGCGTTAATGCCTGTCCCTGTTCCCGGGGCAGTGATGGAAGTGGTTTTGTGGAGCCTTCAGCATCGTTCCTCTTCGGGTTGGGATTAAGGTAATTGACAGGGCGTTGGGCCAGGGGTCCCTTCGCTGTCCAATCTGAGCCGCGCGGGGTGGAAACACGCCATGGCCAGAGTAACTTCCTCTCTTTTCCCTTTTATACCCCCTTAGTCTGCTTGTGTTTTTGATTTGAGAGGAATTCCTATAAATACATCCACTGCGGGGAAAGCATCCACTCTGTGGAGGCAGTGGGAGCTTTCCCAGAGTAAGGACTGGGGGACTCATCCCTCTGCATTCCTGAAATGCAGTTGCAGGGGCAGAGAACATGATCAGCATATCTGTGACGACTGTTCCGCTCTTCGTTAGGGAGACAGTGACAACCCGACCCTAAATCACAGCCTGAGTCCTGTCCTGCTCCCCACAAGTGACCCATGGCCACACGGGCATAGCTGGTGGCCGGCATGGTTGAGGTTGGTGTTGTACCTCAGAGAAAGAGGTAAAACAAGATGGTTAGCAAGACTTTGAATCATCAGGGATCAGAAGGGACCTCGACAGAGAATCCAGTCCAATCCCCCTGCCACAGCAGGATCACCCAGACCCAGTGGCACAGGAACACAGCCAGGCGGGGCTGGAACGTCTGCAGAGAAGGAGACTCCACAGCCCCCCTGGGCAGCCTGTGCCAGTGCTCCGGGACCCTCCCTGGGAAGAAGGTCCTTGCACTCCCCAGAGGAAAGGAAGAAAGTTTGGGTGATGGGAGTAAAAGCTGTGTTTAATGTATGTGTAGAGTACAGACTCAGAATGCCCTGCTCCCCTGCCTCACCGCGTTTCAGGCGGAGGTTTAGGTGCTATCGTGTTTTTCCTAATGTCCTAGCAGCTTGGAAAGCCTAATCTCCTGGAAATGTCTGGCTGTCATCCTCTCGGATGG
>VZRI01002652.1:57132-108608 GCA_013397515.1 Upupa epops
TCTATCTATCTCTCTCTCTATCTCTCTATCTATCTATCTATCTGTAGTGATGTATCTTCAAAACATTCAGTCCCAAGTTTGCATTTTGTGGTTTATTCTGACTACTTGCACCTTATACAGTCGAGAAAAGCTCTGCCTGTGGTAACTGGCCAAATCTGGCTGTGTATTATGCAGTAATCAGGTCGGAGGCAGCCCTGGAATTTAACTGATGTTGTGTCTTTCCTGAGATCCAGCTCAATCTTTCACCCAGTTCCCCAGGAGTCAGTTGGCGTACTGGTGGCATTTTGCTGGAAGCCTGGCTAAAGTCTCGGATGTTGGCAGTCACAGGTTGGTTTCCTGGTGTCATGAAAACCCCTGGTCCTCTTGGTTGCTCCTGCAGGCTGAGTATTCCCAGTCTCATCCAGGCCCAGGCTCAAATGGGTTTATAAACTGCTCGTGCTTTATTGCCCACTCACCTCCACTTTTACAGACTGGGTCAGGTTTGGTCTCCTGTGGTGCTAAGCCCAACGTGAAAATGAAACTCTCAGCACTGGGAAATTTGTACGAAAGGAGTAAAAACCTCCCATTATAAGTAGAACTTTCACTTTTATTCCACGTGGTGGAGGTGACTCTTGCAGCTCTGAATAGGATTGTTCTCAGACAGAGCTGATCTTCTCGTTATTACTGGAAACTTTGAAGTCCAGACAGAGAGCTGAAGGTAGAGAGGCTATAAAATTTTCCACACAGCTCAGGACTAGGGGGAGAGAAAAGAATTCATGAAGGAGTCGCAGGGCCTTTCTCACAAACTTCAAATCCTGGCAAGCAGCTCCTTGAAGCTGTAATTGAAAATCAATCTGATATATAATTAAATCCTAGTCATCACATATGCATCAACTAGTCTCTCCAGCTCTTAGCCACGGCAGCGGAGGAACGGGGCTATCGATCAGGGAGGGCTCCTGCAGCACTAAGTGGCTCCGCGCAGGGTGCCCTGATGCACGGCTGGCAGGCAGCGCCACACAGCCCCGAGACAGGAGGACAAACAGCCGACTCCAGCAGAGGTGTCCAATATTCCCTAATCATTTAAGTGCATTGCACAGCCAGCCTGGGCTAGCCCCGCAGTCTCTGCGCTGCCATCCGCCTTTCCAATAAATGAGCTCCGAGCAGGCTCCAGAGAGCAAAGGGAAGAAGGCTGATCAATTCTTTCCAATACTAGGTTTTCATTTACCTTCTCCCCCTCAACCTCTGCTCAGGTTAGGTACTCTGTACCTACATTCACCAGGGTCCATCAACACAAAGCATAGTGCTGGTTTCTTTACCAGGTCAGAGAGAGAAAACTACCATTGATTCTTTAAAGAAGAGGAACCAGAAGGAGTTTGTTTTCCAAACGAGCTAGTGTTTTTAAAGCCGAGCTCTTCGATCTATACCTGGCCCTTGCTGATCTCCCTTCATTCCTGACTAAGAGAAAAACTCTCGTCTGCTGCGCTAGACGCTCTGGTATTAGGGCTAATATTAACCGACTCTCCAGTGCTGCATTATTCACTCTTTGGGGACTGGCACTGCCCTCGTCGCTGTGTGCCCTGAGCTCCCCCTGAGTGTGCGTGCTCACACGGAGCGGAGGAGCTTGGTCACGTAGAAGGGGAGCAGCACGGGTAAATATCATCCGTCTACGGAGCAGGGACATCACCTTGATTGACGTCAAAACTGGCCAGGGGAAGTGATCCCCCTAATTTGTTTCTCCTTCCAAAAGATCCTCTGATAGCCTCCTTTAAGAGACCCCTGCGAAGGTAGGCATGTGGCAGGAGAAAAAGTACCCCAGGTCAAACATCCGCGGGAGCTAGGCTGATAACAACGTGAAGCTGAGCTGGCAGGTGGAGACTGCAGGCACTTGCTTGTTTAAACACCTCCCCATCCTAATTACAGGGCTGGTTTTCATGCTTCTACCTTTAAGTGTTGGTGCAGAAATTTTCCCTGCTGGTACCTGCCTCAAGCTGGCTTTTTGTCTCAGAAAGACCTGTCTCTTCAAAACAACTGCGGCTCCCGTAGCAAGAAAGATGTGGAAAAAATGCATCCCCTCGCTTCTTGAGAGAACAAGCAAGCAAACTCCACACCAGTAACTACTTTTTCTGAGGCACCAGCGCCTCCGTGCTGTGTCTGGCTTGTCCAGAGGAGCCTCAGCGCTGCAGCGGTCGGTACCCAGCCCTCCTGGACCGTTGCACCCTGCCTTGGGCTGCCCTACACACAGCATCCCACCCCAGCGGGGATGTCGCCCCAAGCTGGGCAGGGGAGTGTGGGAAGAAGAACAGATGTTGCATGGGCGCCTAGGAGAAGGAAGGGACTCAGCAGTGACACACAGCAATCAGTTCATCGGGTGTTCTCCTGCTGTTTATCTAGCTGTGTCCCTGGGCAACAGCCTCCCCTGGGCCCCTTCAGGACTCTGGTCCCACGGGCTGTGCTAATCCTAAGCCTTAGGAGGAGGGAGGTGTGGGCTGCCATCTCCCTCTGCATTTTTGCCCTTGTCCCCATAACCGTTTGCCTTCCTCTGGTTTCTGCTCCTGACTTTCACCGCTCTGCGTCTGAGGGGAGGTTCTACGGGGACTTTCTTTACAGAAAGATCAGACCCAACCTTTAAAGGGACAAGCTAGGACAGCTAGGTAAGAGGACAAACGGCAGAAGAACAGAGATGGAGATGGGGGGACCCAGACGGGAGGTGCTGGGGCTGAAAATCAACCTGGGAAGGGAGGCTGTGGTCAGTGGGTGCTCAAGACAGCAGGGGAAAGGGCTCTGCAGTGCTCTGCAGTGCTCTCAGCACACACAACCGGTCACTACCCTCTGATAAGTCCACAGAGTCCTTAGGGATGGGANGGGAGAGGGCAATGTGGAACAGAAGGAGTCTAGGGACTGTGACACGCTTGTGTTGAGAAACCAGCCAGAGAGGTCTCAGTGTCATCATCTGTCTGATAGCCTCACTCCAAGTGGCTTTGCCACTTCTCTTCTGTTTTAGGGCAAAACGCTTGCTAGATGGAAAGTTTGTGGTGTGTAATCACTACTCTGCAGTGCTCTCAGCACACAGAACCGGTCACTACTCTCTGCTGAGTCCACAGAGGGATGGGAAGGGACCTGGAAAGATCATCCAGTCCAACCCCCCTGCCACAGCAGCATCACCCAGACCCAGTGGCACAGGAACATGAGCAAATAGTTCCTGAGAGAAAAACGAGGAGCCCTGGAGCCTGTTCATTTTGTCGGGCTAAACAGGCTCTGGGGAGGCTGCATGTGCCTGCGCTTTCCCACTGAAATGGGAACTGTGAGTGCGTACAGGTCGCTTTGGTGTGGACTGGAGGACAGCCTTGCTCTCCAGCTAGGAAACTGGGCACAGAAGCTCAGGTTAAGGGAGACTACTAACTGGATCTGGAGAACCTACCTGAGATGCCAGAACCTTAATTTTCTAGTGTTTGGAACTGGACTGTACTGTGAAGGGGTTGGGGACTGACCTGTTGGACAGCAGGGTGAGAGAAAGGGACCTGGGGGTCCTAGTGGCCAGCAGGGTGACTCTGAGCCAGCAATGTGCTCTGGTGGCCAAGAGAGCCAAAAGCATCCTGGGGGGGATCAGAAGGGGGGTTGTCGGCAGATTGAGAGAGGGTCTTCTCCCCATCTACTCTGCACTGGTGAGACTGCATCTGGAGGACTGGGTCCAGTTCTGGGCCCCTCAGTTCCAGAAGGACACAGAGCTGCTGGAGAGTCTCCAGCGTAGAGCAACAAAGAGGATGATGAAGGAGAGCAGCTCCCTGCTGAGGAAAAGCTGAGGGAGCTCGGTCTCTTGAGCTGGGAGAAGAGGAGGCTGAGGGGGGATCTCATTCCTGTCTGTAAATCTGTGAGGGGTGGGTGTCAGGAGGATGGAGCCAGGCTCTTCTCAAGGGCATCTGGTGCTAGGACAAGGGGCACTGGGTGCCAGCTGGAACAGAGGAGGTTCCCTCTCAATCTCAGCAGGACCTTCTTCCCAGGAAGGGTCCCGGAGCACTGGCACAGGCTGCCCAGGGGGGCTGTGGAGTCTCCTTCTCTGCAGACGTTCCTGACTGGATGATCTTTCCAGGTCCCTTCCTATCCCCAACGATTCTCTGACTCTATCAGTTTGCATTGACTGTGCTCGTGGCTGAGAGCCTGGGAACTTCAGCAAACCCTGCGTTGCATTCACTGAACAGCAAATAAAACAGACATCCCCAGGACCCTTCTCAACATGAATGGCCAGTCTGAGCGCCTTGGATTCCTCTGATCACTGTCCCTGCTACGGGGCACCGCTTTATGCAAATCCCCACAAACACATCGACATTTCTAAACCAAACCCCAAGGAGCCTTGAGGGCCTCTCGCCGCGCAGTGCGTTTTGCTGCACAGTGAGGATCCCCCGTGGGTAACTGCAACGCTGTTCCTTTTTCTTCTCATTAAAACAATGAAGGGCGCTTGGGTTTGTTTAGGCTGCCTGGGAGGAAATGTGCAGAGAAATAAGAATTTCTATTTTGACCCTTCCCAGCGAATTCAAGTCCTTGGTTGCGAATTCAAACTGAGCCCAGGGGCTATGGAAATACTGAGAGAAAGGGCTGTAAAACTGTTTTCCTTTGGAAGAAAGAGAAGACTTAATGAACATCCTGTAAGGCTTTCCTTCTTGCTCACAGACACAGGTCTTTCTCCTAATTACCCCCAGAGTTTGTTTAACTTCTTCAAGTAGATTGGAACTGCTGCTCACTGTGCTTGGATTGGACTCGTGTGGGGGCACTGATTTCTTCTGCTCCAGTGTGATCGTAGAATCACAGAAGCATGGAATGCTTTGGGTTGGAAGGGACCTTTAAAGGTCACCTAGCCCAGCCCCTGAGCCTTTCTAGTGGAGTCTTTGTGATTAAGGGATACCCCCCTTGAAAAAAGCCGACTCCTCTTGTCCTGGGCTTTCTGTGTCCTGTCTCAGCACAGGACTGTTCCCACACGGTGCTAAGAGTGCTCATGGTCCTGTGGCTAGCTGCGGTCCTCCCATCCATTCACTAGTCCAAGGAAGCTCCATACTTAGCTCCGTAACGCACATTGCACCACTTCCACCGTCGCCAGTCCCTGGCCAAGTTATCTTTTCCCCAGTTTCATTGCTGGCTGCTTGGTTTCCCTTACACAAGGCAGTTTTCTACCGCACAGGTCAAGCCTTCGGGAAATTTGCTGTCAACTCTTGCCACTCCTTAGAATTTCTTATCTAGCAGTACCCACAGAGCCCGGTGCCTCTCCAGTGAACGGGAATAGAATTGGAATTGCCTCTCTCCCCAAATCCTCCACCTGGTTCAGGCAGCTTTTGTTGTGATGAACCTTAAAGTCCTGGATTTGAAGAGTGCTCTCTCCGGGAGTTGCGCTGACTTGTGAGTACAGCATGACTCCAGGTTTAGGTCTATCCCGTTCTGCCCTCCTGCAGCACCCTTTCTGTTTGTGTCGACTTCACTTGAGTTGTTTTGTCTGTCTGTCACTTTCTCCACCCCTGGGAACCCGTTTGAATTGATTCCTGTAAGCATTTCAAATACTTCCTCTGGTCCCTGCGGGGTTGACTCAGAGGCTGCACAGATGGGATGATCCTAGAAGATGCTGCATTCCCACTAAGGGAGAAACCCCTCTTCCCACATTCTTCTGCTTTGTATTTCTCTCCTGAGCTTCTAAGCAGAAAGTTTTCCCCATGATTTGAAATAAATAGTCAGTGAAATAAATATGAAAGCCTGGCTTGGTGGAAATCAATAGCAAAACCACCCGCCTGACTTCAAGGGGCCGACCTGCAAGGTTAATGGCGCTAATTTAGCGCTGGCCTAAGATAACGTCCGCTTGTGAGTCTGGACCCACACCCGAGGAGCTGCCGGTCAGGACACGACAGCGTTCCTCGCTGGGCTGGCTGAAAGAGAACCTCATTTTTCTCAGGGCTCGGACAGTTGTGGACTTTGTCATCCTCGTCTTCTCGGTAAGCTGATCTTTGTATTGACACGGTGCCCACCGAGCGCGGCAGTGATTTGCGATGTGGGAAAGCCTGCTCTTGCCGTTTCAGCGGCGCCCTGACAGCAGCTTTAACAACAGGAACGGAAAACCCAGTTACCCACACCAAATCATTACTGCTAGGCTTCCCTCAAACGAGAGCAGGGAGCCCTACACTACAAAAAGCTTGTGGAGAACACGCAGGCAGCCTGTGAATCACCTTGCTGTGACGGCATCACGTCCTTTATTTAAGTCAGCTCCTTGCAAACCAAATCCACCCGGAAGGCCGGCGATTGGTTCTGCAGAGCTGCTGGGCACAGACCGAACGGGTGTGGGTGACGGGCCTGCGGTCATAGGTGAAAACTGTCAGGGGAAAACTGTGACCTCAGGAAGATTCCAGAAGCTGGATGTGAGATCTTAAGGTTTTGTCCCAACTGGGCTAGGAAGGATGTCTCTTCACATTCAAGTGCAGCTCACTGCCTATTGCTTTGAGCCCCGTCTGCGCAGGAAGCACCTGAGCAACCCTGGCACTAAGGAGTTAAAGGCTGAAGGTTCAGGATTTTACCATCTTTTCCTTCTCACACCAGAAGCCCCAGAAATCAGATCTGGCTGATGAAATGATTCATGGAAACATTTGTGGATGTTCAGTCCAACAGCTGAAGTAATCTGACGGACTGGTGGGATTGGAAATGCCTTCTGTTCTTGTTAAGGCATTGTTCGTGGCTGCCTGCCCCCCTGCTCGCCCGCTCTCTAGCAGCCTGGGTTTGTGCAGAGGAGAGCAGCGCAAAACCATGATGGGGCC
Organism: Upupa epops; assembly: GCA_013397515.1. Classification (NCBI taxonomy): domain Eukaryota; kingdom Metazoa; phylum Chordata; class Aves; order Bucerotiformes; family Upupidae; genus Upupa; species Upupa epops. The sequence continues at coordinate 63,894 of VZRI01002652.1, forward strand.
CAAATGGCTTTCCTGCTGGAACATGCCTACACCCCACCCAGGCAGAGGGAGGGATGTCTCAGACAATTTATTAGCCAAGCTACAAGAAGCACGTGGTAATGGCAGAATCATTAGGGAAGGGACTTCGGAAGATCATCCAGTCCAGTTCTCCTGCCACAGCAGCATCACCCAGACCAAGTCCCACAGGAACACAGCCAGGCGGGGCTGGAACGTCTGCAGAGAAGGAGACTCCACAGCCCCCCTGGGCAGCCTGTGCCAGTGCTCCGGGACCCTCCCTGAGAAGCAGTTCTCTGTTTAATTCATTACAGTCTAACACAACTCAGATACTTCATGTGATTCTCATATAGAGCTATGGGTACCGTGGGTACCATCGGACAAGTGAGTGTCAGGACTCAGTGCTCCGGTGTGGAGCGGTTGTGCAGGTTACACTGCACAATGGAGAGAAGAAAATGATCCCTAGGCAGAGCAAATTGCTTAAATATTTGCTAAATTTTACACCTACCAGTGTTTCCCAGGTACTCAAATATCATGGTGACTGGGTTTGGCGGCTTCACAGCATTGTAGGAACTTGCTGAATGGTATCTCAGCTGGAGCTCTTACCAAGTGATAGTGGATTATTTGGGTGTGAATTGTTATCTAACATCACTTTTCTCTTTGAAGAGAAAGCAACTCACTTCTTAAAACTCCGATCTGATTAGTAAAGAGTGTGCATCTCTTGCTGGGCAGTAGTTGAATAGATTCATTCATAGATTCATAGAGTGGTTCACGTTGGTAGGAACCTCAAAGATCATCTCGTTCCAACCCCCCTGCCATGAGCAGGGACACCCCCCACCAGACCAGGGTGCTCAAGGCCCCAGCCAGTCTGGCCTTGAACACTTCCAGGTTGCTGGGAGGCAGCCACAACCTCCCTGGGCAACCTGCTCCAGGGTCTCAGCACCCTCAGCATGAAGAACTTCCTCCCGACTTCCAGTCTAACCCACCCCTCTTCCAGCTGGAAACCATTCCCCCTGCTCCCACCACTCCACTCCCTTGCAAGCAGCCCCTAGTTTATACACTCTGGAGTGTTTTCAGGTTTTGAGATGACTTTTTCTGACACAAAGCCTCAGTTCAAACTTTAAAAGCTCGCTGTTGAGTACAGTAGTTTTGTGCAGAGCATGGACCATCGACCTTTCCTTGACAAAAAGGAATGAGCATAAAAGCAATCAGCCAGGAGCAACCAGTCAACAACTGCCAATCTCCTACCCCTAACTGTCCAGCATCGTTGCAAAGCAAAGCAGGAAAAGAAACGACACGCGACTCACAGAGCAAGGGGTACCTACGTCATTCTGTGCCCAAGCCCCGTGTGCAGCTGAGACTTCGTGCAGTTCCAGTTGCACAGAGCACTGGGTGCATCCAGAGGCTCCACCTTCTGCTTCCCCACTGGCTTTCTTCTCAAGATGTCAGTCTGTTGTTCCTCCATCCTCCGTTATTGTTCGCTGCAGCAGCAGCAGCTCTGATGATCCAGTGCTCTGCATCAGCCACTCAAGGGAACGGGAGATTTACTGGCTCTTCTTGAAAATCTGCAGGCCGCCAGCATCCCTGAGCTGCAGCTCCGTGTTGAAATAAGCACTCTCCCCTCCAGCACCCAGTGTGAATTCCTGCTTTCAGAAGACCTTTTAGCACAGCACACAGCAGTCTCCTACCTACTGAGGGACCGAGGGTGGGGATGCTCTTGCTGACTGTCTCACGTAGCGGGATTTTCCCCAATTCCACTGGAAGAAACAAATAGCTGCTGGTCTGGATAGGTCCGCGTGAAGCTGTGAGCACCAGCTAGGGGCACGTGTTAAAGAAGGAGAGTCTCATTAAACAAGCTAAGTGGGAGCAGATGCATATCTGTGAGTCTCTCTCTTTACCTTCTGCTGTTTTGTCGACTAATTGATATTGCGACAATGAGGGAGCCGCTTCCAAAAGAGTCAATTACTTAGTCCAAAAGAGCTAATAAAACTGTCCTGTGAATTGAATCGTAGTTCATTTTGAAAGGAGATTATATCTCCCTTGAGACTAGTAAATGGCTTGGGAAAAATGTGTTCCACTGTTCTCGTCTTTGTTGCAACAATATATGCTGGAAAATCTGCTTTTATTACATTTGGTTGACTTGAAAGACAAATAAATTGATGGGAGAATAACCCAGGAATGACTCCTTGTAAATGCTGCTCCATTAAAATCGATGAGCTGTGAGCGTTCTGGGCAAACGAGTCCTCGTCTACTCAACATTTCCTTGGGCGCCGTGCGGGCCAACCTGACAGTCATCGGCAAAAGAGAAAGTCCATTTTCCTGCAGGTTGGTTGTTGTTGCCTGGGTTTGCTTTGTGGTGCTGTTACCCCAAACATTTGTGCAGCTCCTGGTTTATTTCTTCTTCAGTCACTGTCGTATCTGATCACATCACTCGAAGAAACGTTTCCAAGAGCAGGCAGACCGTCAATAGCATCTGGTTTCTCTCTGTGTTTTCCCTGGGCTTGGCAGCTCCAGCAGGACAGTTCACGAGTGTTTTATCACCTTCATCAGTCAGATGGATCAACAGCATTATCTCCACCTAAACACCTGGCAACAGCACTGCGGAGGGAGGATGAGTATCTTGCTGAGCCCACGGTCAGTGCTGAGCTACCCCGACGCCCAGCCCATGTCTGACCAGAGAGTCACGCAGCACTGGTTGGTTTCTCTGGGTCCTCTTGGGCATTGCTGTGAGGGGTAAAGGAAAATGAGAAAGGAAAATGGGGTGAGATGTAAAGAAAAAAAGAAAGAAGTGTTTATGAAAGAGTTTCCTCAAAATATTTATTGAATATTATCAACCCGACCGGTGCTGTGAGAGCTTACTGCAGTTCAGCTGCAGCTCGGCAGAGATGGCCCAGCTGGTGTTGGGCTGAGATAGCCTGCTGCCAGAAGCCACCTGGCTCCATGGAATCATTAGGGATGGAAAGGGACCTGGAAAGATCACCCAGTCCAATCCCCCTGCCACAGCAGGATCACCCAGACCCAGTGGCACAGGAACACAGCCAGGCGGGGCTGGACCCAGAGAAGGAGACTCCACAACCCCCCTGGGCAGCCTGTGCCAGTGCTCCGGGACCCTCCCTGGGAAGAAGGTCCTGCTGAGATTGAGAGGGAACCTCCTCTGTTCCAGCTGGCACCCAGTGCCCCTTGTCCTATCACCAGATGCCCTTGAGAAGAGCCTGGCTCCATCCTCCTGACACCCACCCCTCACAGATTTATAGACATTCATGAGGTCCCCCCTCAGCCTCCTCTTCTCCCAGCTCAAGAGACCCAGCTCCCTCAGCCTTTCCTCATCAGGGAGCTGCTCTCCTTCCTTCATCATCTTCACTGCTCTACACTGGACACCCTCCAGCAGCTCTGTGTCCTTCTGGAACTGAGGGGAGACCTAATCTAACTGCAATAGAAAGCTGTCCTTCTTGAAAATGATATCAATAAATAGTAGCCATAGCGTGGCTACCCTGCCCAGACCCTCTCTCTCAGATCGCAGGCAGTTACAAACCTTTTCCCAGAGGGTTCTGTGAACAGAAAAACACGTTCACTATTTGTTGATTAAACACCCAAGAGGCAAGCTTGGGTTTGAAGGGTAAAAACCTGCCCTGAGAGCGTGCCGGGGCGCTCGCTCTGTAAGCCTGAGTGGCCAGCATGCCTGCTGCTGTGCCCCTGTGTGCTAGTTCTCCTTCACAGCTGCTGCAGCAGCTCTCCCCTGCAAGCAGGAGTAACTAAAAGTTATGACTCCACTACGGAGACTTTATGGGGCAGGGAAGAGCTGCCTTAAAGTTCGTTGTAGCTACTGTCCCGCACGGTGGGCTTCCCGGCTGCCCTCTCCTTGGGCTGATGCCTTTGATTTGCAGTAGTCACCCATCTGCTCAGCAGCTAGCTGAGAGCCCGTGGAAGCACCCATGACACAGAGCAGAGCCCTGGGAGTGAAAAAGCTTTTTGTTTTGGTCTCCTTGTCTTCAGGGAGCATCTGTTTGGGCGCTGCTCGATCAGATGAAATGAAATTAATGAACTTCAGTGCCTCGGACGCGGGAACAAAACGCACGATTGTGAAGCAAGGGGTAGAAATGACCTAGTGCTGTGTGCCACTCCAGCTCCTGCGTGCGCTATGGTTTCTGCAAGAGTCAAGTGGTGTCTTTCAAGTGAATATTTTAATGCGCTGCGAGGTCTCTGCCCTAAGAGAGTCTAAACGGTAGAATCCCAGATGGGCTCCGCTCTGTCTGTCGCTTATTCTCACAAGACCGTCATGAGGACCGTTCAGAGAGCTGTCTCTTCTCTTTCAAATGAACCCATTATGAGGAAGCAGTGAATCCGTGCTGTTATGTCTATGCACTGCAGCCAGGATCACCTTTCTCTTTCCTTTTCATCGCTAACCCAAGTGACAAGACACCAGCAAACACTGGTTGTGCATCCTCTCGCCTCTTTATCCCGTGTGTAAAGGAGGTCTGACAGTGCCTTTGGTTGAGTTGGTTTAATACCCTGTCAAACCTGCCTGCATGGTTTGATTGCTTGAGTTGCTCTCCCGCCAGACGAGAAGCTCTTACCGGTACCCTCTGACATTCCTTTTCAGGCCATTAGATAGATATCATCTGCAGTGGGATTAGGCTGCGCTTAAGGGGCTGGTAGAGTTAAGGTTCTCTTGGGGAACCCGAGTTTGAAAACAAAAATATCACAGAGGCCAAAGCATGAATTTCATGTCACTTGTACACCAACACCCGGAGCGGGGAAAATGAGAACACAGGACCTCAGCATCCCAGAGCACCTTGAAGGAACGACTGAAAGACAGCCAGTGTCCAGAGGGCCACGAGGATGAGCAGAGGGCTGGAGCACCTCTCCTGTGAGGCCAGACTGAGAGAGCTGGGGCTGTTCAGGCTGGAGAAGAGGAGGCTCCCAGGTGACCTTAGTGTGGCCTCCAGGATCTGAAGGGGGTGACAAAACAGCTGGGGAGAGGCTTTTTAGGATCTCAGGGAGCGACAGGACTAGGGGGAATGGAGCAGAGCTGGAGATGGGGAGATTGAGACTGGATGTGAGGAGGAAGCTCTTCACCAGGAGAGTGGTGAGAGCCTGGAATGGGTTGCCCAGGGAGGTGGTTGGTGCCTTGTCCCTGGAGGGGTTTAAGGCCGGGCTGGATGAGGCTCTGGCCAGCCTGCTCTAGGGTGGGGGGTCCCTGCCCATGGCAGGGGGGTTGGAACTGGGTGATCCTGTGGTCCCTTCCAACCCTGACTGATTCTGTGATTCTATAACTTCTTCCCAGTGAGGGTGATGCGGCACTGCAGGGGGCTGCCTGGGGGGTTTGTGGGGTCTTCTTCTCTGGAGACATTTGAAACCCTCCTGGACTTGGTCTGGGTGATCCTGCTGTGGCAGGGGGATGGGACTGGATGGTCTTTCCAGGTCCCTTCCAATCCCTAGTGATTCTATGCCCCAAACCTGAAATGGGAGAAGTTACAGGGTGAGGATGGATGAGTAAGACAGCATCAGTACTCACATTAGCTCATGTTTTGCTGATTGTGAATGGTATGGTAACTGCTCTTCATGCTGCAAATGAACTGTCAGCCTTCCTAGCCCCTGCAGTAACCTTCCACACTGACTGTACTCAGATCAGCTGTCCATTCTGACTTCTAGCACTTAGTGTTTGCAGAAGAAATGCCATCGACTATCTGGATCCAATGCCCTCAATGATCCTCAAGGAACTGGTAGTGCAAGTCTTGCTTTGGAGATAGAAAGCTGTGCCCTCTTAGTAGGATGAGTGTGCCCGGACCTCTCCTTTTACATAGGCAGTTTAAAGAGAGCATCTCCTTTAAACAGCTCCAGGGGGGTTGTGATTTACACACATTTTAAGTCTGAATATCTGCTTTGTGCCCTCGCAACTTCTGCTGGCTGCCCGCATCTGTAGGGGAAGGCAGGAGATCATCTAAATAAATGTTAAAAGCTCATTGTAACCCTTAAATCAAAGGAAGAAGAAGTTGTCTTTCATATTTTCCAGAAGAGCAACTACAACCACTTCAGGTGTAATTTATGCCGCTGACATCCATGGCGTAGGTAACACCAGGAAGTCTGGTTTTCATTCATCTAATACTCCTGGGGAGGTGGGTGGCTTAGTTAATCAACTTGATCTTTCACCTCTGGAATCAGGTTCAATTCCCTTGTTGCAACACGCCTGTGTTTAATTTGGATGCTCGTTTGCTTACGAAGGTTACCTCTGACCTGTTGGAGAGCAGTGCAGGAGAAAGGGAGCTGGGGTCCTAGTGGCCAGCAGGGTGACTCTGAGCCAGCAATGTGATCTGGTGGCCAAGAGGGCCAACAGCATCCTGGGGGGGATCAGAAGGGGGGTGGTTAGCAGATGAGAGGGGTTCTTCTCCCCCTCTACTCTGCACTGGTGAGACNCTGTGGAGGGTGTCAGGAGGATGGAGCCAGGCTCTGCTCAAGGGCATCTGGTGACAGGACAAGGGGCACTGGGTGCCAGCTGGAACAGAGGAGGTTCCCTCTCAATCTCAGCAGGACCTTCTTCCCAGGGAGGGTCCCGGAGCCCTGGCACAGGCTGCCCAGGGGGGTTGTGGAGTCTCCTTCTCTGCAGATGTTCCAGCCCCGCCTGGCTGTGTTCCTGTGCCACTTGGTCTGGGTGATCCTGCTGTGGCAGGGGGGTTGGACTGGATGATCTTTGGAGGTCCCTTGCAATCCTTAATGATTCTATGATTCTGTGATTCTGCATCACTCAGCTACTATCTTGAACTGCTAGACAAGCTCTCAGCCTGTCAATATGTGTCTGCTCACTGGCTTTCTGTGCTCTGCCTGATAGAGCAGGAATAGCCTGACTTCCTGCTTTGGATTTTGAAACCCTAAACCTAATTCTAACCCCAACCTGAACCTGGGAGTTCAAACGACAAGAGAGTCCTGCTCGATGTGCTGCAATCCCCTTTTACATCCCATTGCCCTGTCCAGCCACAGCAGGATGCTGCAGTAATGATCTCCTAAAATGCTTCAGGCTCCAGACTCCTGAAGAGCTTTAACTCAAATATACTCAGGGGACCAGCCACTTCTGTAAATGGTGACCTTAGTGCAAGTGCCTCGCTAAAAGCAGCCCTCTTCCTGCCTTTCTGGGCTCCTCAAGTTGTGACAGGGATAACCTGTCTGGCTGCTTTTTTCCTCTGACTCGAGGGATTTCAGGAAGGGGATGGCCCCATGCACTGCTATCACTTCAGGGGTAGATTTCTCACTGTAGATGTTAATGCATCTCTTTAAAGAGGTTTTTCCTGTATAGCCTAGGCAATAAACTGGGGGGGCTGAAGGCTTTTGAGTTCTGCTGTCTAATTGCATTTCACCAGACCTTTCAAGTTCTGCTGCCTCCTTCTGTCCTACTGTAACACGTTGTGCTAGCTGTAACCTGCACAGCCCCGGAACATAAGAAGCATACTCATACCAAAGGCAAGCAGGACTCTGCACATAATTTCAGGTCCTCTGGGGGGTAATGATGTTAGGGGTGGGATTACAGTGAGGATATGGGGATATAAAGCATCTAGACAGTGGTTTGTGAAGGGCACAGAGAGTAAGAGACACCTGTGTATGGGCTTTACAGCCTCATATGGCTGGGGCTGCCTTGGGGTATGTTTACTGGGAGCTGGTTAGAGCTAGGTGGAAAACGTAGAGCAGTCGGAAGGGCTTTCCTTGCTGTGTCCTGCAGCTCCCAAGGTCAGAAGGTAGAGACACTTGAGCAAGGCAGGGCACGGTCTCATCTGGGTAACTCCCTTGGTTGGGGGTGCAGATCCCAAGGAATTGAGAGGCATTTTCCTTAAGTTGCCCTCCAGCAACCAGGGTTTGGGGGAGAAGGCTTCTGTCCCAGAGGTTGAAGTCTTTGCATCGTCGTGCACGATCCAGCATCTTTCATATTCCAAGAGAAACTCCTCTGAAACTCCTCTTGGGAATGATGTTAATAGCTAATTTCTCAGCAAGTTTCAGGATTGAGTTGAAGTGGAAGACAATATTGTTGATGCCATCTGCAGCGCTGAGTGTTTTGTGGAGAGGAATGCTGTTTGAGGGGCAAGAGCCTTTCACTGTGACTCCGAGTTGGAGTCTGATCTTATGGATAGGGATGGGTTCTGAGACTCGAATGCTCTCCCTGTGATGTACGGGCCAGGGCAGAGGGTGAAAACCTGGTGATGGGCTGAAGGAATCCCCTGTGATTCTGTGTACATGGCCAGTCTTTGCACATCCCAGGCTGGGACTTCTTGTTGGGAACGGGAATGAGGAGCTGTAAGCAACCAAACACAGAAGGCTGGAGTAAGGAGAGGTGTTTGGCAAACCCTTCTGTGGTAAGTTCAGGGAAGACCCTGCTCCTCATGTCCCTGCCTTTTGAGTCCAGGTCCTGGTGTGCGGTCTTGCACGCTACAGGTAGTAAGGATGGAGACAGCTAATGTAAAGCCTGACAAGCTTGGTTCGAGTGTGAAATGACTCCTGCTTCAGTGCGTTTCAGGCTCTTGGGTGGGAATTGGAGTAAAGCTGGAGGGAGCAGAGGAGATTTTCAGGACCAGAAGCAGACAGAGTACTGCAGAGCACAGATGTTAATGGGCATAAGTACTCTGCTCCTTCCATTGTTATTCACTGTATGGGCTAGACAGCTTTTTGATGGGCTAGATCCTGCCCCCATCTTTCTAGAATGAAGATCAGATTCACCTCCACATCAAGCCCAAAACGCTCCTTCAGTCTGGTAGGTCATCAAGGAGCCGAATGAATGCAGCGGGCTACACTAACACTTGGGTGGTCACAGCTCTGTGAGAGCAAGTTTTGACTTTAGGGGTAGCACAAAGCCTTTGCCTCATAAATTTGCAGTGTTATCTTACAGTGTTTTACAAGTGCTTACCTTTAACTCCAGATGGTATCACACGAAATGCTCCGTGTGGTAGGTAGCCAGCTCATTTCTTCTGCTAGCTCGTGAGGCAGACCCCGGAAACAGCCCTAACATCAGCTCCATCGCTACCTCCACAGATTTTTCAGGATGAGGCAAAAATAAACTGGCTGTTTGCTGCAGGCTTTTCAATCGTGACCCAAACTCTCTCTGCCCCTGGGGTAGCTATGAAACTGTACCACGACTAGTCGTGCTCTGCATCACTGTGCCCTCCAGATTACAGCAGGACTAACTTGTCTGGCTGCTTTAGGTTGTCTAACACTAGATGTAAGCATAAGCTTAACCTCGTGTAGTAGATCCCTCACCAAGATGCAGACAGATCCTTCAGCATCACCAGCGACAGAGTGGTCTTGCATGCTTTTACTGCAATGTGTGCCACGAACAATGCTGAGAAAGACTTCAGGCCCTGCAACTGCACTTAGACCCACTCTGCTCTTGGCTTATAGTCCACGGCAAGACGAGGCGGAGAACCCTACTATGTTTTGAGAACCCAACTAGGTTTTGCCACGTTTGTCTGTGTGATACTCTTTCTGTATCACTTCTCAAAGCTAAAGAGCAGTGAAGATGATTTGGCGAGGTTTCTGGGTCAGAAAAGCCTCATCACAGAGCACTGAGTAACGCTACTCCTCTCCACGCCGACCTGGGATCTGCAAGATGCAGCAAAGCAGCTTGTCTGTGTTTTATTCTAGAACAAAACATGATCCTGTCTGAGTCACAAAGAGAGGAAGTGGCCCATAAACCAAAAAGCAATATAAGATATCCAGAGCCTCGCTACTTCAGTTCTCACAGAGCTCTCTTGTAGAAGAAGTCTGTTAAATTTACATACACCCTCCACTAACACTAGATTTACTTTTGTCCAGGAATGCAGCTGCTGGAGGGAGTCCAGGGTAGAGCAGTGAAGATGATGAAGGAAGGAGAGCAGCTCCCTGATGAGGAAAGGCTGAGGGAGCCGGGTCTCTTGAGCTGGGAGAAGAGGAAGCTGAGGGTTGACCTCATGAATGTCTATGTATCTGTGGGGGGTGGGTGTCAGGAGGATGGAGCCAGGCTCTGCTCAAGGGCATCTGGTGACAGGACAAGGGGCACTGGGTGCCAGCTGGAACAGAGGAGGTTCCCTTTCAAAATCAGCAGGAATTTCTTCCCAGGGAGGGTCCCAGAGCACTGGCACAGGCTGCCCAGGGGGGTTGTGGAGTCTCCTTCTCTGCAGACGTTCCAGCCCTGCCTGGCTGTGTTCCTGGGCCACTTGGTCTGGGTGATGCTGCTGTGGCAGGGGGATTGGACTGGGTGATCGTTTGAGGCCCCTTCCAATCCCTGATGGCTCTATGAGTCTACGATTCTGTGACTGTATGACTGCAGTCACTGATGCCTACAGATCATGGCCTCTCCTGCCATGGCCATGGAAACACAAGCCAAAAGTATCTGAAATTTGCTCTCGGATTCTCCAGATGAAGGATGTTCATGTAATTGAACCCAGATGATACCAATAAGAAGACATTGTCTCAGCTACAGTGGAGACCATTGAAAACTGCCCCCCCAGCAGACAGTCTGTGGGAGATAAGGAATTCTTTGTGCTTGAACCTGGCCCATTTTCCTCCCCACTGTGATGACATCCATAGCCAACCAACAGAGATTCAAGGGGGTTTCCCTACAGCTTAACAAGATTTGACAACCAGAGAAGTAACCTAAACAACGAGTTTCTGCCTCCCGGAGGTACCAGGAATGCTAAGGCAGTGCTGTCTGTCTCCTTACCTTTGTAGCAGTGCTAAATTACAGCAGAGGGGCAGCATGCAGAGAGGTGGAAACACTCAGGCACAGTAACTCACATCTCCCAGTTCTGCTCCCAGACAGAGCTTCTCCACTTAGTTTTCTGGCACAAGTCAGCTTCACCATTAAATACTGGAGAATATGTGCTCGAGTGTGGGAAGGGGAGCAGCTCCAAGGCAGGTCACAGAGATGCAGGAAACACCAGAGCAGGTGGGTGAGGTACTTACTTACAAGAACATCATGCTACCAGTAGCATTTTGCTGTGTTAAACAGTGAACTGGAAAGATTTTAACATCAGAGCCTGTTTTCTAGCCCTCTCAGAAGCCCTTCTGCTTGTGGCCCAGGTACCAACCAACGTTTGCTACGACCTGGTCTCGCTAGAGCTGATGGCAAACCCCCCGTCAGTAGATATGTACTTGTTGCTTTGCACACGTACACCTCGCGCCGAGCACAGCCCCCATGTGCCCTACACACGAATGTCATGCTTTCCTGGGACAACACTTGAGCTGGAAATAGTGTCTGGAAGCAGCTGGGCTGAGCAGCCTTTGATGAGCAAATGTTTATTGTTAGCTTCAGCAACAAGAGTAGTCTTCAGTCAGGGCGAGTGCCACTGCAATTGAATGATGATGGCTTTCAGGGTTCCTTTGTAGAGGACAAGGCTGGGTTGTCTGAACTTGAAATGACAGTATTGTGCAAAGGTTTTATCTGCATCCTCAAGCCTCTTTTGTCGGTCTAGCTGGGAAAAGAAGAGGCAGATGCATGCAGGCTTTCAAGTGCCTGTGAAGCATTTGTTGGGGCTTAATTTGATTACAGACTTCACAAATAGTTTGTAGTCAGTTTTGTTTTTTCAGGAGCCTTGCAGCTCATTCTCTGCGGATCTGGAGACTCCTATGACTTTCTGCATGGGACACGGCGTGGCAACAGGCAGACCCTATTTATTCTGGGATGTAACAGGTAGCGCAAGGCAGTCTGGCTGTACAAGGATTGGCTTAACTGAGGAATAAGGTCATCATCATTGCACAAATCAAGGGGAATGTGACAAGGGGATTCCACTCGTGTCCATGCTGTGGAGTCACTGCAGTAGATGAAAACACCAGGCATTAGTGCTTGGCACCCTGTGAGTGCTCGGTGAGGACCTGCTCATCAGCCATGCTCAGCGGTGAGAAAACTCAGAAGGGCCCTCATCTTTTCAACACATTGAGAAGTTCAGAAGGTCTTTTTGCTCACAGAATCCTTAGGGATCAGAAGGGCCCTTGAAAGATCATCCAGTCCAATCCCAAATCTATGCTCTTTTATTTGTTTCGGAACTATTATTTCAGATTTTTAATCACTATCTTGGTAAAAAGAAGTGTGCCCTCATTTAGGGTGTCTTAACACTCTGGATACCTGTACAGTCCAAGCTTGTGTGTTCTTTGGCATGGGAGTGACACCATGGAAAGCTGTTCAAGAATGACACAGAGCTGCTGGAGGGCGTCCAGCGTAGAGCAATGAAGATGCTGAAGGAAGGAGAGCAGCTCCCTGATGAGGAAAGGCTGAGGGAGCTGGGGCTCTTGAGCTTGGAGAAGGGGAGGCTGAGGTCTCCTGCATAGTCATCTTATCAGACGGGATGTATTTGCTGCCTCTTGTGTCCATGCACAGGTCCCAGAAGGTTGCAGCCCCACAGCCCAGCACAGCTCTCCCCGCTGGGCTGGCCATGAGTCCAGGCAGCCATTATGTCCAAGATTTGTGCTACCTTGGAGGTGCAAGCCAACTGGAAATCTCGGAGATGTCTTTGTGCTGAACAGAGAAGGTTGCTCACCCACCATTTAGATGAGCCTCACTGAGTTGTGGCTGCCAGACCTGCTGGGCAGGCTGGGTTCAGCATCCCGGTAGGAGGATGGCTCCAAAGGGTTAAATCACCTTTGTTCCCACTCTCTGAACATACTTGAGCTGTTGCTGGGGATCCAGCTGCCCAAGATAAAAAGATCCCATTGTTCGTAGCTAGCAGCATTGCTCTAATTCCAAGTAGGCTTTGCTCACTTTTCTGCTCTCTTCACAAACCACAATGATGATAGGATTTCCAAAATCAAAGCTGAGTGCTGAACTGAATTAAGAAAGAAAAAGCCTGGCTGCCTGGTTTGGGAGAGCAGAGGATAATTGCAGAGGATCCTCCCAGCCCGTTTGACAGTGGTGGTGGTGGTGGAATGGTTTTCTTCTATCAAACTCGTTTTATTTTTATTGTAAAATAAACATTTTCTGGGCATTGGATGGCAATCATTCACCCTGCCTCTCCAGGGAGGAGGTTGCAGCAACCCCACATCACAGAGAAAGGCAAAACATTCCCATTTAGATTAAAACTTCTATCAGGCAAAGCTTGCTGTTTGCTCCTCTGAAGCCTGGCTCCTGCTCCTGCTCTAAACATGAAGGCTATGTTAGCACATTAGGCTTTGAACTTGGATTTAATGGATAAACTCATCTGAAAACGTTTGCCCCGCTGTGGCAGCAAGGTTTATTTCCCACTCCTCTACCTTCTTTGCAGGGAAATAGGTTAGAGGGGGGCAGGCTAATCTGTTCAATAACTCCAAGTACAGTCAGACAAATTTAATGAAAGAGGGTAGTAAAGTCATTAAAAACTAACGGGATATTGGCGAAGGTCAGTCACCTTGGCAGAACAAAACAGAGAGAGTAATCTAATCAGCTGTTTGAAAAATAATGTGAAGTTGAGCCTAGAGGAGCTGTTATCTTTTGGGGGTGGTTAGCAGATCGAGAGAGGTTCTTCTCCCCCTCTACTCTGCACTGGTGAGACTGCATCTGGAGCACTGTGTCCAGTTGTGGGCCCCTCAATTCCAGAAGGACACAGAGGTGCTGGAGGGTGTCCAGCGTAGAGCAACGAAGATGATGACGGAAGGAGAGCAGCTCCCTGCTGAGGAAAGGCTGAGGGAGCTGGGGCTCTTGAGCTGGGAGAAGAGGAGGCTGAGGGGGGACCTCATGAATGTCTCTGAATCTGTGAGGGGTGGGTGTCAGGAGGATGGAGCCAGGCTCTGCTCAAGGGCATCTGGGGACAGGACAAGGGGCACTGGGTGCCAGCTGGAACAGAGGAGGTTCCCTCTCAATCTCAGCAGGACCTTCTTCCCAGAGAGGGTACCGGAGCACTGGCACAGGCTGCCCAGGGGGGCTGTGGAGTCTCCTTCTCTGGAGACGTTCCAGCCCCGCCTGGCTGTGTTCCTGTGCCACTGGGTCTGGGAGATCCTGCTGTAGCAGGGGGATTGGACTGGATGATCCCTTCCAATCCCTAAGGATTCTATGATTCTATCGAATTTGAGTTGCAGTTGCAATGCTTCACTGAGGTCTGTAATTATTTCAGACCTCACTACCCTGTGCATTTACACTCCCAGTTCATCTTGTTAGAGAATTTGAGATAAAATCCATCATGACTTGGCAAACAATTCATAGATTCAAAGAGCTAGTGTCCAGAGGCAGCCACTGGGGGCTTGTGTCGTGACTTCCTACACCCACAGGCTGTGGGTTTCTGAAAGCTCACTTCACACACGTTTCTAAAACACCTGAGCACAGGTGCTCACGCTGGCCCAAACCTCACTGTGGCTATGAGGCCATCGTTTCTGATGAGTCACACCAGGTTTAGATATTCCTCCCTATGCCACTCACCAGTTCCTAGGTAGAGACAAGAGTGAGGAAGCCTTCCTATGCTGTTTGTGAGCCACATCAGATAGTGTCCCCACTCTCAGGCTTCTGTGCCATGAACGACTCAGCTGTGTCTGAGTCCCTTTACTTCTTTGTTCCTGGAGAGACCAGGCTGACATGCCATGAGCCTTCCTTGTCACTGCTTTCATTGCTTCCTCTACCCCATTGCCCACACTAGTGGGTCTCCTCGCTGATGCCATGCATGGCAGCATGCCCGTTCCTTTCTGCATGCAGCTTTCAGTCCCATGCAGGGCAGCACCACGATAAATTCCAATCCACCGCAGCAGTCAACACGGTTGTCTTTATCAACAAGAAACATCACCTTGTCCAGAAGACAGGTGGTTTGTTGGCCGGGATCTGTGCCTGGTGAAACTGTCGGCGATGCTGTTGGCTCTGCATTGCTCTCATGAACCCTTTTTTTCCAGACAATCTGTTTGGCTGTTTTGCTTGGGCAGAGCAGGACTGTAGCAGTGCCGCAGCAGATCCTCTCCTCCTTTTACAGTCCTGGAGAAGTAGAATGCATCAGAGCCAGGGGAAATGCCAATGTGTTTACTCGGCAAGTATTCATGTCAGCAAGGCTGCAGCCTTTAGGACCCTGTGGGGTTAGCCATTCGGTCCTCCTGACTGAAGAACACTTCATTTCACCGGACTCTGACTGCAATCACCCTCCACGAAAGACGTGTATGTCACAAAAGACATGTATGTCCGATGAGCTGGATCAGTTCTACTTTGCTCCGAAGGCCACAGCATCTATTAATATCCACAGAGCCTTCAGCAGAGCTTCGTTCCTTAGCACATTTTATACTCTGAGTTACCATTCTCTTTAACTTCTTTACCTTTCTCCCATGTGGTCAGTGGGCTCTGATTTCTTTTGTCCCTCACGCGTTGCTAGGAAGCACTCTATTCTATTGCTATTCAACCATCAGGGTTTCACTGCTGTTGTGTTCACATCTCCTTCTAACCAGGATGTTCTTGCAGCCAGACTGACTGGTCACCCCCTCTCTCTCTCCTCGGATTGTCAGTCTGGGTGCATCCAGTAGTATGGCCTTGAGCGATTTCCAGCTTTGCTAATATTTCCCACTTCAAATGATGGACGTAGCCGTGGCAATGAATCAGGAACTGACAGGCAGAATTAAAACCAGCGCTCGGCCCTCCTCACATTTGTAGAAGTAGTAATGGAATAAACAATGTCAGAATAATTTAATACTGAGAGCAGTAATTGAATTAAAGCCCTTTTGTGTACATAATGTCAAACTGCATAAAAGAAAGTCAGAAACCCATCTGTGGAAAGGAAATACGGACTTTCAACAAAATCAGTTTCAGAACACGCAATGTTCCTACAAATCTGCCTGTTGTGTAAATGCAGACAGTTGCTCACTTTCTTGCACAAGACACAGCTGACGGCTACCTCGAACGGCGCTAAAACACAATGCTCTGTCTGTGCCGCTGCATCTGGGGTTTAGCGCACAAGGGCCTTGGAAGGACCCTTGTTAGGACAAGGAGTGTTACCCTCGAAGCTGGTTTCCCCATGGAATCTCCTTGGATTGTATGTAGATTTATTTAAATCACAGCAGCCAGCCCAGTTTAAGTGCCCACGGTTGGCTGAGAGGAGTGCTGGCTGTGGAGTGCAGAGGAAGGCAGCATAAGGTCTCTGGGTCTGGGGGCTGACAAGATACGCACTCCTCAAGCAAAGAACCAAGCTCACAGGGGGACTGGGAGGCAGCACAGGACGACAGCTCAGATGGGCTTGCTCCGAGCAGTCCAGACTTGCAAGAGATCTGGAGGAGCTGAGTTGCCTTGGAACTCATAAAAATGAGGCTAAAGCCTGGAGGAGAGGCTTTGGAGCAGCTGAACTGGCTTAGGGATGGTACTGATGCCACTGATATTGGACCAGGGACATAGTTGTTGCTGTGTTGGTCCTTGAGGCCAAGCTAAAGAGCCCCAGCTCCCTCAGCCTTTCCTCATCAGGGAGCTGATCTCCTTCCTTCATCATCTTCTCTGCTCTACTCTGGACACCCTCCAGCAGCTCTGTGTCCTTCTGGAACTGAGGGGCCCAGCACTGGACACAGTCCTCCTTATTAAAGTAACATCATTTTTGATGTAGGCTACTATCTGTCTGCAGCTGTTGATGCTAATCTGTCTATAAATACCTGCTAGCTTTTCAGAGTAATGCCCTCTTTTCTAAGTTGCGTGTATTAAGAGTAAAGAGACTGATTTCTAAGATAAGAAGTGCAGTAACAGCTTCCATGACCTTCCCGTCCCCTTTTTGTGTGCTTTCAGGCAGTAAGCTGTGGTAAGTTTAACTCCATAACAAAGAGATGAAATTACATCCCAAAGGAACGCTGCCCAGGTTAGTGTGATGCACACAACCTGTATCTTACTGCCGGGTGAAGTATGGGCCATGGAAACATCCCTAAGTGAGTTACTGAGTCACCATACCCAGCCTTCGGGCATAAAACGGGAGTGCACGGTTCCAGGGCCCTCACTGCAAATTCTATCTTGTAAAGAAGTCACAGGCAACCTCCTGTCCCTGGCTGCTCAAGCCTCTGTCTTGAGGGAGGTTTGAGGCACGCCAAACCAGAAACACGGAGGGGCCTACGTCAGGAGGCAGCACCGAGGGCACGGATGGCAGGCACTTTGTTTTCAAGTTTCCCTAATACTTTAAGAACCAGCGACTACAGGAAATACTCCACAGCTTGTGGCTACCAGCCAAAAGGAAGCCCACGTGACGCTTAGTGCCCTTGTCTGCAAACTGATAAGAGAGTCTGGATTCTCTAAACTCCTTAAGTGCTCGGTGTCAAGCTGGAATTCCCAACGACTTACGATATTGAGAGGTGCCCGCTTAGCCCTACGAGGTTTCCAAGCCCTCTAAAGCTGGGGTCTTTGAACAGGGCACTAGGTGCTTTTCCAAAGGCATTTCAGTTTGCACCCCTATGTTCTTCGTCTCCTTCAAATAGTCTTTACTTTAGGCTTCATCCCACAGGCTCATGAGGTTAAACATGCTACTCAGGGAAGTTTAAAACGGTTTTGCTGTGTTCAGACTTTATCAAAGCCAACTTTGCAGGGTCTGAGTGTGCGCTCTGAGAGCACGTCAACATGCTAGACAGAGTTATTCCTACCTAGGTTTGACCGACCCAGACCTGTGCTTGAGAGGTTGTGTGTTTGCTCCTGCCCAGGGGTTGCAGAGTTGTGATAGCTCTGCATAAAACCCTGCTGGAATATTTCTGCAGGATAATCCCAGACCTGACTGTAGTCGGCTCTTGGTCTTATCTCACCGGATAAGAACTGAAGGGCCTGGTCTTTGTCTGGCCTATAGACATCAAGTACAGCTCTTAACTCACTATATCTTGCTCGCAGTGATACTGAGCTGCTTTAGCTCCTTTTCTCTTCCTCTGTCACTGCAGAGCCGTGGCAGGGATGGGGAATCACAGCTGCTTGGTAGGACTGCGAACAGAGTTACACTCCATCCCTACTTCCTTTCCTTAATGAGCGTTTAAGTGAAACCCGCTGTGCCCAAGGGGTGGACTGAGTGTCTTCCACCATCTTCCAGTGAATTAATGGAAAATTGAATTTCCAAGAAAACAAAGTATTGTTGTGTCTGATCTCACCAGGAAGAAGAAGAGAATTTATAGCTAAACATTAAAAGTAAAGCACCCTCTGAGACTGAACCCCCCCCCAGTCTTTGATGGAATTCCTGAATTCCTAACTCCTACATCTCTGCACGGGAGCCGTAACGGATATGCTTTGTACCTGTTTTTACATGCAGAGGGGCATCTGCTAGTGAAGTGAAGTCATCCCCTTCCGCTGCTGTACAGCGCTGAGGCTTAGGGCAGGGGGGGATTCCTTTCGCACAGATTAGAAGGCATTTTGAAACTACTCTGGCACCACAGGAGTAGTGTTCAGCACAGTGTCTGAAAGGTACTGAGAGGTGTCCAGCCGTGCTAGACAGGGCACAGAATGGGTTTATCCATCAGGGCTGAAACTTCCCACCGCCCCGAAACACCGGAGCTGGCAGTCAGCCATGTGGATCCACGTGGGAGTTATCCTATGCTTCACCCAGCTGGGGCTGTCCAGCTGAGGGGGTCACAAGTGAAAAGGCTGTGAGGAATAGTGGAGAGAACAAAGTGTGGGTGGATCTTGGGAATCCTTTGGAAGGAGCTTCTTGGATGGACAGAGTAGATAGAGCTGGGAAAGTCAGCGGAGAAGAGAGTTTGGGGGTAAAGCCTTTTCTGGTGAGATGATGAACTGAGAACAAGTCGTGCAGCAGATCAACAGCAAGTACTGCACTCTGCTCAACCTCCCAGCTGCCTGCAGCCTCCTCCCAGCAAACCCCCGTGAACAGGACTTGCAGCTGCTGTGGTAGAAAACCCTGAAGAAGAAAGATGAAAACATTGCTGCTGTGGCAAGCTGGCACCCGTGCCACAAAGGACACTACCAGAAAAACTTGAACCCATATCAGGAACAACAGAAGTGGAAGCAAGGATGTGGGACCGTTATTTGAAAGAGAGGCAGCAAGAAGGTGGAAGAAAACCTTCAATAAACCCTCCTGGATTTCAGTGAGGAAACAACAAGGTGATGGCCTGCTACCACGGGAGGATGTTAAGGGACTGCAGGGGGGTCGGTGACACCCCCCAGCGTTGTTGTTCACCCCAGTGTGCAGTGGTTATTCCCTGTTCTCTGGGCAGTTTGGCCAGGCCAGGAGCAGGGTGCTATGTCTCCAGGGAGGAATGGCTGCAGGATGCCGGGTGCTTAGAGAGTCATCTGCGTGGGTAGGAGTTGTGCTGTTGCTCAGGAGGAGTCGAGCCAGCAGGTTTTTGCTCCCTTTCTAAACCCGTTGTTGGGGTTTTCTCTGGCTTTTATTGCTGGGGTTATTTTTTTGTCAGAAGCCAAGAAGCAAACGAATTTGTGATGAACTTTGTCAAGGTTTTCTGAGAGTCTGCAGGCCTGCAGTATCCATCTGGATTGAGTTGAGACTTTGGAATGAAGGCACAAGCCACAGTGATTTCTTGTGGTTTCTAGTAGCACTGGTGTTAACATCATCTTGTAGGTACAGAGCTGGCCTCTGGACTGCACAAGGGAGACTGCAGCACCACTTCTGACTGCAAAGAGATGACCAGTAGCTTGGTAGCCTCTGGTCTAAGCACAGTTTGAAGCGAGGTGTCCCAGAAGAAATCACAGTCTATAGCTCGTGGGAGAAATGCTTCTCTAATAATCATAGACTCATAGAATCCTTTGGGATCAGAAGGGACCTTGAAAGATCATCCAGTCCAATCCCCCTGCCACAGCAGGATCACCCAGACCCAGTGGCACAGAAACACAGCCAGGCGGGGCTGGAACATCTCCAGAGAAGGAGACTCCACAGCCACCCTGGGCAGCCTGGTCCAGTGTTCCGGGACCCTCCCTGGGAAGAAGGTCCTGCTGAGATTGAGAGGGAACCTCCTCTGCTCCAGCTGGCACCCAGTGCCCCTTGTCCTAGCACCATACTGCACACTGTGTAGTAAACATGTAGTTCCAAAAGTAAGTCTAGAACATCATGGAAATCCCAGCACCTCAGGTGGCTGCTCTGGAGCAGCCCAGTCAGTGTAGTTCTGTTTGGTTCGGTGCTGTAGCTTCAGAAAACTCATTTCCCATGGAGTTTATTCTCTTGACCCCAGGCTTGCAATGTGGGCCTTATATGGGCAACATCTCTTCTGCTTCTCTCTGTGCTACAATAGCACAGGCTTCATGTGCAAGTCTGAACCGACGACTCTGACGTTCCTCCATCGTGGCACAGCAAAAGCAAGCAGCAGGTTTTGATTAAACAGCCAAAAAATGAAATTGCAATTAAAATTGAAGCAAGAACAGTGCACAACTACATCACTGCAAGAGGAGGAAGTAGGGACCTCGTGTTCACATGCGCCGACAAGCTCAGGTTACCTACAGAGGGGTAACTCAAGTGGAATCCTAGAATCCTTAGGGATCGGAAGGGACCTTGAAAGATCCTCTAGGATGATCTAGGGATCTGAAGATACTGGTTTAACTCACTGCCTTTCTTCTCCTGCTGAACAGAAAGGTGTCTGACTGTGGCAGGGGGGTTGGACTGGATGATCGTTCGAGGTCCCTTCCCATCCCTAAGCATTCTATGTTTCTATGATTCTGTGATTCTAACTGCCTCAAAGAGAGGTCGTTCCTCCTGCCACTGATGAAGCTGGATTCATGATCATTTCCAGAGCAGAAGGAGCCCAGTACTTCCAATCATCAATTTTCTTTACATCCATCCTAAGTAATTTTGTTTAAAAAACAATCAAGCATCTCTTGTTGTTATAGCTGGGGGACAGGTAGCTACTCTGCTGTCCTGTTGGAGGACAGGTAGCTACTCTGAGTGCAGAACTTCTCTAGCAGAAGCTTCTCTGAAGCTGGGTAGCTTTTAAATTGTTATCTACTTGTACAACCTATCCTTCCACCCTGTGCTCCTGCATTGACAAGGCAGGGAAGTGCTGCATCCTTTGGAGGGAGTGGGTAACCCCAGTTTTCACCTCGAGAACCAAACTGCAGAAGCTCAGCAGGAAGGTGTGAGGAGTGAGAAACAAGGAGAGAGTTTTCCCTCAGCTTCCTGAGTCTGTGTCCTCTCTCCTGTACAGCCTCATGGAGTCACCGCAGTGTCGTTTGTCCAAAGGAAGCTGAGTCAGAGCAGTGGGGATTTATCTCCTCTTTCCATCAAGCCCGTCTGAAAAAGGATCCTGCTGGAGTAGTGGTCCTGCAGGAAACTTCCTTTGTGCAGTCACTGGTTTTAATGAAGCCAGAGCTTTGATGGCATCTGCTTCTTTTTTGCTCCCTGTGCAAAAGCTGGTAGGCTCAGCCCGGAGTAGCAGACTTCCTCTGGGTACAGACAAGCATGTACTAGCATCTCTGCCTTGTCACACGCTACGAACCTCAGCGATCCTCTGGTGCTTCTTCCAATTCCAAATTGATAGTACAGCTGCGGTGTGCTGCTTCTGAGACAGCTCTGCTTGAGAAAACCCAATTCCTTCGTATTCCCTGCCTTTCCACTAACTATGCCTCCAGGGAGGCTCTCTGGGAAGTCCCTAAGGCGCTAAGGTGACCCTGCTGTGGCAGAGGGATTGGACTGGATGATCTTCCAAGATCCCTTCCCATCCCTAAGGATTCTGTGATGTTGAGCAGATCGCAGTGCAGACCCCTGAAGTGCCCGCTGGTACCTTCCCTTTATGAACAAAGCCACCATTCCTTCTGGGCTCTTCAGTTTTCCCTTGTGCCCTTACTTTCCCTAAAGGTTTGTGAGAAGGTTGATCTCAACAACATTTATTGCTCCTTTGGGGACCTTTGAGAGATTTGAAAGAGGATTTCCAGAAGCTGTATTGAGTCCAGATGGTTTCTTTTGAAGGTGTCCACTAGCTGGATCTTTTATCTTAACCTCTACTATTTGCTCTGGCACAGACCTCAGCTCTCATGCTTGTACATCCCCAGATCCTCCTGGCGCCTCTCTTAACCTTGGGGGCACAGTTTGTTTCCTGGCACACCAAGGCAGTGTTCAGTGAGGTGGGCACTGTGTCAGTAACTGCCATCCTTAGGTTGTCTTGAATATGTCACCGTCTGCTCCTGGTGGTCTGGGGGCCCCATCCTATCTCTGTACCACAGCTTCTTCCGTGCAACCCCTTGAAATCTTGGACATGCTGGCCTCTCACAAGAAGATTCCTGAGGAGGAATCTCCCGGTCTCTACTAAAAGACACCACAGATGGCAAGAATTCACCTTGCTTTTCAGCAGTGCAGTGGTCTTGTCCTCGCTGAGCAGTGCTTTTAGACCCTGGGTTTCACTTGGGCCCACAGGCTTTGCTGAACTGTCTGTGAAGCAGTGTTTACAAGTATCTCTGGTTCTCTCATCCCACTGCTCCTTAAACTGTTTTGTGTCCTAATTGTGTTTCAACATTTTAACATCTTCTTGGATGATGTTTTCAGAAATCCACAGACCTCCCTCACCCGGTGATCTCTGCAGGTAAAACCCTTCCCTCCCTTAAGCCTGTAATGCTGAGTGCTGTGCATGTCGCTCAGCGCCCAGTGTGCTGTCTGCCACCCAGTGCTCTCCAAGTTGTGGCAATAATTTAGCTGCTTTAGCTTCTGGTTTTAGTTTCCTCACTTAAGCACTTTACCTCTTTGCACTTCATCACATCTGTGAAACAGCTGGGGAGCTCTTGCTCAAGAAGAGACGCTGGATCTAAGTGTGTGATAGGACTAACACAGGGGGATGTTTCCATATGAGACCTTGAATCAACCCTGTGCATCACTGGCTCTGGAGGGC
Organism: Upupa epops; assembly: GCA_013397515.1. Lineage (NCBI taxonomy): Eukaryota > Metazoa > Chordata > Aves > Bucerotiformes > Upupidae > Upupa > Upupa epops. The sequence goes on from VZRI01002652.1 coordinate 86,553, forward strand.
AGGACCGAATTTCCTCTCTAGAGTCACCAGTGCCAGATGCTGTCAGCTCTAGCATCCCCTAGTCTAGCCTGCACTGCCTATTTCCTTGTGGCAAATAGTACATGAGAGTGACTGAATTCATCCCCTTCTGCCACCTCTCTGATTTCCCTCAGCGCGCTGCAGTCAGGTCTGCTGGGCCTGTAAGACAAATCACACGACAGACCCGCTACCACACTATCCCTTCTCAGGCCCGAAATGTACCCGTCTCACTGTGCTTAAGTATATGTTAGCCTTCAGCTTCTGAGGCTGAGGTTTCTGAGAACAATGTAGCTGGAGCCAGGGCCCAGATATTAACCCCTATTTAATTCCAATTACATTTATAGTCTGGTTTTTCCTCTGATTTTCTATAAATGCTCTTGCTGGAAGAACAACTGAGACGCACATTTGTACTAAGTCCTAGCTAGTGTATTTCTCTGAGATCAGAAGGATTCGTCAACATGAAAGTATTCCAGTGCTGTTCCCTGGGCAGACACGCCTTGAAAATTACACACTTCCACCATAGAGCATAATTGTGCCTGCGAAACCAGGGCTCATTCCGCTTCTCATAGGCTGTGGTCTCCCGTCATCTTTACCCTCTCCCCTACTCACAACTGTTTTAAGAAAGAAGCAAGTTTGGAAGTCTAATGTTTAACTGCCTTTGCAGCTGCTAACACGATTGCTGCTCCTAGGTCATCCAAGATGCTCTAGCATCCACCTCTGCAGCGCCAAATGACTGTATTGTCTCAGGTGTTCTGAGCAGAAGAACATCATAGGAGGGTCCCTATCAGTATCAGCAGGACCTTCTTCCCAGGGAGGGTCTCAGAGCACTGGCACAGGCTGCCCAGGGGGGATGTGGAGTCTCCTTCTCTGCAGATGTTCCAGCCCCACCTGGCTGTGTTCCTGTGCCACTGGGTCTGGGTGATCCTGCTGTAGCAGGGGGACTGGACTGGATGATCTTTCCAGGTCCCTTCCAAACCTCAAGGATTCTATGATTCTATGATTCTATGATCCTGGCCACCCTGCCTGGCCCATAACAGCCAGAATCCATCTGACAGAGTGAGTCCTGCTGAGCTGGCAGTAGGGGGACAACCAGAGCACCCTTCAGAACTGAAAACCAAAAGCAATGGAAACTGAAGGATGGAGCATCAAACAAGCACCTCCTCTTCCTTCCTCTCCCCTTGTTGCTGTAATCCCCATACAAACTGGCTGGCAGTGCAGCGCACCCTTCACCAGATCACCTGTATCACCGCAAGCTTTGAAGCACAGGCTGCCAGCATCTCATTGTGGACCAAGATCAAAACCCTGAGCTTAACGCAGTCCCGGGTCTGCTGGGCTTCACCCACACATCACAGAAGCGCTGAGCTATCAGGGCAGAGGACGCTGCCTGTGGAGGACTGTCTCAGCCATCAATCTAGCAGCACACACGCTCTGCCATGTATTTCTTTTGAAGAAATCACTCTTGTCAGCCTGTTGGATGCCTTCTTTTATACTGCTCAGGGTTTGGGGAATTGAAATCGTCTAAGGTGAAAGAGAAACTGAAGTGATATCCTTGCAGTATTCGGGGTGGATGCTGCCTCGTCTACTAGGGGAGTAAAGCAAGCAGGAAGGCTTTTTAACCCAGGGTGATGTCAAAGCACCAAGGGCCATCCTGGTGCCAAGCATTTAGTGTTCTTCTGGCACTCATGGATGTGCAGGAAGCTTAATCAGCCACTGGGTCCAGGGTCTGCAGGTACTTGGCCCAATGGCCAAGAGGATCAGCATCCTCCTGAAGACAGCAAGCTTGCCTCTCAGGTACCCCTATTCAGAGATCAGACCGGCTCAGGGGTCAAGCTGTAGGAGGCTGGCAGGTGTGGGGAAAGAGGTTGGGTCTGTTAACCATTTGTGTTCTTTGCCATATGAGGTCTTGTCCTGCTCCTGGATTCCTTGTCTGTGCACCAGCACCTGGTAGCCGAGGACACCAAAGGTCTGGCAACTTCACCTCAGGAAAAGTCAGATTGGAAACAGCAAAAGCAGATGCCAGCCAGAAGTTGCATCTGGATCTGGGGTGATTGAGTCCACATGTGTTACTGCACAATATCCTAAGCAAACGTTTCAGTCTTCCTTTGGAGCCCAGCACCTTTTCAGGCCTGAAAAGGCATTGCTGCTGGCCTGGCCTGGCCTGGCCTGCTCTGGCTTGGAAAAAATTGCCTAGGGTACTGCAAAGCAGCAGAGGGGTTCCTCCACAGCACTGTGAACCACAGGAGGTACAAGCAGCACCTGAGCTGCATGGCAGCATCTCTGGCACCAGTGCCCGACCAGGAGCAAAATTGTGGAAGCTGTAGGCAGTTTCCTGTGCTGTAGCCTGGCTGGGAGATGGCAACCATGTGCCTGTATAAGAAGGCACAGATAAGTCCTTATCTCTGTGGTGATAGTGCTCTGGTCCACTGAGCCTGAGGCCTGGACTTGGTGGGGGTGATAGGACTGCTGCTGTGACCCTGTCCATCCCATGGGCTGCCTCTCATGCAGGCAGCATCACGGATCTCTCAAGGACCACAACCTTTACTGGCTCGTTCACAGCATCCCTGACGTTCTGCCAATGGCCTGACCCCAGCACACAGGCGGACACGGCAGGAAGAGGGGCTTGTCCTGGTTCACAGCACCTAGTACGGTCCTTTGCTGGTCTGGGACAGGAGCCACAGATGGCTCTCACAAGGGACATCACAGCCAAGAGCAGCAGCGTGCCAGTCTCAGCTAAAGGAGTGTTTGCTGCTTGGGACAGCAGGGCATCACATCCCAAGTAGGCATTTTGAGGTGGTCTCTTCTCTGGAGTAACAATACTTTGGGGTTGAGCAAGGGCAACGGAGCCTTTGTGGAAAGGTCTCACTGCGGAGATGACAGCAAACGGACGTTGGGGGACTGAGTGCTCTGGGTACCCACTGCCTGAGCCTCAGCTCAGGAAGGTCAGCTGCCCTAGGATCAAAAGATAATGGGTAGAAGAGGGAGCCCTCTGCTACACAGGTAAAGGCACACTTACAGCCGTGAAATAACTACAGAGGCCTCATCACGCTGGAAAAAGGGGCTAACAGAACAGCCATAATGGGTGCCTGGGAGCCTGGAGGTCTTCCCTGGACACACGTGGGACCTCAAGCTGTAGGGAGGCAGCAAGCTCTTTCCCTGGTGGGCATGGGAAATGACCCAAAGGCACAAGACACTTCGGATGCCCTGAGTTGTCCAGTGACACCGCTCGAGGTCATTTCAGAGGACCATGTCAACTGGTGGAAGGGGTAACCTGTGTTATGAGCCTGACAGCCTGAGCTGGGCAATGCTCAGTGTCTGACCGCACAGCCTTTGCTTTGACGGTGAGGAGTTGTTCTCAGCTCGTACTCTTTCTGCCTCTGTGCCAGGCTTGGGAAGGACATGTGTGCCCACAGGGCTTGTCCACTGCTTTCAGCTCTCTCTCTATGAGCTTTACCTCCCAGCACAGCTCCCACAGTTCTCATGCCATACACGGATTGTCACCGGAGATTCACTAATGGGAAGATGTGCTCCACCAGCACTAGCGATGGGTCAGAGCTGGAACTCACTTTGGCAAAGAACAGCTCTTACTGAAGGTCTGTCTCTCTCTGGCTGAGAGAGAACTGGTAGTTCAAGGAGGCAGCTAAATCATGGAATTTATTGGAATTACAAACAGCTTCATGCAGACGGGTTAGCCTGGTCACTGGGAATTTGTATGGGTAATTATGGACTCATTATTATCTTCCCTGCAGGGAAGACACATGACCTAGTAGTCTGAGGAAAAAGTTGGGCGCCAGGAACTCCTGGACTCTAATCCCAGCTCTGACACTCCCTTCTCTGGCCCCAGGCAAGTGACTTAACTTAGTGCCTTGGTTTCTCCGTCTGTAAAACAGGGATAATATCTCTGAAGAGTGTTGTGAGGATTAATTAGATAATGTTCACTTAATGCTTTGAAGATATGAAATGTGAAATCTTATTATGCAGCTCGGAATGCTTTCCAGGCTCTTTTGATTTCTGACCGCACGCTTTCATTAGATCTCCTCCTTCCCTGCGGAGGTGGATTCGCTCGGGAGCCACCCCAGCTAATTTGGGAGTTGTTTTTTTCCAATAGCTTGGAGCAGTTCCCAAACACTCTGACTCATACCAGCTCACTGGAGAGGCTGCCTCTGACACCTGACCCTGGCTGGGGAACGCCTCGGTGTGCTCTGGCTTTCAGGAGACAAGGCAGGGAGTGGCTGGAGTCAGGATGAATCAGGTTTAACTGTCTCTAATGAAGCCAGGGATGGATTTTGCCCTCTGGCCTTCTCCAAAAGCATGTGCAGTTCTGGGATTCCTGTCTGACCCAGGATGCAAGGTCTTTTCTCTCTGTCCTGCCATAGGTGCAGATCATGGAATCACAGACTCATTAGGGACAGGAAGGGACCTCAAAAGATCATCCAGTCCGATCCCCAGATCCTTTCTTAACGCCTGGTGAGAACATTCTTTTGTCTCAATATGGATATAGGAGGCAAGGTTCCTTAAGGAAGGAAAGTATCTCCTCAGCCTTTCACTTTACACAGAGTCAGCTTCCTTAGAAAAGTGATTCCTTCGGAAAAATGTAGGCTCCACACCTCGCTTATGAGGAAAGGCTGAGGGAGCTGGGGCTCCTGAGCTTGGAGAAGAAGAGACTGAAGGGGGACCTCATGAACATCTATAAATCTGTGAGGGGTGGGTGTCAGGAGGATGGAGCCAGGCTCTGCTCAAGGGCATCTGCTGACAGGACAAGGGGCACTGAATGCCAGCTGGAACAGAGGAGGTTCCCTCTCAATCTCAGCAGGNCCTTCACCCGGTGGTGCTCGACTCACGGCAGCAGAAGTGGCAAGAACAGGTGGGCGCAAACTGGGTGCCATGGCCACTCCAACCGCTAGGATTGCTGGCAGGAGCACTGGGTAGCTGGGACTGAAATGCAGAGAGCTTTAGCCAGGAGCCGCGCCGGGGTCTGGCACCAGCATCTTCCCAGCCGCTCGGTAGCAGCGCCGTCGGCCCCGCGGTTCCGCCGGCAGCCGCCTCTGCGGCCTCGCTCATCTACTCAAAAGCCAGAGCGCCCTCGAGTGGAGCAACCGCGCAACTGCAGCAGCGGCGTCGGGGGGCCCCCTTCCTGCGGGTCACACTGTCCCCCACCGCACAGGCGGCCTCAGCCTGGTCAGCTGAGTCAAAGGACTAAACAGCATGGAAGGAAGTGGCTGAACACTGTGAGTTTCAGAGCTGGGTGCCGCTTCCTTTGCTAACAGGAACTTCCTCAAGGCTGACAAATGCTTAGGAATCACAGAATCCTTAGGGATGGGAAGGGACCCCGAAAGATCCTCCAGTCCAATCCCCCTGCCACAGCAGGGTCACCCAGACCCAGTGGCACAGGACCACAGCCAGGCAGGGCTGGAACGTCTCCAGAGAAGGAGACTCCACAGCCCCCCTGGGCAGCCTGGTCCAGTGCTCCGGGACCCTCCCTGGGAAGAAGGTCCTGCTGAGATTGAGAGGGAACCTCCTCTGCTCCAGCTGGCACTGTCCTGTCACCAGATTCCCTTGAGAAGAGGCAGTCCCTCTCACTGCAAGGTGTAGAACAGTCACAGAATCCCTGACTGCGGCCTCACTTTAAAGTCATGATGCTCATTTCCTCACCCCCTGCCCTCAGAGGGGAATCCATTTTCAGAGAGAAGAGCTCTGGTCGCCTGCAGTACCCTGAGAAGACGTTTTGCTGGACATAGGTCTTCAAATAGAACGTGGACTCTAAACTCTGTCTGTGGCATGCCCTCCTCTCTAACGCCTGGGAAAAGAGCAGTCCTGTGCTGTGCATCTCAGCTGGCCATGTTACACCAGATGGGAGAAAGTAATGCAGACACGAGGGTCAACACCTGAGCACTCTTCACTCTTCACACTCTAGCTCAAGGTCACAAAAGTGTAGTCCTGTGCTGGTGGTGGTAGAAAGGAGGAGACAGGCTCCCCACTTTGGAAATGCAGGGGTTGTGGGGTCTCCTTCTCTGCAGACGTTCCAGCCCCGCCTGGCTGTGTTCCTGTGCTGGGTCTGGGTTATCCTGCTGTGGCAGGGGGGTTGGACTGGATGATCTCCTGAGGTCCCTTCCCATCCCTAAGGATTCTAGGATTCTCTCAGTCACAGACATCACACTCAACACCTAGGAGTTACCCAGCAATTAGTGGAGATCATGAACTGGTGCAAGGAGCAGCCGTGGTGCCCTGGTGGAGTTCATTGTCACAGTCTGCATCCAACACATGGAAGATGTGTCCCTGAAACAAGAGCCCGGGGAAAGAGGCAAAGAGAGTGGCCCAGGTGCCATCTGGAGTCATAGAAAACCAGGTTGGAAGGGAACTTGAGGATCATCTGTTCTGGAATAAATATCTGGCTAAGTTTTGATGAAAAGGATCTGTGTTGGTCGACGAATAGCAAACAGGACATGCAGCAATACTTTCAGACAGCAAACGTACATGGAAGCATCACATCACCAAGTCAGAGGAATGCTAGGGTTGGGAGACACCTCCAAGATCTTCAAGCATCAACCCAGTGCCATCACCCTCACTAAACCATGTTTTCAAGCAACAGATCTACATGGATTTTGAGCACCTCCAGGGATGGAGACTCCACCAGCTCCCTGGGCAGCCTGTTCCCAATATCCGGCCACTCTGTCAGAGCAGGAATTTTTCCTACTCTCTAATCTAAATCTCCCCTGACACTGCTTGAGGCCACTGCCTTTTGTCCTGTCACTACTGGCCTGGGAGATGACACTGACCACCCGCTCTCTACACCCCTCTTTTGGGTAAAGAGCCAGGAGGTCTCCCCCGAGCCTCCATGCTCTCAACATGCCATGACGGACACAGACCCCCACCACAGAGGCTTCAGCTGGATCCTGGGAGCATGGCCCAGGCTCTTGGACTTTCCAGCCCCTGACCTTTGGCTCACCTGCCCTCCAACTGCTGACAGCACTGTCGGCACATCCCTGCAGACACATGCGCAGGATGCTGCAGTCAGCAAGCAAGCAGAGGAGTCATCTGTCTGTCGAAAGCCAACCTGCTTCTTTGGCTGGGCTTTGGCTCTGTGTGCTATCTGCTAAGTCACTGACATCTCCTGGAACGAGCAGATGGAAGAATTACTGTCACTGAATCTAAGCAGTGCTGGAATTAATGCAAGTGTGACGCATCAGCCTCGTAATTAAAGCTGTCAGGAGTGGGTTTTGTTCATGGTTTGAATTCGGTTCGTGCTCAAACTTGTTGGTCTGCCTGGAAGCTTGCAAAGCTTAGCTCAAAAGGCACAGTGTGGTGGGACGGCGGAAAACAACACAGCCATGCGAAGGGCTCCTCTGCTCTGCTCTGCAGAGCTTTGCTCACAGCTCTCTGGCTGCTTGGCGTCAGTGGCAGTAACACTCTCGTTTCGTTTGAGAGGCAGTTTCATGGTGGCAACTGCAGCCCTGTGTTGTGGGTTGAGTCAAAGGCCGTCTTTCTCGCAGCTGAACCTCACAGGAGGGCCTTGGAAGAGCGTTGTCATGTCTCAGCCCGTCCAGCTACAGAGCTGGGCTGTACGGCTGGAGCAGGCTATCTCTCCCAGGCTTACGCAGGCACCTCTCCAGTGAGCAGCATTAGCAGAGTCAATTCCCTTGGGAACCAGTCTCACGAGCTGGGAGCCACTAGGCTGGGCTTGTGTAAGCATGGATTTTGTCTTGAATGATCCCAGGACTCACAGCCAGGTCAGACTCTGCTATCACTGGCCTCAGAAAAGGATGCCTGAAAAGGAAATGTCCTACGAATGCACCAGCTCAGCATCCGGCTCCGAGTCCTTTCATCTCTGTGGCAGGGTTGGAAAAGGAGGCTTAGGTTCAGATTTCAAAGTTTGAGAACAATTGCTCCCCGGCCTTTTGGGGTGGTGGAGTGTATCGTCACTGTGAAGAAAGCTGTCTTGGACAAGGTACCTGCCCTGTCTTGCTCTGTGTGGGTCTGTGGAGCTTTAGGCCTCTCTCCTCCCATCTGGGGCTGAATTGGGAACAAGCAAACTAGATACGGTGACACGGGAGAAGAGTCAAGCCCTTCCTCTTACTGTCGTTGACTACAAGAGTGAGATGAGGTCTCCATCCAGCCCCGTAGGGGTGCTGAGGCATGTGGAACAGGGGAAAATTGTGCCAGGAGGGAAAGGGCAGGGGCAGAGGTGGCAGGGATGGGCCATGAGGGCAGCAAGACTGTCCTAGTAGCTTCAGGCTCCTCTGCTTCCTGAGATGACACTGCAGCACTGGCATCTGCTGAGCACTTTGGCAGCAGGTCCCTGGTAGCTCATGAAAAGGCTTTGTATGAGGGGACAGCGTAGGCTGCCTTGCAGAGAGACTGCCTTCCCATAACACCAATTAGGGATAATCTCAGCGAGTAAACTGTCTTTTTCTGGAGCTGGAGCCGTTCAGCCCACTCAGAGGCATTTTGTGCCCCTAATGTGGAGCCTGGTGGGGCTGAACATAGTCCTTGTTTTTCCTATCTCACATAGCTGAGGTCACCAAAGTCCCATTTAGCTGCTCTTATATTTAGCTCTTCCTTCTGCAGCATCACCTCCTCCTTCTGGGCCAGGACAGCCGCTCCCACCATTCCAGCACTCTCACAAATGAAAGGGGAAGGCAGCAAGGAAGGAGAACAGACTGAGCCTCATCCCCTTGCTTTTGAGGCAGCTAATGGTGGTCTCTTCTCCTTCAGAGTGGAAGTAAATGAAGGAAAAAGCAGCACTGGGGAAGCGCCCTTGGGGCTCTGGGCACCAATGCTGAGCACTGCTGGGTTACGCTGCTGGGTTAGGTGCTAGAGAGGCTGGCTCTACACCTCGCGGGGGAGGAGGAGTGCTCGGGCACCCTCCTGTATTTTCTTTCTTAGTGTTTTTTTCCTGATCAGCTTTTTTTACCGTGCTAGCTGTGAGAGGAATGGGGTTTGAATTTGGCCCAGAGATGTGTCATGATGACTACAGATAGGACAGTGGCTGGTAACAGCACCTACGGCATGTTCCGGGCTTTCCTTTGTCCAAGCAGGGGCAGCTCCAGCCCTGAGGAATGTCTCCATGCTGAAGGAGGAGTGGACCAGAGACAGAACAGGAATGTGTAAGCATTTCTCTAAAACATCAGCTGTATGCGATGTGCTCAGCAAACAGGAGCAGATCGCAGCACCCTGACACATGGGTGACCCTTAGCCCACTGAGTGGTGCCTCAGCTGGGTGAAACAGGAGCTACCTGCACTCTGACTCCAAAGTCAGCACACTGCTGGCTGCAGCCCTTCATCCAGCCAAGACCACGGGGCCCCCAGCATGGCCACAGGGCAGCAGGAACAGCACTGAGTGGTGCAAAGATGTGGCTTATCTGAGGGCTTGCTCTCTCACAGGGACGCTAGTGATAGGACAAGGGGGAACGCTTTCAAACTGCGGAGGGGGGGTTGAGATGAGACCTTAGGGAGCAATTCCTCACCGTGAAGGTGGTGAGGCACTGGAACAGGTTGCCTAGAGAAGTGGATGGGCCCTGGGAAACCTGGTCTAGTGAGGGGAGTCTCTGCCTATGGCAGGAGGGGGGTTGAAACTAGACGATATCTGAGGTCCCTTCCAAATGAAACCACCTGTGAGGATTGTGCAGTGATAGCTATGAGAGGGGCCATGGTCTGTAAGAGTCACAGCACAGCATATCATGTCAGAACAGAAACAAGATCCACCTGGCTGTGCTCCTGTGCCACTGGGTCTGGGTGATCCTGCTGTGGCAGGGGGATTGGACTGGGTGATCTTTCCAGGTCCTTTCCCATCCCTAAGGATTCTGTGATTCTATAACCCCACTGGTGAGGAGCACGATGCTCAATGCTTGCATGGGGATGTTCCAAAGCATGTCACGCAGGAGCCAACACCTCCTGGTTAGGGCTGGTTCTGAGACGATCCCTTTTTGTGTGGAGAGAGACCTTTTTATCTGCTGGAGTCGAAGTGCAAAAACACAGTCAACTTCCTCTTACTCCCGTCACTCGCCTGAGTCATGTTAGCTGCACACTGCTTGACAGATGGCTGTAATGACTGTGTTGGTGCTGAGTGAACGCTGCTCACCGGTGCTTTCATTTAATAAAAGCCTTTCCTCACTTTGAACTGCAGCCTTTTCTCCCGTGTGGCCTGTGGTGCTTTGCATTTGCTTTAGTGTTAATTAAAAGTAGACGCCTTTCTTGAGAGGGTTTGGTTGCCACGCAGATGAAGGCAGAAGCTTCAAGTGGATCTTCGCACACGTTATTTTCTCACACCTATCGCCTCCCAAAGCCCGATGAAGTAAGAATTTGGATAAGTATTTTTGAAAGGCAGAATCCAGTGATAAGGCTCAGATAAGCCCTTCAGATTCTTATCATCTCCACGTAACCACTCTGGGTTATTTAAATGGGGAGGGGGGGGAGGATGAGGGGGAAGCAACTTGCAGTTCAACAAGAACAGCTTCCCCAGAGGTTTTCACTTCTGTTACACTTGGACGAGGTTCAAACACTGGGAGGATGCCTTCGTCCCGTCAGCACTTCCACTTTCTGAGGTCTTGTATCGACTTCTCAGCCCGTACAAGCCTGCTGTGAGAGTCCTCGTCACTGCAGTCATGTCCGAATACACACAGCCGGTTCCGCAAAGCGAGTTCACCTGGGGATGCTCTGGACTGCCTGACAGCTTCATCTGCCCTCCTTGTGTTTGCACTTTGGTGCCAGCTTCCAAGGGAAAAATTCTGATGCCATGCTGCTTCCTAAAGAAATCATCTCTGTTGGGTGCTTAGACTTTGAAAGGCACTCCTCTGTTCCAGCTGGCACNTCTAGGATTCCATGCTTTTCCCATGGAGGTGCCTGGTTGCTGGCTGCACACTGACTGATTTGCAGTGTGTTCCTTAGCACTTCCACAGCTAGCTCACCTTGGCAGAGATCAGAGCAACGTCCCAAAGCAGAGACTCTTCTTCCACTGCCAAACCTGCAGCCTCCTTCTTGGCTACAGGGCCAGATTTACAGAGCCATGGTAGCTGCAGAGGTTTGCCCTGTCCCTCTGCTTCACTGTCACTAGAAGTCAAGATGGGGCAAACACCAAACCCAGTGGGTTTTAGCTGTATTTCCAAAGCTTGAAAAGCCTGGAGGTATAGAACAATTTGTGTTCTGGCATCGCTGTGTGGGAGCACTTGTGAAATGGTTCTTGGTAGCAAGGACTGTTTTCATTTCCATACAGACCCTGACATCTGCGCTGACAGCCAATGCACTGTGAAATGGGTTTGAGCTGGGCACACTCCTGTCCTCACTCCCACATGCCTGTCCTCACTCCCACACGCCTGTCCTCACTCCCACTGTGACCCCAGGACTGAGCATAGTGATGCTGGAAGGTGACAGAGATGTCCTGACCCTTTGAGAGTGTTTGTGTTGCTGCCCTTTCGTCCCCTCTGCTTGGCACATCTATCTGTGGCAGACAGACAGCCTGGCACTGCACTTTCCTGGGTTTCACTGTGGGGAGTCAGGAGATGTCACGGCTGCCGAGGTGGCAGTACAGCACAGTTCACTGCAGAGACGAAGAATCACCCAGGTGAAGGCAACATCAGTATTGGACAAGGGATCCTACAGTCACTTTCAGAAAGCAAGCACAGACTGCACAGTGCATGCTGGTTTCTAAGCACAGACTGCACAGTGCATGCTGGTTTCTAAGCACAGACTGCACAGTGCATACTGGTTTCTAAGCACAGACTGCACAGTGCATACTGGTTTCTAAGCACAGACTGCACAGTGCATACTGGTTTCTAAGCACAGACTGCACAGTGCATACTGGTTTCTAAGCACAGACTGCACAGTGCATACTGGTTTCTAAGCACACACTGCACAGTGCATGCTGGTTTCTTTTACAGTTAGGGTAATAAGAGAGTGGGGAGCCAAACTGGCTGTGCAGAAGCTTTCATAAAGCGGACTGACTCAGTCCAGCCCTAAGCCAGTGCTCCTCGTTTCCTGCAGGATCTCAGACTGGGACTCTCCACAAGCCAGGGGTAATGTACTGGTAATGACTCCTGTAAAGTTCTTTGTAAAGTGAGGGGAAAAAAGGATGCTGGTGCCTCATTGTTCCCGTTTTCATGATTCTACAGGCACAGGCTCCCTCAGCAGTGAGGTCTTCCCTGGCTTTTATCATCCAAGATTACTCTACACTGATGAGTTAACAAGATCTGACAGGATCACAGCACAGGGCAGTATACCTGCAGGTAAAACAAAGGTCGCTTTGGAGTCATTTTCTCACAGTCTGGAGCACACAGATGTTCGGCTCTTAGAGGCTTCTCAGTGGCAGGGGAAGACTGGTAGCCCAGTGCATGCAGGAGCACCTGCTGGAAGCCTAGTCTGGTCCCATTTATACAGTGCCATTATCACGAGCCCTGTGTGGTTGCACCAGCAAATGAGGTAGTGGTTGAGATACCTTAGCAAGCAGCTCTCAGGTGCAGGAGAAGCAAACAAAAAGCCTTTGTGCAACGTCCAAAGCAGTGAGAAGTGATTTTAGCAGCATGCCTGCTTAAATCTGAAGGGCTCACCTTAACCCACTGTTAGGACAAACAGTTGTCTGTACTGCAGATGAGTGTTGCTCTCCCTGCCTGCCAGAGCCAGCTGGGCAGATGCGCTATGGTTGTACTATCGTCTACAGATGAGGGCCCAGTCTTCATTACAGACACCTGTATGTGGTTGCTCTGATTTTACATTTCCTGTTAATGCTCCCCCAGAGAACAGCTCTACTATCTGCTAATACTTACAGGGAGTTTATTTCGGTCCCTCAGTAAGGACTGACACTAGGTCAGATCTTTTTAGGGTCATTTTTAGGTCATGTGCTCTGACAGATGTGCAGTGTCTCTGCTCATTGAAGAGGGGTTGGACTAGATGGTGTTTAAAGGTTGGACATGCTGGAGGGAAGGGAGGCCCTCCAGAGGGAGCTGAACAGGCTGGAGAGGGGGGCGACTGCCAACCCCATGAGATTCAACAAGGCCAGTGGCAAGGTCCTGCCCCTGGGTCAAGGCAATCTCAAGCACAAAGCCAGGCTGGGTGGAGAACAGATGGAGAGCAGCCTTGAGGAGAAGGACTTGGGGTGCTGGTTGATGAAAAACTCAATATGAGCCAGCAGTGTTCGCTTGTGGCCCAGAAAGCCAACCCCATCCTGTGCTGCAGCACAAGAAGTGGGACCAGTAGGAGGAGGGAGAGGATCCCCTCTATTCTGCTCTGGTGAGACCCCATCTGCAGTACTACATCCAGTTCTGGAGCCTCCAACACAGGAAGGAGATTGAGCTGTGGGAAGGCTTCCAGAGGAGGGCCACGAGGATGAGGGGAGGGCTGGAGCACCTCTGCTAGGGGACAGGCTGAGAGAGCTGGGGCTGCTCAGCCTGGAGAAGAGGAGACTCCAGGGAGATCTTAGAGTGACCTTCCAGTAAAGAGTACGTTCTAGTGGAAGACACTGTTTAAAGTCCCTCCCAACCCAATCCCTGCTATGATTCCATGATTCTAAGCTTGATACATCTTAGCTGGTTTTTTACACTTTCTCTAGTGCAGAAAGGTGAGAGAGACTTCATCACCTGACTGATTGGATTATTTATTAGCTCATCTAGGACACTTGCACTTTGGAGCACCCAGGACTTCAGGAGGTGTGCCAGCACTGTGAGGTTGGTCCCTACTCCAGAGATCCTCTGCTCTAAAACACAGGGTAATGGATAGATAAACCCAGTAGATTAGGAGGCAGCAAAAGAAACCAGTGAGACAGGTTTGAGTGGTATGTCAGACAGTAATCTCAGCACAGGGGTGTAATTTCTTGGGGAGTCATCCTGGCAAAGGAGTGATTGGAGAGGTTAGCTTTGGGCTGTTTCTAATGGGGCTCCTCCCACAGTGAGAGACAGTCCAAGAGGGATGAAACGAACTGCTGCAAAACGTGGTCGGGTTTTGCCAGGTTGTGGAAGGGAGTTGGCAGTACAGTAGCATCTGAGAGATGAGATGATGGAGCCAGGCTCTTCTCAAGGGCATCTGGGGATAGGACAAGGGGCACTGGGTGCCAACTGGAGCAGAGGAGGTTCCTTATCAATCTCAGCAGGACCTTCTTCCCAGGGAGGGTCCCAGAGCCCTGGAACAGGCTGCCGAGGGGGGTTGTGGAGTCTCCTTCTCTGCAGATGTTCCAGCCCCGCCTGGCTGTGTTCCTGTGTGACTTGGTCTGGGTGATGCTGCTGTGGCAGGGGGATTGGACTGGGGGATCTTTCCAGGTCCCTTCCAACCCCTCATGATTCTATGATTCTATGAAGGCCATGGAAGTTGAGACAAGTAGAAACAAGCAAATTCCTGTGCAGTGCCCTGCCTAAGAGATCTTTTTCTTCAAGAGTCCAGAGTGTCACCGGGCCGTAACAGTGGCTCTAGTTTCCCCTTCCTTGCCCCCTTTAATTCTCCCTCCTTCCTTTCTGCAAGTAAAGAAACTGTACTGGGAATTCTGTTGAGGACATTATGGTTGGGGTTTGCTTTGGAATTTCATAAGAGCTTAGGAGTTATTATAAAATATCTTCAGAATCATTAGGGATGGGATGGGACCTCAAAAGGCTATCTAGTGCAATCCCCCTGCCACAAAGCCCCTTTGAACCTTTTCACTTGATGGGTTTACCTCTCGACCAGACAAACTTTGCATTCAAGAAAAGGACTTTACAAGGAGACAGTGAAATACACGGGGAATATACCCGGAGGAGTTTCACTACAGGGCAGCACCAAAGAAACCAAAACCCTTCACTAAAACCCTTCACAGCCCTACTGACCTTGACTTCAGCATTTCTGTTTCACACCACAGAACAAGGGAGTGAGGAGCAATGCTTCATTCTTGCCCCCTGCGATGGAACCAGAAGCAGAATGCATCACTCAGAACACTGTGCCTCGATATTTCATTGTGCAGGGGGCTGTAAAACCATCAGCAAGGGGAGTAGGCTTTTTGGGGTTTTTTAAGTGAGAGCCAGCTGAATGAAGAGCCTGAAGTCTTTTCCTGTTCTTCTCTGGCTTCCCTCTCATTACCTTCTAATACATGCTGGAGGCATGCTGTAACTTCAGGAGGCAAAATACTGTTGGAGAAAAGAAACTGGTGTCTAATTTGATGAGTCACATCAGTTAGGAAGGCAGGAAGCTTCACATGCAACAGCCATCAAGGGGACACAGTGAGCTCAGATGCCTGTTTCATGGAGAAGGTGGCTACTGAGAGGGCTAGTGGTGTTTTCCTTATGCCATGGTAGCAACGCAGTAACACCTGCATGATCTTTGTTGAACATTTATTAATCTAATACAGCTGCCTATAGAAAAGGGGGGATGGTATTAGGTGGGGTAGCTCTATGTCTGCATGGCCACTGTGGTAGAGCACACCTGGCTAAACCCGTCTCACCAGAGCTCAACCAGTCTGCTGGGCAAACGCTGGCATCAGGCATCCTTAAGATCTTCTCTGCAGCCATGAGCAGAGACCATTTAGTACTTCTTGCATTGGAGAGCAAACGAGCAAGTGTGCATTTTGACAGCCAAATAGTTTAATATATATGTATGAAATATATTATATATTATATACATATACTCTCTGTCTCCAGGGGGCTGCTTGGTAGACACAGGTTTTTTCTTGTCTTGCTATCCCTTTAGCCTAGAGCAAAGCAGGATGACTCCAAAATGATGCTAGGTAGTTAGCAAAGCAGGTCACGGCTCAGGTCGTTCCCCTTACTTTGTCTCTGTTACGAGAAAGGTGCCCAGGAATCTGCTGGGAAATACAGGGAGCCCAGTGGGAAATAGAGGGAGCCCAGGATGAGGGCAGATCTTGAAGAAGGAAATACAGGAGCCCAGGCTGAGGTCAGATCCCTCCAGGCTACCTAGCCAAAGAACAACCTCTAGTCATGCAACAATGCCAGCAGTGAATGGTTTTAGTAGAAACACAGCAGAGATAATATTTGCTGCTTTGCAATAGCACAGAAGAGTAGGATAAATCATGTGCATTTCATAGAATCATAGAATCAGGAGGGGTCGGAAGGGCCCTCAAAAGATCATCCAGTCCAGTCCCCCTGCCACAACAGCATCACCCAGACCCAGTGGCACAGGAACACAGTCAGGCAGGGCTGGAACGTCTGCAGAGAAGGAGACTCCACAGTCCCCCTGGGCAGCCTGGTCCAGTGCTCCGGGACCCTCTCTGGGAAGTAGTTCCTGCTGAGATTGAGAGGGAACCTCCTCTGTTCTAACAGATTAAATTACAGGTTTTAATTCTCTGCTCATTTGTGCCTCATAAAACACTGAAAGTATCGCAGTGCCAACAGCCCTGCCTCTTCTGATTCACAGCTTCAGCTATTACCTATCAGAACATCGTGAAGCAGAAAGTGCGTTGGGATTTAGGGCTTTAGCAAAACTGGTGTTTCCGTATCTGGCTGCTGTCATGCCAGACTTAGTCTTCTCTGCTGGGACAGGTTCCACGAGGCTTTGCTTTATCATCTGCACAACCAGTTCCTACGCAAAACGGGGAGTTATAAATAAAACATGTAATATAGAGATGCTCATGCCCGTGTGGTGTTCATAGATCTACATGCCTGCCTATAGGTTTTGCTACCTTGTGAGTTCTCTGATACCTTTAAATGCAGGCTGCTTTGCTCTGGTGCCACAAGCTGCAGGCAGGCAGCTCTCTGATAAAGGAGAGGAGTGATTCCTGAAGCTCTCTGTTGCTCTCTGCCCAGGCACAGCTCTTGCCTGCCAAAGGGACTGATTGCATACAGAGTGCTGCTCCCGGAGAGGAAGGAACAAGTCAGACAGCAGTACTGCACCTTCTTCCTCTCAAGCGGTATCTGCCATCACTTCAACTTTTCCTCTCCCCCGTTGTTTATGACAGGTTTCATTTTGTTATGAATGTTTTTAACCTGACGTTCAGACCCACTCCTGTGGTGGTCCCACAGCACCTCACCTAACCTCTGGCACTCTCCTCATGGCTGTCTGCAGCTGAACCAGCACTGCCATACAGCCTGTAGCTGATGGAGAGGGCCAGAGACTTTCTGAGTGTGTTTCTGTCTATTTGAGACATCAATTTGATGACTGTGTGTGCTACAGCACACCTTGCCTGCACCAACTCGCTCCTAGTGGTAGATGAACAGAGCCAGCAGCAGTTAGCGTTAGCTAAGATGAATCAGTCAGCATAGGTGAATCTCCCACGGGGTATTTAGTGCTCTCCGACTGAAATGCATTGATTTTCCCTGATACACTCTTTCCTGAGTTCTAGTTCTTTTCCTTCTAGTTTCTAGAGGAACTTCAGTCAACCAGCTCTCGCTGCCAGGTTTGCATTGCTTTTGATGGAGAGACTCCTGTGGCAGGAGCCTCGGTGGGGAGCCTGTGGCTGTGAAGCTCCTCCTAGCTGAACTGCCTGTAGAGCAAAGCATCCCTGTAAGTATCAAGTTTGTTTGGTGAAAGGCAGGGAAGGGAGAGGCGTTTGGAGGCCATCGTGTATCTCTAGATATTTAGGCTCTGAAATAACTTTAGCTGCTTTGGGAATGCACTTCCTGTTTTGACTTGCACTCTAAATATATATAATTTTTAAATTACAGGTTTACGTCAAGAGAACAATTTAGTTGAGTACTGCTTTCTTTGGAGAGCACATCCTTGTTGTTACTCACCAATTATGGCATGCTTTCAGGCATAAAGAATGTAGGGATCTATTCATCAAAACCCATGATCCACATTAGGGCTTCTCTGCAGGAAACAGCCTTCCTGGATGGGGGGCAATGGAGCAAATGAAGCTGGCAAAGTGAAGCTCAGGAGGTCTGTTTGGAGGGGCAGGCTGTTTCTGAGTGAGAAGGATGTCACAGGAAAAGAGGATGTGGCCGGGGTTTTGGAGGATCCAGTTCATGCCTTGTAGCTGAGATGGCCCACGGTCAGGGTGTGGTTTAGCCTTCTGAGCAGAAGTCTTCTTACACTGACAGCTAGGGAGAACAACCTGGGAACCTGACAGAGGTCAGCAAAACCAGCCAGGCCTCGGCGTCATTCAGACACCCCAAGAGCTGGAAACTGACATTTGGCCTTCACTGCTGGGGCGCCTCTGTGCTGCATCTTACTGCAAGCCCTGGACTGCAAAGAAACAACGATGCCCCACACTGGGGATGTCCTGGCATTCAAACTGCATTTGTTGAACATTGTGAGGCTGGGAGACCAGCAAGGTCCTCTCGTGGCCAAGGTGGCCAATCGTGTCTTGGGATGCAGTTAAGAAGAGTGTGGCCAGAAGGTCTAAGTTACTTGTCCTCCTGCACTGCTCTTCCCTGCTGAGGCTACAGCTGGAGTACTGCATCCAGTTCTGGGCTCCCCAGTTCAAGAAGGACAAGGAACTAGTGGAAGGAGTCCAGCAGAGGGGTACAAACATGATCAGGGGGCTGGAGCAACTGTTTTGCAAGGAAAGGCTGTGAGAGAGCTGTGTCTGTTCAGCCTGGAGAGGAGAACACTGAGAGGAGATCTTACCAAGACTTATCAGTGTCTACAGAGCAGGTATAGAGGATGGGCCCAGAATCGTTTCAGTGCTGTCCAGGGACAGGACAAGGTGCAAGACACATTGCAGTTGCATCTGAACATGACAGAAACTACTTCACTTTGATGGTGAAAGAGCACTGAACAGGTCACCCAGAGAGGTTGTGGAGTCTCCTCCCCAGGAGACCTTCAAAACCCATCAGCTTCCAACCTGCCCTAGGTAAACCTGTTCTGTCAGGAGTGTCGGACTAGATGATCAGAGGTCCCTTCTAGCTGTCTGCGATGGGGTGAGATATACTGCTCTCACTAACAGCATTTGATGAGCTAAAACTCCAGGACCCAGTCCCTACCCACACACAACTGCATCTGACACGTTTTGGTGTCACACCGGACCACGCCACGCGAGTGTTGGGTTAAATTTGTGTGTTCCACATGACAAAACCTAACGCTTGCTTACGCTCCTCATCCTCAGCCTTCCCCTAGCTTTGGAGAGAGCTGCACAGCCTACACAAACCTGCTGCAGGGAATATTTGGTTCCCAGTGTAGAGGGTAACAACATCTGTTTATGGCCGCTGCGGTGAAGAGAAATTGCCATGAGAGTCTGGCAGTGAGTGTAGAGTTTTCCCCACTGAGCTGATTCAGCAAAGCTAAACTGAAATGGCCTGTCAGGGCTCGCCAAGGGCAACCATGGACTGCTCAGAGTCTTCGCTAAGTGTCTCTTTGTTTGTTTTCCCCGATATCTCAACCCCAAAGCATTCAGGACCAAAATAAACAACACCTCCATGTGTTTATGTAGAAGAAATCAAAATGACTGTGTGTAGCTATCAGTCAGTGTCCAGGCCTCAGCCCAAAACGATCTTGGCTTCAAGAAAGCTTCAATGTGAGCGCACCCACCCACCCTCTTGTTCCACGGCACTGTGAAATCTCTGAGCCGGGGCCAGGGTATCACTGGCAGGACAGAATGTGCTAGACCCTGGCTAAGCCCACCCACATCGCAGCAGCCTTGCCGCTGGAAGATCCTCCAGCTTCCTTTACTTAATCTTTCTCATCTCATTATACATCCCCTTCAGAATCAGGTTCCAAAGCCAGCGCCCATCCAGTTGGTAACACTCCTTCATTACAACACATGCATGCACTCGCACACGAAACGGGTCCAGCTGCTGCAAATTAAAGCCCAGAAAATGCTTTGAAAAGGGCATGGCAGCTCAGCAGACAATCCAGAGAGCAAGGCAGAAAGTGTTTCACATTAGCGATTACATCTTCCACATGCTTGCCTGCATTCTTGTGTCCCACGGTTAGGTCCTTGCTCTCATTTGGCTTGGGCTGAACTTGAACACTTACAGCTCATTTTTTACTCAGCCTTGATCTTCTGTGAGGACACTGGGATTTCTTTCTTTCTTTACTTTTTAAATTGAAGTTTATGAACTCTCATCTTGTCTGGAAAGGGTATTTGTGGCACCACCTCTGACCTGCTGTTTGCTCAGTAAGGCTCTGAGCAGCAGCAGCGATGTGTGTATTAAAGAGCAGCACAGGAGCCGCTCGTCGAGCGTCGGAAGGGAAGTACAAGTGATGCTTAAAAGTTACCTTGTGCTTTCGCTGGCCTAAATAGCTATCAGCCCTGAGTAATCTTCTCTGGGAGAGACTCAGGGTTTTCCTAAGGTTGTTCCCATAAAGGAGAGAAGTCTCCTTTCTCTAACTGGGTCAATGAATCGAGAGGTCAAAGAAAAGCAGTTCAGTGAGGATCCACAAAGCTGCCAGGGAACACAAATTCATCACTATCTTGTTGAGTTGTTTCTCTCCTGCATGACGGCAAGCTTTCTGACACCAGGGATCTGTTTTGAATGTGTTACGGATTCCTACATGTAATAATAAGCAGCCTGAGTGCTGAATACCAGATGGGGTAGGAGCAGACCTGGTGCGGAGGGGCAAATATGTCATCGACAAAACACGAAGCTGATACTCAATGGCAGTTGTTTGCATTTCTCCCGTGATGGGTGCCCAGCCTTCAAAACTCGACTGTGCTCCTTGAAATATCGTACCTGACAGGCTGAGCTGCGCTAACGCACAGGCAACGGAACACAGTCAAAATAAAGCCAGGTGCTAGGAAGGTATTAGAACTGCTGCCAAACTGTGTGCAGACACAGCTGCTCAAGTCACCAAGTGCCTTTTGCCTCAAAAAGCATTATCTGTCCTGAAAAGAAAGGTCAAGGTGTATGGGCCTGGGCCGGTTCCTAATCCCATTTACACTGGTGTAATTGACGTCACATGTTGGCTTGCAGTGTGCTCACCCTACAGCTCAAGGCTATCAGCAGTAACTCTGATAGAACCAGTCCTGCTTTCCATCAGGCCTCCGTGACAACGCCTGTCTGCAACCAAGACATTCCTTCTACCTGACTGCATGACAGAGCATGGATCAAACTAACCCTCAGCCAGAGAGAAGCTAACAGATAGCGCAGCTGAGTGTTTAAACGCTCCATGGGCTGAAGATTTTCTTCACAAGAAACGCTGCACTGTCTGTAACTAATTTGGCCTCAGCCACAAAAATACCCCAGTGCACAGAGAACGTCTCTCAGGAAGGGCAGCTAACCTAGCAATTTAGGACTGCTCTGAGAGCGGAGTGTGGGAACAGTAAATAACCTTGGTTTCTGTTGTTCTAAATCCATTACAGGAAAGCTCCATCATCTGTTAACAGCTTTGTGTGTAACACTGGGGGTTTGTGGAGATGAGACTGAGGGGTTCTCGTGTCTTCTGTCAATGCCCCACTCCATGGCCAGATACAAAGGCCGGGCAAACGATGTGTCAGAGGGTGCCCAGCTGCCTGTGTGCAAATTGGCATCGATGTCATAATGATACTGCAAGTAAAAGGTCTGCGACTTAATAAAACAGCATAATGATTGAAGCTGGAGATGAGAGAACCTGGGAAACCAGACCTTCCTCAACCGTCACACAGCGTTCTGTGTGTTTCTTGTCCCTGCCAGCTCACCCTTAGGTGCCTCCCAGCAGCTCCAACAGTACTGCAAGGCAGTAAGAACAGAGTCCTGTGGATGGAAAAGTCTGATTTATTTCTCCCCACATTTACACGCTTTTAAATGTCCATGCACATTGCAGTGCTCTCTTCCACCGAGCACAAGCACCCTGCTGATTCACTGGCAGAACTTCAGCCATTATTGCTTACCAGTTTGCATGAGGTCTCTCAGCCAAATGCCAAGCATTTTTGGCTCTGTTTCATTGTGAGGTCTGATGAGATCACAGAAAGGAAAATGCCCTCAAGACACTGCAATGGAAATTAACCAAAACACTTCCTCTTGGGGAAATGCCTTAGCAAGCACGAATCTAATGTCAGCAACATGAGGACCGCAGAAAGCTCTTCCAGTTCAGTGCTGCATATGGATCATAATCAGCAGGATCCTAATCTGGGACAAAATCAACACAGGCATACGAAAGGGCTTTTTGGAGTGGAATCCATGCACGGATTGGAAGATAAGAGCGATCAGTCTTCATCTAGAATCTACACAGGGTGTGCTACTTGTAGATTCATTTCATTTCATAGAATCCTTAGGGGTTGGA
>VZRI01002652.1:108734-170751 GCA_013397515.1 Upupa epops
TTCCAGCTCAAGAGCCCCAGCTCCCTCAGCCTTTCCTCATCAGGGAGCTGCTCTCCTTCCTTCATCATCTTCATTGCTCTACGCTGGACACCCTCCAGCAGCTCTGTGTTTTTTGCTTTTAGTTCATTTCACACGCAAAGCTTTTGCGTGGAAGCATCCATGACTAGTGCTTGCCACTGTCTCTGTTCAGCCGTGCAACAGTCACCCTGTTATCCGCCGGGATTCATCAGCCTGACCATTTTGATTGAGATGGAGATGAGGGAAAGAAGGACAAAAAAAGTCAACCCTTTTTGTTTTGGAGCCATTGAAACAGCATTTTTATTTCAACAATTCATTTTGAAAGCCATAGAAATTATGTTTGAAAAGTCCTGCCTCATGAAGAGGAAAGGAACTATCTCATACTAAGTTAAATTAAACTCTGGGGGGTTCCTGGATTTTGCAAGGGTACTAAATATTTAATTATTTGAATGGAAATAATCTTGCTCTGCTCTGTAAATCATAGACCCAGCTGAAGTCGTTTAATAGCTATCCCTTCACTCAGGACCAGCATCTACAGTATCTGGACTTGTATGCAAATTATTCATCAACATCAAAGCATAAAAATGCAGTTTTTATTAGGCAATGAAAAGGTAGTAATAATTGGAACCTTCCCGTGAGCAGTAATTCCTTTTCATTGAGTCCTGTTTGAAAAGAGGTCGACAAGAAACAGGAACTGGAAATCATTACATCTCACGCAAGACTGACTGCTAAAGAAACGCATCGCTCTGCTCATTGTTGTTAAGAGAGCTGTTGAAAACCTTCCTTCGTCAGCTCAAACAGTCTCTACAGCACGGCTGAAAGTCAAGGGATGGGCTCTGGTGCTGCTGACACTGTTAAATTGGGTGCCGGGGTGCCTGTGGCTGGGTTGTGGCTTGGAGAAGACCCAGGCTGGTTCTGGGTGCAAATGCAATAGGTGACGGCAAGATCCGAGATGTAACCACAGGTGGAATTCACAGTGACTGGCTGCGCTGAGTGATGTGCAAAGTGCTGTCTCATCTCACAGATGCCAATCGTATCTGTGAGATATCTTGAGATAGGGAAACACCGAGAGGCGCTACGCACACTGCATTCATCAGATGCTGCCTGCGTGTAGAGTGTAAGGCAACACTTCCACACTGTGCTAGCTTCTCAAACAGGCAGAGGCACTGTGCATGTGAGGCTGAAGCCTGTGCTAAATGAAGCTTAGAGTGTATAAACTCTCCTGTATTCACTTTGGACCACTACATCCAGGCGGATTCTGGCCTGAGCTGTGTTAACACAGTTGTCCTTATTAAACGATAATAAAACACCGAACATTCGCTCTTTCCTTGTGACTGCATCAAACAGCTTTTTTTGCAGCGAAGAAGAAACCAGAAACAAATGCAACCTTGGAAACAACCACGTTTCCAGGAGGTATTGCTAGGAGGCATCAAACTAAACAGGTAGAATGAGCAGCCTCTGGAAATGATGAGCATCCCACCCCTGCGGTGATAACTGACCCCTAGCCTAAGACTTTCACCCAGAAGCAGAGCCAGTTTGAGTTACTAGCCACAGTCAGGTCTCAGCAATGTAATGAGCCAGCTAATACTATTATCCCCTTTTTCTCCCTACTGCTTTAGAGGAGTGTTAGAGGCCAGCGTGGTGTAATGTCATGACAACCAGACACAAGCTCCCCAGTGCAAACACACACTTTCCCCTTCCTCTGTGGGAGCCCTTTAGAGGAGGAGAGCCTGATACAGGGGCTCTGAAACAGGGGGGCAGTTTGGCAGTGTGTGGTAATCTGCTGGGCAGGTTTCTTCAAGCATCAAGTCAGGGTCACCTTACTCTGACGGCCAGAGCTGAATGAACATCCACGAGGTGACAGCTGAAGGAGCAGGTACTCCAAACGAGCACCCCACCACTGGACAGAGAAAGGAGTTCCAGGAAGACCAAAGTTCATCACACCAGCTCCAGCACATGTCCGGTGTGACACGATTGCTAAGAACCCAGGACTGACTGAGGTGGGAGGCAGTTTATCTGGTCATGGGAGAAGGAATCATAGAATCATAGAATCATTACTGATCAGAAGGGGCCTCCAAAGATCATCCAGTCCAATCCCCCTGGCACAGCAGGATCACCCAGACTGTGCTACTTGGTCTGGTCATGGGTTGGCTGGTGCAGTGCTCACAAGAGGTAAAGTCAAGGTTGGCAGAGGCATTTTTGTAGACTGGTGAGAGACAGATTTGTGCCAAGAGACACAAGAGCAGAGACTTCTAGCAATCAAGCTGGGAGAGACTGTAATTTAAATGTAATGGGTGTAGGATTGGAGGCAAAGGAACATTAATGTAAGTTTTCTAAATCCCAGACTAAGAACAGGATTCCCTGGGAAAGCCTTGGGATTAACCGATAGCACCACACAAAATATGCAGACATAGCTTACATTTTTCTCAGGCTTTAACTACCTTAATATCTCAGACAATGGAAGGATGTCAGAAAAATTCAAACACCCAGAAGCCTTTGGAATTTGAAAAGGTCCCCCAGTATTTAATTAGAGCTAGCTATTGAATCTGAAAATTCTCTTGCTACGGGCTCTCACATTTTTGTGTTGTCCTTCACCTGCTGTGCTCCATTCCAGAGTTCACACCAGTCTGTGGGAGCCACACGATCCCGTCTGCTGGGCAAGGCCACCGAATCCAGCATCAAGACCCGCCTGGATCTGTACCTGTGCTACTTGGTCTGGGTGATCCTGCTGTGGCAGGGGGATTGGACTGGATGATCTTTTGAGGTCCCTTCTGATCCCTAATCATTCTAGGATCATATCTTATGCCAGATATTTCAAGGAAGGTATGGTCTTCTCCAGCACAGGGACTCCAGGCAAGTTGGTAACCAATTTCAATATATTCTGTGATTAAACACGAATCCTCACGCAACACACGGCACCAGGTAGAGCCTAGCTGGTGCACATTCTTACACAGATCCTGTATGCGATGGTATGTTGGAGCTGTTCATCACGAGCAACTGGTTCCACTGAAGTAACCTTCTGCAATGAACTGAAGTGTGCTTGAGGCGTGCCAAAGGGCTGTCTTTTCTACACCTGTCACGGTCTGGGTTCCAGCCTGTCCGTGTGGCCCACGCTCACAGTGAACCAAGGATTTGCTCACCTTGGTCTTTTAGCCTATCTCTGTTTTATAAACTTTCTTGCTGGATCTGGAGCAGCTCATGCCCAGTGTATTACTCACAGTTCAAAACCAGAGCCACGGCAGCTACTCCAGAAATGCTCCAGTCACCTCTGGGCTGGCACTTGACTAGCTAGAGGGACAAGGAGGAGCCACAAACCCCTCACACTGATAGAACCTTAGAGGAAAGTCAAAGGCTGGAGGATTTTACAGATGATCTCTACAGAACTCACTAGTGTCACGAGAGGTGCAGCTTCCGGGGACAAATGGAGCTAATTCAAGGCTTGGGGCAGAGTACAGATTTGTTTTCTCAAAGAAATCCATTGCTATCAAAGCTTGCACAAGCTCCTGTGCTGTGACAGCCCAGGTCAAATTCAGGTGACTCGGCTACAAAGCGAGAATGATGCTCCGAATGAATTGTACAGAAAGACAGTGATCTGAGTGAGCAGCCACCTCGGTGGATTGAGTTCACAGAGCAGCGGACAATAGCGAAGGAACTTGAAAGGGCCATGTTCACACAGTTACACGGATGCTCTTCAAAGAGCAGGCTGCCTACTGACTAAAATGTGAGAACTGTGCTGAAAGATCAAATTCTGAGAGGCCTCTCCATCACCTGAGCCAGGCAGGCTTAATCCACCCTCCTGACCCAGGATCCGCTCTCACCATCCCCTACAAGCACTGAATACGACCCTCTGTCTGAAGCTCAGCGCTTCCATGCCTTCTCCACTGTCAGCTCATAAGCAACAGGTAGAGTGAGTTCAGGCTTTCTGACACTGAAGGCAGCAGCAAGGCACAGGGCTGGCAGCAGCACGATTAAAATCTTGACTTCACATCAGAGTGCTTACAAAAACAAGCCTCTGGGGAATAATCTCATTATAGGTTACTAGTAGCCTCATTATCTCTGTTTCTTGTATGCTGTGAACCTGTTCTTTCTCTCGTGGGCTTAGTCTCCAATTATAAATGGGTCTGGGCAGGCACCGTCTTGTGAAGATGTTTGTCTGGAGGGACCTGCTCCACAGCAGAGGCTTGGAACTACTGCTGTGTTACGGGCAGGGAACAGCCATCCTGCCATTTCTGAGACGTCTCGAGCTCCGCGGGTTTGCTGGTCCAGCTGAGGTCCCTTGCACACAGGCTACAGAGGCGTCAGCGAGGGGCAAATGAAAACAGCATGGGTCTCCAAGCAAAACCAGACTTGGTCACAGACACGTAGGTCAACGTGAAATGGATCAAGCTGGTAAGCGGTCGTGGCAAAAGCACATGTGAGGGAAAGCCTGAACCTGAGAAAGGAGGGTCAGCCAGCAGGGAGACTGCCAGGGTCTCAGTTCTATGGATGTGAGTGACAGACCTGTAACACTAATCCAACCCCACATTCCATTCCTATAACTAGAGAGATAAGTAGAGATAGGGAGTTCGTTTCTGAGGGGGACCTGACCTGGTTTTAAATCTGCAACAGAAAAAACATGTCTAAGGATTTAAAGAACAGGGGAAGAAGGAACAGGATAAAGTAGTCAAAAGGACAGGGCAGAACTTAGCAGAGGACTGACTCAGATTTGTTCTCAGAGATTAACAGAAGGACAGTTTCCCACCCTATGAAAACAATCGCCATCATCACCAGCCCACTGGCAGATGTTTGCTTTGAGGAATATGATCTATAAAAATGAACACTGCCCAAGGGGGATTTTTTCCCCTCTTGTTTTATCACTAGAGACCTCAAATGAACTAAGGCAAAGGGTTAGTCCATAGCTCAGCCCGTGGTGGTCTGTGTGCCTGGAAAGATCACTCAGTTATCCCCCAAACCAGATGAATAGAAAACAGACAGCCCTTGAGGACAAGCAGTCCAGATGAGGATTTTCCTGGAAGAGACATTTTCATACTGCCAAGAATGGCCATAAAGTCACTTCTTCAAGGCAAGGTGATTATTTCAGTCTTAATTTTTCCAGGTTCTGTATAACAGGATTAAATAATGACAGGTACTGAATGAAAGCACATGAAGAGCTCATCTACATGCAGCCTGCTAAGCAGAGTACCTGTAGTTCACCTGGAGGGACCTGCAGCAGTGACAGCACAGAGTCTGTGCTGTGCTAGGAGCATTCCCTCAATAAATCCCCTCCCACATAACACACTAGGCCTGCCTAGATGACTCTTCAGACAATACACATGCAATGTGGAACAGGCTAGAGCAGGTAACATAGCAAGCAGAGAGACTCAGATCTCGAAGATGTGGGAAACTTCTGCAAGCAACCTCATGCTATACTTTGTGGAAAGAAGATGTGCTGAAAACTAGTGGAATCAATCACACAACTGTCTATGTTGGTAAAGATCCTTCAACGTCACTGAGTCCAACCATTACCCTAACTGTGCCAAGCCTACCGCTAACCTACGTCCCTAAGCTCCGTATCTACGTGACTTTTAAATACAGCCAGGGATGATGAGCTTAGAAGGCAACCTGTCCCAGGGCCTGATAACCTGATAACCCTTTCAGTGAAGAAGCTTAGAAGCTTTTCCTAATGTCAAACCTAACCTTCCCTTGGTGCAACCTGAGGCCATTTCCTCTTGTCCTATGGAGAAGAGACCAACTTCTGTCTCTCTACAAGCTCCTCTCAGATAGTTGTAGACAGTAATACGGTCTCCCCTCAGCCTCCTTTATTTCAGATTAAATAGCCCCAGCTCCCTCAGCCATCCACCATAAGTCTTCCTCTCCAGACCCTTCACCAACATTGTTGCCCTTCTTCAAACCTTCTCCAGCATCTCAGTGTCTTTCTTTTACTGAGGTGCTCAAAACTGAAGACAGTACTCAAGGTGTAGCCTCACTAGCACCGAGTACAAGGCAACATCATAGAATCATTCGAGATCAGAAGGGACCTTGAAAGATCATCCAGTACAACCCCCCTGCCACAACAGCATCACCAAGTGGCACAGGAACACAGCCAGGTGGGTCTGGAACATCTCCAGAGAAGGAGACTCCACAGCCCCCCTGGGCAGCCTGGTCCAGTGCTCCAGGACCCTCCCTGGGAAGAAGGTCCTGCTGAGATTGAGAGGGAACCTCCTCTGTTCCAGCTGGCACCTAGTGCCTCTTGTCTTACCACTTCCCTGCTCCTGCTGGCTACGCTATTTGTGGTACAAGCCAAGGTACAAGTCACTGGCCTTCTTGGCTACCTAAGCATACCACTGGCTTGTATTCAACTGATTATCGATCAATACTCAGGTCTCTTTCTGTTGAGCTGTTTTCAGCCGCTCCCTTCCTTCCCCTTACCAATCCTTACCCAGGGGCATCTAGGCTGCAGTGAACAGAACTAGCCGATGGAGAGGGCATGGAGATCACCAGTTCCTAAAGAGGGCATCTCCTACTTACTGTCACCAGCCAAGCAAAGCTAGAAACCACTCTCAAGTGTCATTGCCAGGGCTATCAAAGAATAGCTTTTCGTTTGAGAGTCTATGTGTAGCAGGTTATTGAAAAGGCCTTGTGGCAGTGAAATCTAAATGCTTTGTTAATGAAAGAACAGCAGATGAATAATCACAATAAAAGTGTCTGTTACCATGGGACAGGGAAATAGAAACACAATGGGCACTTGATGAGTAGCGATTAGTCTGGCTCCACAGACCGGGAAAGGCAGGGGAAGAATGGGCTGTATTAAAAGCTAAAATCAAAAGACACATTTGGGAAGCTTGGGTCAAAGAAATTAAGGATGGCTACATCAAAATGGGAATCTGTCTCTGCAGATCTATGGTTGAAGTGAAACTTTTAAGTACATTCATGTCTATGAGCCCATAATTACAGGGTGTCAGGCATCACAGGGATGTGGAGGGGTTGAATTCCAACTATGCATACCTCCCACATGGTGTTTGCAGAATCTGTGTGATTGTTCAGTCTTGCTGTTTTCTTTATCCATTTCCCAAACCCTGCCCCGATATTGCTAGCTCAGGAATCCCTAAGGATTCCATCCCAAGGAGGACTCAGTAGCTGATGCACAGCTAACTTGTCCCCTGTTTAATCTCCTACAGCAGCGTGGCTGGCTGACTGCTTTAGGAGTGACTGGAATCTTTCTGAGGTCTCCCTGCTTGAAGTGAGACCCCCTGAGCTAGCCACAATCAGCAAAGAAGCAAAGGCCACGAAGATGGATGTGACAGCACCAAGTCACTCCTGGACCACACCTGCTGACACAAAGAGCAAGCTAACACCATGAGTATGGAAGAAGAGACAACTAGTGAAGACAATACCATCTCTGGAGAGGCAAGTGATCATCAGTAGAGTAGATACAGCCAGGAGACCACAGTCCACAGCCTGAGGAGCTTTTCTGTGTATGGTACACAAAGTTCAGGGACTGTGCTGCCCCTCATCACTTCAGTTAGTTGCCACTGCATCCGCCATGGAGCATCTGCCAAGTTACAACACAGCCTTTGCAAGAGAAGCCATGGCAACACAAGGCCTCACTTCAAGACATATAGTGCCCTGTTGCAGGGATAAGCAAACTACAGGATGGAACTAAAACCAAACAGAACAGGTAGTGCCATCATTTGATAAAACATTCTTGTAAGTCTACACGAGGAAGTAATTGATGACAGCAGAGCCATCATACCTGAAGTGCTATGTGAAAACTCCATTGGGAGTAACCCAGGAAGGTCATTTGCCTAGAGAAAGAGACGTTCCAGCCCCGCCTGGCTGTGTGGCAACTTGTTCTGGGTGATCCTGCTGTGGTGGGGGGATTGGACTGGGTGATTTTTCAAGGTCCCTTCCGATCCCTAAGGATTCTATGATTCTATGTAAGGGACAAACCCCTCCACTCTGTCCAACAGAACAGCCATGAGTAGGATTTATTGTTTAAAAAACCCCATGGTAAAGAAGCTGCAGATATCTATAAAAGAAGAGATGTGACAGCAAAGCTGTGAGAATGCCCTGGAGGAAAAGGTGCCCACAGCAGTGAACACTGTCTGCAGACAGCAGCAAGCCAGGAGCCACCTGAGGTGTGAACGTCCCCATGCTAGGTGACTTGCAGGCAGAAGGTTTCTTCTCAGTGCCAGTGATGAGATGCACAGGGGCAGCACAGCTGCTGCCTGCAGAGGTACTCCAAGTGTCAGCTCTTGCCTTTAGTGCTATTTAAGGGCACTGCTATCTCTGCGCAGGTTCCTGGTTGATGACTGATGATAAGGAAGATGTCTGTGGTGGCTGTGGCTTTCTTTCTCCTTGTGACTGACTAGGCAGATGTTACTTCAGATCTGGAGTCTGCCTAATGCCAGGTTTTATCCAGGGGACACATGCTGAAGGAAGCTGGTCTCTGGAGCTTGCTGAATTCCTCCTGTGGTTTTCTCATCTACACATGATGTATGGACCACGTACCCCTGCTCTGAGCCCCTCCTGTCCTCAGAAGTAATCGGAGGGCAGCATGGCAGGTCTGGAATTGGTTCTCCTGCAAATCCAAAGAAAACTCTAGTTCGCACAGGCACGTGCGAAATCCACTCCTCCTCACTGGCTCCAGTGGATCTCCACAGGTTCCAGATCTGGTGCCTCATTACATCCAACCTGCTAAGGAAGTCTTTCTTCTCAGCCTGCTGGTTACAGACCCATTCGGAGTAAGAAGCATAAACTGATTCAATTGCAGGCTCACAGGGCCGGCAATTGTTAATCACATCCCACACTAAGAGAAACCATCTGATGGCAAGATTTGCATGATAAGAGTATGGGACACATTAGTCATGCAAGAGCTGACATGCAAAAAGCAACAACAATAAGATAGTCATGATATGGCTGCCCTTAGCACATGTGGACAAGCTGATCACTTAGTACCTAAAACCAGAGGTTTAATTCCTTTCCTTCTGTAGAGTGTCCTGTTCTTTGTTCTGTGAGAGCACGGCAGATGCATACCATGAAAGCATAAAACGCAATGAAAGCTGCTGTATAAAGGAGTGTAAAGATCATTTCTCCAACTCACCAGGTCCTGCCTTTCAGAAAATGTTGTCTTCATTACTAACACTGTTTGTATTCCTGGTCGCTGGCAGACAAACCCTGGGTACCTTGTACTCTGTGCCCTTGGAATGCATTAGGAGAAGTGTGAAAGCTTTTCATTGAACCAGTAAAAGTCTTAATCAACAGCATGCCCTGAACCAAGTGTGAATAGTCACAGGGCAGTATGAGCTCAGATTAATGAGCCTGGATGTCACAAGGCAGGACCTGGATTATGAGGTGGGCAAGACCTGTCACTGGGCAGCTCCACCACTGATCTCTAGGGCAGGATCTAGCCTGCAGTTCTCACCTTCCATCAACCCAGAGCAACACCAGTGTCACTGGGGGGGCTTCTTAGCATGTAATCTCCTGTGCTTGTACACAGTAAGGGGGTTCACTTCCATGCCCACAGCCAAAGCAAGCACAGAACAAGAGACCCCCTATGCTGTGAGGTCAGGCTGTGAACCTGGATCCAGAGAGACTTACTGACACCTGCAGGGGACACGCAGGGATGAAGTCCCTGTCAGCACAGATAAGGTCATATGCCCTCCCCGCACAGGCAGGACTTCATTCTCCTGCACACTGTGGTATTTGTGGGGCACAAGCCATCTGTCAAACCCTCTGAATCCACCTTTCTCTCTGCCTCAGTGGCATGTAGGTATGTACCCCATCAATTCTTTTCTCACATCACCAAGATGCCAGAGGTTAAATTCACCCTGAGATCCAGCACTATAGGTAAAACACTACAGAGTACAAGTTTGTATTTCCCTGTATGTCTTTCACTGTAGTCCACAGCACATTGTTTTCTCTTTGAAAACCCTGTCCCTTTCAGAATGATGAAGACCTCTCCAGAAGGTGACAAGATCACTGCTGACCATTCAGGTAACTTCTGACACCACATCTGCTCTCAATTGCCTGTGTGCCAACACACTGGGTTCAAAACATCAGTGCCCTCTGTGTGCATCTGAAATCAAACACAGCCCCTAATACTAGAGACTGGGGCTTCCTTATCCCTTGCTTCAGTTCAACTAAGAACAGGACAAGCCACAGCAAGATCGAGGATTGCAGAAACATGAGGTAGGAAGTGCCTGTGCTGACCCAGGCTGGGTAAGTGCTTGCAGGGTAACCCTCCCAGCTGCAGGAGGGTCCCTTTCTGGCTGGGAGAGGATATGAGACAGCAGCTACTGGATGTGCAGCTACTTGTCACTTGTAGCTGAAGATTAAGGTGAATGCTCCAGATTTGGAGTCATACAAATTCCCGTGCCAGCAAGGACAGGAAATTTGAGTTAAGGCATCAGAGTCTGGCCTCAGCTGTAAAGAGACCAGATTAATGACCACTAAGGAACTACAACACTCCCCAAAACAAGTACATAACATCCAAGTGATCACCTGTAAGATAAAGTGAGCCCCTGTACTAACGGTGTCTGCCTCAGGGAACCAGGGGACTGACTGTCAGGCCAGCCAAGCTGGGCAGTAAGAGGCTGGTTTGGAAGTCCAAGCCAACAGCTCTAAGGAAGCAAAGCAAATGCAGGCTCAGCGCTAGGTATGTGGGACTGAGTGGTCAACTCAGCACTAGGTATGTGGGACCGAGTGATGCAACCAGTTTGAGGAAATTGCATGACACTGCAGGAGGACAGATCCTCCTCCCCGTTCTTCCAACACTATACAAAGTGACAGGAATGTATAGCCTTTTGCATCTTTCAGAGGTGCTCCCCAAGTGCTAGTGTGGCCTGGAAGGAGATAGGAGGGAAGAGCTCTCATCATGGTAATGCAACTGAGATGTCCTCCTTTCAAAGCTGTTTTATCAGTGCTTTCGTTTTTGTTTTTCCCAAAGACTCCAATGCATCCTGCCCTTCACTATTTGCCTGGGTGATGGAAGGGGGACTTCCCCCCAGATGTATTCATCAGTCCTGATAACAGCGCTTTGAAATTCACGAACGAACCATTAGGGCCATAAAATTTGCTGCTTCCACCATCTAAGATTATTTTAAAGATGCAAATACTCCCGATAGCCAAAGGTGTCGGGACCCAGAAACCAGCAGGAGTTCTGTAAAATTCAGCGTGCTCTGCATTTGTAGGAGTTACCTTAAAAACACAGGGGAAACTGCATACATCAGAGCTTCTGATGCAGGCATTCCCTGTACAGGCATCTCAAAGAAGCTGCTGCTGTCTTACTTGGCAGGTACCTGAGCTCCAGACTTTAGCATATGAAAGGATCTTGAATTAATTACAGCATTTAATTTATTCTTGCAGGAACTGATTTTCAAAATCTGATCAATAACACTGTGGGCACATGCCATTTTTAAATGGAGGTTGATATCTTTTATGAATGATCCTAGAAAATTCCAGTGAAGAAATGATCCTAGAAAAATTTATTCAGTGAATGAATGAATAAAAAGCATTGAAAAAATATCATAGAATCATTAGAGATCGGAAGGGACCTCGAAAGATCATCCAGTCCAATCCCCCTGCAACAGCAGGATCACCCAGACCAAGTGGCACAGAACACAGCCAGGCGGGGCTGGAACGTCTCCAGAGAAGGAGACTCCACAACCCCCCTGGGCAGCCTNCAGCCTCCTGTTCTCCAATACAAAGAGCCCCAGCTCCCTCAGCCTTTCCCCATCAGGGAGCTGTTCTACTTCCTTCATCTTCTTCATTGGTCTGCCCTGGACACCCTCCAGCAGCTCTTGTCCCTCTTGAACTGTAATGAATTCAGGATATTTGTTGTCTCGGTCCCTCAAAAGCTGGAAACCTTGCAATTGAAAAAGCAGGAGAGCAGAAGAACTCTCATGAGGTTTTGGGTGCAGCCACTGAATGCCTGTCTAGGAATGCTGTCCCCGGCCCTTGACAGGACTTGCTAGGTCAGTGAAAGGCAACTACACTCTGCTAGCAGGATCAGAGCTTCTGCTTTCAGATTATGGATATGCTTTAGTTTCATCTCCACAAGCGACAGGAAAACTGGTGTTGCTTGGAACCTGCAATTTGTGAAGCGAGGATAAGTCTGGACCAAGGGGCTAGGCATGCGTGAAGCCTGCGTACGAGGGTCCTGCTCCAGCCCCACAGCTCCTCATACTCATCTTCCTGCAGTCAAACATTTTGAAAGCATTACACCAGCGTTTTGTTTGTCCTCTGAACTACCCAAGGACATCAGGTTATGGGATGATTCTTGTCGTGAGTGTGTTTCTTTTGTCTCGCTACACACACACAGAGCAAGCACAGATGCCTAAATAGGCTCGTTCATAACAAGGGCATCGCATTTCAAAGACAAGCCAGGCCCAGATGATATTTTTAAATTCAGTTCCCCTGTGTGCACCTCTCTCGGGCTCTTGTATGAATTAAGCCCCTAATCTACTGAGCTTTGCCCATCACATGTTATCAGAGTGATGCAGTGCCTGATCCTCGACAATGTTTTTAGGATCCTTACTGAGTCGATGGGCTGCTTCTTCATTCTATCCCCTTAATGCAAATCCTTCAAAACCTGCAGATAGGACATACAGATTTTCTTCAGTAAACTCCCTGAGTTAGCCAGCTTTATAAGGTAGAAAAATTGCAGAACCATCATGGTTGGAAGAGCCCTTCAAGATCATCACGTTCAGCAATTGATTCACCACTGCCAGGTCACCGCTAAATCATGTCCCTCACCAACATATCTATAAGTGTTTTGAAACCTTACAGGGATCATGACTCCCACTCCTTCCTGAACAGAACAACAGCAGCGAAAATTAGGTTGAAAATGAGATGGAAAAGCAGTATGAGGTGCTCCTTGGGGGAGTGTCACAGCAGCAGCACCACTGGCAGCCACAGGACCCCCAACCTTGCCATAGAAGCATAGAATCATCAGGGATGGGAAGGGACCTCAAAAGATCATCCAGTCCAACCCCCCTGCCACAGCAGGATCACCCAGACCCAGTGGCACAGGAACACAGCCAGGCGGGGCTGGAACATCCCCAGAGAAGGAGACTCCACAGCCCCCCCTGGGCAGCCCCTTCCAGTGCTTGGGGACCCTCCCTGGGAAGAAGGTCCTGCTGAGACTGAGAGGGAACCTCCTCTGTTCCAGCTGGCACCCAGTGCCCCTTGTCCTAGCACCAGATGCCCTGGAGAAGAGCCTGGGCGTCTCCTGTTCCACCCCTCACAGCCTGGTGTTGCGAGCGTAGTCACTCCCTGGGCTGGGGACAGGCACCTTAGCTAACAAACAGCTTTGCGTGGCCAGGAGTGCAGACGTTCTGGTGAACAAAGTTTTGGGGAAATTGTGTGGCTGCACTTTGTTACTCAACGTTTATAGGTCCTCACCTCTGGCCCCATTTAACGCTATAATTATCCTCTTCCATTTCTCTTTATTTAGCATCGCCCAGCCTGTCTTCTTTTGTTACCAGTTACTTAACTAAAACAGGCAGAGGCTGATACTGAAGGCAGGCATGGAGCCAGCATGTTAAAACCTGCTTTTAATTTAAGGTTCTGGGGCTGGTTTCCTAGCCATTACCACATTTCAGAGAAAATGCCTTTTCTTTCTCTCTGTCGGATGATGGCTGATTTAGATCTAATTAGGGTCAGTTTCACTTAGAGATGAGTCACTTCTATGCTGTATACACGGCTTCCAAATGATCATTCTGGTTTAACGTCAGGCGTGAGCAAGCATGCTCATATCTTCGTGAGATGGCACTGAAGATAAAAATCATTGGGTATTTTTCCACAAATACCTTCCCCAGGAAAAAGAAGGCAGCTGGATGAAGAAAAGAGCATAGAGCCCAGGAGAAGGACCAAGAAGCTAAAGGGTGGCGGCACAATATAGCCTTCTGAACTGTATAGAAAATGGCCTTTTCCACAGAATGCCA
The DNA here is from genome assembly GCA_013397515.1 of Upupa epops. Classification (NCBI taxonomy): domain Eukaryota; kingdom Metazoa; phylum Chordata; class Aves; order Bucerotiformes; family Upupidae; genus Upupa; species Upupa epops. The sequence continues at coordinate 122,678 of VZRI01002652.1, forward strand.
GGATCACAGAGTCACTGGTTGAACAAAACCCCTGGGATCATCGAGTCCACCCATCTACCCTACCTTACATGTTCACCCCTACACCAGATCCCTCAACACCTCATCCAAAGGATCTTTAAACACAGCCAGGGATGGTGACTCTGCCACCTCCCTGGGCAGCCAATTCCAGCACTTGACTGTCCTTCCTGTGAAAAACTTCTTCCTAATAGCTAGGCTAAACCTACCCTGTGGTAACTTGAGCCCATTCCCTCTTGTTCTATTACTAATTGCTTGCTTTGCTAAAAACGTCCTGGATTTCTATCATCACCTCTTTCTGAACCCAATCCACTCCTACTTCCACTGTATGTTTCACTGGATGACCAAGAATTAGCACTGCAGACACTGGAGATCTCCTGTGCTACTGCTCTGAGACGTGGCCTGCTACAAGGATAAAGCCAAGGCATTCAGCTGAGGCTAGCGGAGACGGCTGAGACACGAGCCCTTCAGTGTCAGGAAATACTGAGGTCACTGAACGACACCATGGAAATGAAATCTCATGCATTTTCTTATAAGAACTAATAACATGTAACTTAGCTTCGTCCTTTTGTGCTTTAAATCACTTTGTCAGCAGAGAAACTATTGTTTTGCCAGCGCTGGCTTCCTCAGAGGAGGTGTTGTCACTGAATTCCCAAACAAGCACTCATCAGAAGAGCAGATGTCACCAACTAGCTGCTGTTCAGTGGAATTAAGCAAAGCAGACTTGTGCTATCAGCAAAGGGAAATCAGGTTATTTAGGGCAACCTATAAATCAGTCAACCACCAGGAGTATCTGGCATCAATGAAGGCTTTGCAGACCCTTTGTCCCTCTGAGCTTTCACTGTGGAACAGTAGCACTGGAGTTTACACACGTCTGCCAAGTGAAGAGCACCTTTCATGTGTGAGCTTTTAGGACTGAGAAGGCCTTTTCCTTCTCACCTCAAAAATGGATTATAATGTCTTCTTTCAGTGGGGATTCATGGAATCAAGATTCAGGGAATGGTTTTGGTTTGAAGATGCCTCAGAGATCATCTAGTTCCAACCCATCTCCCACGGACAGAGACAGCACATCGGTTGTGCACACCATGTCAAAGAAATGTCAGTGAAGCTGTGGGTTGAGCCTACTTGCTCCTCAGGATCAGGTCCCTGCAGCAGTCAACCCATCAAGCCAAAATCGCTTATCCCAAGAACACAGTTTTCAGCTCCTCTATTTGAACCTTTACCAAACTACATTGACAAGCAAGGGGGAGAAGCAACTTTGATCAAAACTTAGAGAATCACGGGATTACTGAGGCTGGAAAAGACCCCTGAGAGCATCAAGTCCAGTCCATGACCTGACATCACCACATCAGCTAGACCAGGGCACTAAGTACCACACCCAGTCTTTTCTTAACCGTCTCCAGGGATGGCAACTCCACCACCTCCCTAGTTAGTCCATTCTGGACTCTAACTAGCCTTTCTGTGAGGAGGTGCCTGAGGATGGATGTTTTCACACTCTACAGCCATACGACAGTGGAAGAAGAGAGCCCATGTAAGTGACTGGGTGGCTCAGGGAGCAGCAGCAAGCTTTGCAGTGCAGAGCAAGGGGTGCACAGTAGTTTAATTGAAGCCTTCTGAGAATGAATGGCTGTGGAAATTCAGTTATGGTTTTCAGCAGGATGGTTATCTTACTGTAATCAACTGCAAGCAATCACCATCTAAACCAGCCTCTGTTAACTTTGTGAGCAGTTTCCGTTCACAACAACCAAACTCCTGCGAGGAGCCTCAGCTAATTTGAATCAAGCATACTTCAGTAACAATAATTCCAACATTATGTCACAACTTACCCAAGAACAAAAAGTTCACCCCATGCCTAACTCATCCCTGCTTCACCACTAAACTCCATGAAGTTATTGCAGCCATGGACTTGGCACAGAAGTGGTTTGAGTTTCCAGTCTGATCCTGTTTAGCTCTGTGTCTGATTCTCTGTTTCACATATATTGAGCCCTTCTCTCTTTGATCTCATTGACTGTTTATTTTTTATCTGCTTTGTTTTTGTGGTTCTTATTTGCAAGCTGCAGCCTGATGCTGCAGTAATTGCACGTACAAACACCCAGGCACACACAGGCGCACAGATCATCCCTCCACTTGGTCAGCTTTTTACTTCTAAGAAGGTTTCCATTTTCTTTCACGAGCGCTGTCTACCTCAAACAAGCACTGCAGATTACGTAAACGCTGGTAAGAAGCCAGAGATGAGGTCCAAACGCTGCATCTTCAGCTAAAGCATGGCTGGAAATAGAGCCTGAGCATTGAAATACAGCATTCAGTGTTCAGACTGCATTTCAATGTGGTTGTGCAAACAGCTTCTCTACGCAGCCTGTACACACGCTGAGAGATTTTGTCAAGCAGAGGAGGCAAAAAACTCTTACAGAGAAAAAGGATCCCAAGAAAATAATAAAATAAGAAAGAGCAACAAAAGCCTGAGACTAAACTGAGAACTGAAGGACTGAAACCACTTAAAATCCCATAAAAGCACAAGAAGAGATTTATGGGGGCAACAATCCTCTAACTGATGGCTTCGTAATAATGAACAATGACAAAAGTTTGTAATTAGATGGTGCCTTTCATCTGAGAGATTCATCAGCTCTTTGCAATTACTATTAATTTGACACCAGTTCTTCTCACAAGAGCACAGCTGCTGTGTGTGTAGGAGAGGAGATAGGGATGTGCGTGTCTAGGAACAGCACATGCCTTGAACTGCAGTTGCTCAGACTTTTAAGGAACGCTCACCAAGGCCGAAGTGTCTGCCCTTGAGCTGAACCGAAACATCTGCAATCCAAAACTCTTCTTCGCTGCTGTTGCTTACTCATCTGTGTTGTTTAAAAGCCCATACTTTAAAGCACCTTCGAACTCCCACTCGCTTGCCTGAAACCAAGACAGGTGTGGAAAGGGCTGTTACAGACGTGAGGAGTTCAATTGTAATTCAGATGTACCTGGATATCATAACAGCTTTTGATCTAGAGGTAAATACAAGCAAGTAGCTCTTCCTGCCTGAGTGCGTTGCAGACACGTAGCCACATGAATGGATAGGAAAGTGCCTTCACTTCAAACTTTATAATGAGCACCATGAGAATCCATCAAACTTCACGTGTGAGGAGGTACAGCAAATGAAACCATCACCCAGGCATTTCCTGCATGCCCCAGTCTTTACGAGACTCAAGGACTCCTCACAGGCATCGTTCTCACACTCACTCCTGGCTTGCAGTAATGCTCTCTGTGCATGGAAGCCATTAGCAGGAAAGGCAATGAAATCTAGTGAATTATTTGAGGGAGTCTGGGCCCCTCAGTGAACATCCTTGGGCTGCCACTGAATCACTGGAAGATGTTAAGCAAGTGCTTTCCCCTCCCTGTTTTGGGTAATGAGTATCTTAGTCAGAGAGCTGTCAGCTAACATTAACGCAGGGCTTTGAAGCTGAATCATGCTAACTAGTCATGATTCATAGCCAACCTCCCATCAGCTGGGGAAATACAGGGCTGGGATCCCCATGGTACTCCTGATGCACAGCAGATACCTGAACAACAGGTACCTGTCAAAGCTTCAGCTTTGGCTCCTGCAGAAACTCTTCACTGCTCTGCACCTGGTTGTTGTAGGGTGAATTCACTGGGCACCAAGCCCAGGCTGGTTCCTCAGGCAGGTGCAGTTCCCTGCTGGAACAGTAAGATTTCCAGCACCCTGGAGCATGAAACATTCAGCAAGATGATTCCAAGTGCAACCTTCACCTGATGTCCTCTCTCTCATCCCCCAGGCTGGTGCCAACAGCTCCAGCTTTATTGACTTGATTTTGCATTCAGGTATCTTTGCATCATGTTCTAGATGCTGTAAAATGCATCTCAGTGATGCGGAACTGCTCTGACAGGTACCCATGACCCACCCCAAGCTTTTATTAGAGCTACTACCAGTCATATTGAAGTGATGGAGCTTCCAGGCTGTAAGTGTGGGGTCAGAGAGTTGCTTGTTTTAACCTGAATATATTGGTCTGGACTGTGAATAAGAAACAGGGGTCTGTTATAGATACTATATAGACATTATGGTATAGAGTTCTCATACTGATGTAGAGTCAAGAGAAGACTGGAGGTGGCTAACTACACACGTTCTCTATCTCCATATGGAACACTCATCAAATGCAAGAGCACAGCAAGGAACAAAGCAGCTTGTCAGACAATGTGTGGCTGTGTTAACAGTGACCAATCCCAGCAAAGAAGGAAACATCCAGGCAGGTCTGGAACGTCTCCAGAGGAGACTCCACAACTCCCGTTCCAATGCTCTGTTACTCTCCCTGGGAAGAAGTTCCTGCTGATATTGACAGGGAATCTCCTCTGTTCCAGCTGGCACCCAGTGCCCCTTGTCCTATCCCCAGATGACCTTGAGAAGAGTCTGGCTCCATCTTCCTGACACCCACTCCTCACATATTTATACAAGTTAATGAGGTCCCCCCTCAGCCTCCTCTTCTCCAAGCTCAAGGGCCCAGCATGCCTCTATCCAATGGCTGCCTTCAAAACTTCCCTTTTGCTGCTGTGTGTCCATCCACTCCCAAAAAACACACACCAGTGCCTTGTACATGGGGAGCTGTGCAGCAGCTATTGGCAAATGTAGGGTGTGATGCATTGACTTGCCTCGCTTCTCAGTTTCCCGAGACAAGAACTATTTGTCACGGGACTGACATGCTCGAGCTGACCTATTTATGGGAGAGATCTTCGTTCGTGTCAGACGCATGTGTATGTCTCACAATGTTGAAGTGATTAATCAGCGTCATAGGCCAGCCTTGACCCTCCAGGTATGGCCTTCATTGGCCTGTTGAAGAGCTGGAAGGAAGGGGTAGGGGTCAAACATATTATTAGACCCAGTGTCTTAAAGATTCAGGCTTGACAGGCTGTGTGCATGTCTTTGACTTTGTCCAGGCCTAGTCCTGGAAGAGCTAAGAAACCTTAATTTGCTCTTACAGCCACCAGAAGCTCTGATCACCTAACACACTGAGTGCTGTGCAGCCTTGTGCACTCCAAATTTGGGACTGTAAAACCTATAAATTCCTCATCCCAGTCCATGAAAACAGAGATAGGCACTGCTGGCAGAGGCTGCCTGGAACAGGAAGCTAGACTGATGTCATGTGCTGACAAATGCCTGAAAATGCACCATATGTCTTTGTGGATCTGTACCCAGTAGTTAGGGCAAGACCCTAAGCAATAATTTCCAGCCTGTAGGGAAAACTTGAAGCCCTTGTAGATTAACCCCACAGAAATTCACAGGTTTGATAAATGGTGAAAATGCTGAGCGAAAGGATGCAATGAAATCTGTGCAGCCACGTAGGAATGTTGTGCTTGTCTCAGGGCTGCAGGGGAAGAAGCACTACCCACTGCAGCTGGGGCAATGAGGTCTGTCACAAGCTGGAGTGGAAGGAGTTCGCATCTCTGCCAAGAAAAACCTGGTCACTATGCTCCAGAGCAACCTGTTATAGGGTCTTCGGAGATCCTGTTCCTAAAGATGCCCATGACACTGCCAAGGACACAGAAGTCACCAGACAGAGGAGAACCTGACTCTGTAGCCTGTGAGATCATCAGGATTCCTGGGATCTTGTCTCTCCACTCCTGATGCTGTTTGTGTGAAGAGATGAAAAGCCAGGAGATCAAATTCAGAAGCTCAGTGAGTTCAGCTTCAATTCAGCCACCTGAATTCTCTTTGCTACTTGTTTCATGCATCTCCATGCCACCTCTCAGGACCTTTCCCTACATTCCTTGCCAGCTGGAGGACCTTGCTGACCTTCCATGAAACCAGTCCTGTGTGTTTCTGTATACTCACTCCCCAAGGCGGCAGCGACCTTGCCCATGCATTGACTCATGCTAGGATCTGAGAAGCACTAATAGACCCAAGTCAATTTAAGACTGTGGGATCCTGATTTCCAAAGGAGTTTGCTTGCTGCTAGCGGAGCCCCCAAGATGTTCATTAGTAAGGTATGTCAATGACTTGGGTAAACCCAAGTGTTCTCATTACTTGTTGTACCAGTTCATGTTTCTACTCTGTGGCGTTCCAAGTTGCCTGACAGGACAGGTACGAGCTCACACTGGCTTTCTTTGAAGGTTTAATTTGCACCCTGGATGCACAGCTACACCCAAGGCCGCAACTGGATTTACAAGGCCTGGGAAAAGGCTGCAGAAGTGGAGCTGCTTTTGTCTCCTCCCACACTACCCTGCAAGGCTCAAGGCTATGTTTTAACACTGGGAAGTGTGAATGTGATTGGTCTGGAGAGCCTGAGTGATGAAAGCTCCGGGGGAGTATCTGCATCTCTGGCTGGATTGGAGCATGCTAAGAATAAGAAAGGGAATGTTTAATGCTGGCTTTATCAAGAGGCACATGCATTCGAGTAATCATTTCTAATCCCCTTCTTCAGCCTTTTCTGCTAACTGTAGGAAACATCTCCCTCAAACCTCCTGGCTCACCCAGCTGGCATTCACCCTCGACAGCTGGCATTCTCCTGCAGGAGAAGGAAAGAAAAGTCATGGAACAAAACCTAGGCATTGCTCTGGCCAGCTGTAGGCAGGAGAGAACCTCTTCATTCTGGCATCTCTACAGCTCGGATGCACTGCGAGACTGGCAAATAGAGTCTTCCCACATCACACGCTGTGCTTTCCTGTAACGTGGCCAGCTCCCTGGTGTACCAATCTGCTTAGGATTTACAGATCCGACTGTTGCTTGATCTGATGTGACGGGGAGGTGGATGTGGAATAATCAGGGTTATTTCGATGAATAAAATGCAAGGTTCATGATATTTTGAGTATCTGTCTTTAGTACCTGCTGCACGTTTGCCATGACAACTGCTCAGTGCTGTTTTCCAGTGATGTCATGATAAGAAACCAATCTGTAGCTCTTCAAAAACCCATTGTTGCATCTTTCTTCCTCTCTAGTGTAGAACAACTTTTCTGAGAGTTAACTAATGGTCAGTTACATCAGGTGCTCCCAGAAAGAAACCTAATTAAGCCAAACCCAAGAGCCCGAGGTGTTGCACTTCCTGGTCAGCAGTTTGCTCAGATGAAACACTGCAAGCAAATGTCTGGGAACCTGTAGAGTCAACTGCATAGTCACGTAATAAATGCATTTGGGATTGAAGACCCATCACAGACATCTGAGAGCCTTTTGGTGGCTGCAGTGAAGTTTGCATCAGACTCCTTGTTTAGCTTGTCTTCGTGTCTCAACAAGCAACATGTAAACTTCTGAAAGAGCCATACATTCCCCAACATCATCTTCTGTGTGGATGCAACAAACCCGCAATGAGAGCCCTGTGCTGTCACTTGTGTGGTGCTCAGCTTTAACTAGAGCATTGGGTAAGTTCCTTTTATCGCCGTTCTGAAGGAAGCAGGAATGAATGTAGTCATCCAGAAAGCCGGTTTCAAGACGGCTGTTAGGGAGCGTTTGAGGGCATGGAACTACAACAGCTCATCAGTGAAATGACATGGTAAATGCTGGTTCATGGCTACAGAGGAATCTGAATTTCAGATAAGGCTCCTTGTCAGGGCAGCAAGATACTTCTCTTAGTCTTTGGGACACTTCAGTTACAGTAGTTTAAAACAGGAGGAAGAGAAGGAGGTGGAGAAAGTGGAGGAGGAGGGAGGAACCACCGAGGAGCAAAAGTGGTCAGCAGCAAGGGAGATGTATTTCCCATGCACTACAGAAGCTGTTTTATTTTGGTATCCTTTCCTCATGTTGGTCAGGACTGCTCTGGTAAAGCTGGGAAGGCACATTTTCACATCCTATTGCAAAAGACATGAAACAACCCCCCCAGGCAGATTTCCACTGGCAAGCAAGCAGGAGGCAGCATGGAAATAAATAAATAACTATGAAATCATGCTGGATGGAATATCATGGCTTGGCACACTGACATCTCTGTCTAGAAGAGCCAATGCTTGCCAAGAGAAAACACAAAGGGAAGAAGACACTCCTTCCCCAACCTGCTATTACAAGCTAGTCATCATGGTGGGAAGGTCCACAAAGGATGGAAGAAGTCAAGCAACTTTTCTAAAACCTTAAGCCAAAAAGCTCGCCCTGTTGAAGTGTTGAACAGCATTTACACCTCGACCCCAGTTCCAGAAAAGCTTTCAGTGTCTTAGATCTGTCAACAGCAGAGCCTCAAGAGACCAAGATGCAGGCTTGAAATCTTTTTCCCCAAGTTGGGACTAGTGTGATCCAAAATTGTGGTGGTGGCTGTCTCTACCTATAGCAAACACGTACTGTGAGCTGAGATGTGCACCTTGCTCTGATCTCAGCCCCACGATCCTGCACATCACACAAAATGCTTCTTGTAGTGACAGTCTTCTGGAGGCATGCTGCCTACTCACAGAGGATGATGGGGCTGAGGATGACAGAGCTGGGAACACTCCATGGCCACAATCCTGTGACTGTAAAAGCCACTTTTTATGGTTATAAACCATTTAATAATTCTGCCTTTGCAGAGCTGTTGGGTTTCCATCACAGGACCCTTAAAGGGCCTGATAAAATGGGATGTTGCTTTATAAGAAGAGAGGCTGGAGCACCTCTCCTATGGGGACAGGCTGAGAGAGTCAGGGCTGTTCATCCTGGAGAAGAGGAGATTCTGGGGAGATGTTAGAGCAGCCTTCCGGTACCTGAAGGGGGCTACAGGAAAGCTGGGGTGGAGCTGTTTCCAAAGGCTTCAGGTGGTAGGAGCAGGGGGAATGGTTTCCAGCTGGAAGAGGGGAGGTTGAGACTGGAAGTCAGAAGGAAGTTCTTCATGAGGGTGCTGAGAACTGGACCAGATTGCCCAGGGAGGTAGTGGCTGCCCCCCAGCTCCCTGGAAGTGTTGAAGGCCAGATTGGCTGGAGCCTTGAGCACCCTGCTTTAGTGGGGGGTGTCCCTGCTGATGGCAGGGGGGTTGGAATGAGATGATCTTTGAGGTCCCTTCCAACCTGACCCCTTCTAGGAATCTATGAATCTATGAAATACCAAAGAGGTGGTGGCAAAGGTTCAGGGAGATTTTATCCGTGTGCATAAAGATCTGATGGGAATAGTAAGGGAGTCTGAGTCAGACTTTCCTCAGTGGTGCCCAGTGAAAGGACAAGAGACCATGAGCACATATCAAAATACAGGAAATTCCACATAAACACAGAACTTGTTTACTGTGAGGGTGGTCAAACAGCAGAGCACAGTTGCCCAGGGAAGTTGCGGGGTTTCAGTCCTTGGACATATGCAAAACCCAGATGGATCCAGTTCCAGGCCATAATGTGAGCAGGCCCAATGTGCATTCCAGCCTCAACTGTTCCTTGAATCTGTGGTTTTCTGATGAGCTAGATGCTGACCTCTCCAAAACTGTTGGTTGCTACACTGTGCAGCCCAGCCTGCAGCCCACAGGTCTGGCCTTCTCACGTACATTTTGTCTGATGCAGTGAGAGTCTTGAGAGAAGCCAAGAATGGCTTAGAAAGAACCCAGATCCTGTCTTTGTCCCCTCAGCAGAGCAGCACAAGTCCTCAGAAAACTGGCCTGCTGACAAGGGTTCCCAGCCTTGCACCTGAGGCAGTCTGGGCATCCGTTTTTAGGAGGGAAGGGATAGAGCAGAGCTCATCTTGCATCGCCGGGCACAACTCTGCCTTGCCCTGCAGCCCTCTGCCCAGGAGGACAACTGGGATGAAGCAGTTGGTGCAGATGCAGGCAGCTGCTGCCCTTGATGTGGGAGAAACAACATCCAGGAGTGCCATCTGCTGGGTCCTGGGCAGGCAGCTGCAGGTTGCTGCTGTAGCCACCTTTGCCGAGCTCTGCTTTTCAGCTCACAGCAGGATTTCTTCTCTCTCCCCAGGCTAGGTGTGCCTCTTTCCTCCTGGCTGTAAAGAAGGCTGTGTCAAGAAAGACCTGCATGGTTTTAGACAACCTGAGGGTCACAGGAACCACAAGACCGAAGCAAGGAAGTCTCTGAGGGTAAGAGGAGCATCTTTGGAACAGGTAATGGAACAGTTCCGATAGCCAATGCCACAGTCTGCTATATCATGGCTTCCCTGGGCCAGGTGGGTTACATCCTCATGGACACTGCCTCTCAGACTGGACAGAAGACACCCCAGCCACCCAACTATGAGTTCCATGCTACTCAATTGGTTACTGGTCTGTATGTAATTCTAATTCAGTCCTGATCCCTAGTGGTGCTGAGCACTCTTTTCTGCTAGCAAACTCTGGTTGTCCTGACAAAAATATGGCTGGGGGGGCTGTTTTCTGGAGAGCTCAATCCTGATTGCACTCTTAGCTGAAGATACATGGTGGTAACAGTTCTTGGGCAATGACTGTGATCCTGAAAAGTGAAGGATGGCATCAGTAAGCAGTGTGCTTTCTCCTTTGCTGAAGAGATGCTTGGAGAGGCAGGGCTCAATTCTTCCCTCTGCCTAGCAGCTCTTTGCTTGTCCCATGTACTGCTATAGTCTGCGAGCAGAGTGCTTTCAGGATAAACTGGATCCTGCTGTGTTCTGCAATATTTTAGAACACCAGGGTGTGCAAGACTTTAGGGACGGGGCGCAGGAGGTTTGGAGAGGTCCCTACACCACTCCACGCAGCAGCATGAAACAGTCCCTGTAATAACTAGCGGTGTCCATGTGCTCGGGTCCTAGGCAGCCCTTCTCTACCAGGCAGTGATGGCCCAGTCATGCTTAGGAAACAACTCGCCCTGGCAACTAAAGACAACAGAAATACAAAACTGTATTTCTCTAGAGTGTTTCTGAGGAGAGGGCTCCTAGAATGCTCTGCCGAGAGAGCCGTCCCCTTAAGGAGCATTAAGCAGGTTATAGAAGAGATTTAAGGGGAGACTCTTAATTTTCTTTTGTGAAACTTTCCCCTCTGGAGACCCCACCCAGAAGTAAAGTGACCAAACGGCTGTGAGAGGAAGGAAGCTGCATGAGGATGGAGAGCAGCGATACCAGGGTGGAGAGACAAAGCTGCTAAATGCGGAGGAGTCAGGCACTGCACTAAGGAAGTATTAAACAGTGATGAAAGCTCGACAGCGGTTTAGACCAAGCTGCAGTGCTTGTTTTGGCAGGCGATGTGATTTCACAGGTAGCAGAGGTTCTTTTACTGAGAAACATGGCCATCTTGGTCCATTTGCTCCAAACCCTGTTCACTTGACTGTCAAGCTGGGGCTTCAGTGCCTGCAGTTCGTTGACTGCAAGTCCAGGCCTTGGTGACTGGTGTGCTTGCTACGCTGACTGCTTGGTGCTGCTGTGCTTGGAGAGACTTCCTGAAGGAAGAAAAAGAAAATACCTAGATTCCTAGAAAGATTCAGGTTGGAAGGGACCTTAAAGATCATCTCATTCCAAAGAAATTAAAAACAGAAAAAGTCCAATTTTGTCCTGAAAAGGAGGGAATGGTCACAGGAAGAGTTATCATATCCAGCTTTGGGCTGGAAGGGGTCTGCAGAGATCATCTAGTCCAACCTCCAAATAAATTCATACCAGGGGCACAGTCTGCATCACCTCACTGGTGAGGATCCATTCAGCTGTGGGTAGCCAGGCACAGAGACCTGACCAAAGCTCTGCAGCCTGCTCCCAGCCCTCTGCCACCTCATACCCAGGAATGGCAATGAGGAATTTCTTTTCCGAGGTTGTGGGGACTGTGGAGGCACTGTGCAACACCAGTTGCGTAGCTGGTGTGGTCAGTGAAAGCAGAAAGGGTACTCAGCAGCACAGCCCGGTGTCTGGTCTGGTTCTGCCATGGGAGTCAGCAGCTGTGGTTCAAGGCTGCCTTTTTTTTCTACTGCAACCCTCCCATGAGAAGAGCATTGAGCAGTGCACAGAGCAGGGGCTTCTGCCCTGATTCAGGGGGCTGGCGATACAAACTAATGCTAAGCAAAGGAAATATATTTACTCCACCTATGCTCTCATTTAGGTGTTGTTTTGCCTTCTCAGAAAGAACCTTATTTGGAGGGGCAGCCCCTGAAAAAAACTAACAGCTGCCCATGTAACCCGTGGAATAAAATCCTTGGACTCAAACAGACATGTTCTTTGCTGAAGACAGCCTTGGTCCATGTCATTTTCCATTCTCCCCCCTGTTCTGAATAATGCCCGTGTTCCCGGCATGATCAAACATTTCTCCCATCTCTGTCTTTTGAGGGCAGAAAGACTTTAGGGCAGGAAATCTTTGGAGCCAGAGGTCAAGCAGAGCACAGATTTTATGGGAAAACATGAAAGTGACCTCATTCCTGTCTCTAAATCTGTGAGGGGTGGGTGTCAGGAGGATGGAGCCAGGCTCTGCTCAAGGGCATCTGGTGACAGGACAAGGGGCACTGGGTGCCAGCTGGAACAGAGGAGGTTCCCTATCAATCTCAGCAGGACCTTCTTCCCAGAGAGGGTCCTGGAGCACTGGAACAGGCTTCCCAGAACACCAGCCAGCTAGCAGAGCTTCCCTGTGATGCAGAAGTAGTTTCTAAACTCCTGGATCTGGCACCCATTCCTGACTGTGGTAGAGTGGAAAGAATGTTAACGGCAAAACAGGAACACACAAGCGTGAAAAGAAAATCCCTCTTGGAGCCACTTTGTGCAGTGTGTCCTAAAAATATACTCTATGCTTGAAAATGTTTTTAAAGAGAGGTTTGGAGTAGAGCTGCCATCCCCACAGGGTAGTTTGATGCGCATTGTCAGAAATGCAAAATAAAAGTGTCACTTTATAAAACAGCGGATGTGTTTGCTTCCTTTGCTCACTCTGCCTAACACAGCCCCTTTGGTGAGAGCTTCCCGAGAGTCAAACGACTTCCTGGCGATAATTTTTGTTCTTGTTTTTCTCCTTTTAAATACATCAACAGTCAGGCTACTGTCCCTGTCCCCAGAACAAAACTGAATGCTCCGAGTTAGTCCTTGGGCTGTTTACAGGAATGACTCCGGAGGAAGTATTCTCACGTTGGCATTGATGGAACCACAAAGGTTCATTGAGATCCCACTGAAAAGTGGACACTGGGAAGCTTCCTCCAGCTGTTTCTCCCTGGCACCGTGAGGAAGAGCACTCCTGAATTGTCTACCAAAGGTCTAGCAGATGGATTCAAAGGAGGACTGAATCCTCCCGATACGACCCCATGTACCTTGTAATAAGGTTCCTTAAAAGTGCCCCGAGAAGGCCTAATGGCTGAAAGCTCTAGACCAGGATGCTCAGCACAGGTGATATGTGTGCACTTTGGCTGCGTTAATCCCGCCACACAGACAGGTTTCATGGAGGTCACTGGGAAATAGCGGGAAGGTTACTGGAACAGGCTGAAGCATAGGCTGTGCACAGATCCTGAAGGCAAAGCTAAGCAGGGTAAGCACTGGACTCAGCACGTAGTATCTCCAAGTCGCTCTGTCTTTACACCAACCAAACCTGCGGTCCCTAGCATCACCTCATCTCGCCAGTATGCAGTGTGAAAAGCTGCACAAGATATAAATGAGGGATGAAGTAATTCCTTTCTTCCTTTCCTCACGGATGAAGTAATTCCTTTCTTCCTTTCCTCACCAATACTCTGAGTTTAGCTCTGTTTCCCCATGACTGGACGTGAGAGTTCTGCAGGTAACAACTGCCTGAGCTACATTTAATTCATGGCCAGGCTGCTGGTGTTCCCATGCCATCATGGCTTTGTACCTCCTGGCTCTGAGGCTGTGCAATTACTCCTTCCTGGGGTCCAGATCCTCTCCTGTGGAGATCTGTTCACCTTTATTGATGTCTTTTGCAGAGCAGTATGCTGATTCCGAGTAGAAAGCTGTGTGCTCCAGGGAAGGTGGAGGCACATTACAACAAAGTTAGCTGACATGGGCACAGGGCTGCCATAACTTGAAAGCTTGGTTTGCTTTTCTGTTTGATGTTTCTGTGACAGTGCTCCTCTGGGGCTCCTGCATTTCCATTCTTCAGGCTTGGAAAATTAGACACTGCTCCAGGAAAGAGAAATCTGGCTGTGAAAGCAGATTCTATAAAAACTGCATGTATGCAGCATCACACGGGGCCAGTGCCACCCTTGTCCTTGAAGCATCCCCTAAGGAAAAGGAACAGCTGCAGGTGTGTGCCTACAGAAAAAGAATAAGCTTTGACCCCGAGCCCAGAGGCTCCTCTGGTGTCCCAGTGTACCTGGAAAAACTACCAGTGATATTCTGGCTTTACAATGTCCATCATAGTTCCAGGGTCTGGAAGGAGGTCCAGATCAGGTCCCTCACTTGCCGCTGGAGTCCATGAAGGATGCCCAGAAGCTGGCCTGATGCATGCGTTTTGAGAAAGTACAGGCTTGAAGTTCAAAGGTTTCCTTTGAGCTGCCAGCCCTTACATCAAAGGACAACAGGATAAAACAACCACACAGCCAGAGACCTGGGTTTTCATTCAGTCCCAGATACTGACTGCAGCGCAGGACACCACGGTGAGCTCATCAGACATGCTCATCTCACCAAAACACAGTTCCTTTGTGAAGCAGTCATTTCTTGCTTAAAGTACATGACATACTCAGGATTTTCTTTAAAGAAGCAAATTTGGGACCTGGGAGCCGGGCTGGCTGAGCACCCACACAAATGGCAGGGGGGCCGGGGTAACAGGAAGGGTTTGCAAAGCCAAGAACTCTGCTCAGCTTATGTTGTGCCTCACGCCATACTGCACTGCAGCTGGAAATCCTGTCCTTGAGAATAACTGACTGATTCGGCAGAGGACTGAAACTGAGGCAGCAAACCTATGTCCTGCATCCTCACTCTGCATTTCCCACAAGGCTTCCGATTGGCAGCAATGAAGAACGGTCAGCTTGATGTTTAAACCAGTGAAGACTCCTTGACAGCTTTCACAGTGCCTTTTTGACACTACTGCAATACTGCCCCTCAGACAAGCACAGTTTGCAGCATCTGCAGCTCAGAGATCACTGGTATGAGAATCAGTAGTTGGAAGATACTTTCTAGAGAAGAGAATGTCCAGAGAATGACTGCTATGTCTCTATTTGCAGACAATTGAGAAGAGTTTTATCTCCTGCATAGATGAAATAGCTCAGATGCTTCAGCCTGATAGCAGGTCACAGATGGGTTTTGTTTTATTGGCTGAAGGAGCTGGGTCTCTTGAGCTTGGAGAAGAGGAGGCTGAGGGGTGACATCATTCCTGTCTCTAAATCTGTGAGGGGTGGGTGTCAGGAGGATGGAGCCAGGCTCTGCTCAAGGGCATCTGGTGACAGGACAAGGGGCACTGGGTGCCAGCTAGGCACACAGAACAGAGGAAGTTCCCTATCAGTATCAGCAGGACCTTCTTCCCAGGGAGGGTCCTGGAGCACTGGCACAGGCTGCCCCAGGGGGTTGTGGAGTCTCCTTCTCTGGAGACGTTCCAGCCCCGCCTGGCTGTGTTCCTGTGCCACTTGGTCTGGGTGATCCTGCTGTGGCAGGGGGATTGGACTGGGTGATCTTTCAAGGTCCTTTCCTCTCCCTGATGATTCTATGATTCCATGAGATTTAATGTCAGTACAGATTTGATGCAATCTTCAGATTTCAGATTTGAACTTCTGCTGCCTCGTATCCTCAGCAGTATTTTCTTTCAGAGGGAAGTAAATGAGACTTTCAACCTCAGAGTGCTTACAACAGAAGCTTGTGTTTTATGCTCCACTGCATACAAGTTCTTTTCCTTCCTCTCTACCTCAGAAAAGATTACAGCATCAGTCATTTTATTTCCTGGGGAGATGCAAGGGAGAGATCAGTGAAAATCACAGTGATTCTGGAAGAAGCCCTTTTGTGTATCTGATGTCCCTACATGGAGTGCACCAGTGCTGTCAGGCTTTCCCAGTTAGGACTGTGACATGAGTGAAATAAGCAATTCTTCTTTCTCACTGATAGCTGGAGCCCCAGTACATTAATCAGCCATCACTCAGACAGGCTCCAGTAGGGAAAGCTGATAGCATCGCAGCCAGAGCAAGGAGACCATAGAGGGAGAGTGATGCTGACAACGCGCTGTGCTGCAGCTCCCACTGTGGGGGCGACCAGCATCAAACCCTGCCATGTCTCAGCACTTTCCTATATCCTAAAGGTGAACTACAGACAATCTCAGATCTGGCTCTGAACTTTGAAACAAAGAGACCTTTAATGTCTCAACAGGACAGAGTCAGGAGTTCCTCCAACCTATGTGAAAGGCTGCCTTAATTAAAACCAAACAGAAACTGTCTGAATTCCTTATTAAGGACACTTACTAGAACAACTTTAACCCCTCAGTAGCCTAGAAAGCTTTCAATGTTTACAGATGTTGACAGGAGCTTTCTTGGTTAGTGACAAGGAGACAGGGTTGGAGCTGGTGTAAGGTGAGAGCAGGAGGCTGCAGCTGTGCCCAACCCCAAAACATGGCTCGTTGCAGTGCTTGTCCTGAAATAGGAACAAAACTTACATCAAGCATTGTTTTTCTCTTGCCACACCATCAAGAAATTCAAATACCCTTCACAGCTAAAAGCATTTCTAGTATTCTCTTGAGTGTGAAAGGCAGGCATCAAAACAGTGTATTTCTTAGGCATAAGGCTGGCAAAGAAACTCCAAGACCAGATCTCTGGCTTACTTCAGGAAAAACGTAATCCATTGATCACTCTGTGCCTCAAGGCAACCCCAGGCATAAACCCAGGCTGGGTGGGGAACAGATGGAGAGCAGCCTTGAGGAGAAGGACTTGGGGTGCTGGTTGATGAAAAACTCAACATGAGCTCACAATGTTCTCTTTGGCCCAGAAAGCCAACCCCATCCTGGGCTGCAGCAAGAGAAGCCTGACCAGTAGGGTGAGGAAGGTGATCCTCTCCCTCTATTCTGCTCTCGTGAGACCCCATCTGGAGGACTGCGTCTTGTTCTGGAGCCTCCAACACAGGAAGGAGATTGGAGCTGTTGGAACAGGAGGACCACGAGGATGAGTGGAAGGCTGGAGCACCTCTCCTATGGGGACAAGCTGAGACAGTTGGGGCTGTTAAGCCTGGAGAAGACTCCAGGGAGATCTTAGAGTGGCTTCCCAGTCCCTGAANTTCAAGGCCAGATTGGGACCTTGAGCACCCTGGTCTGGTGGGGGGTGTCCCTGCTGATGGCAGGGGGGTGATCTTTAAAGTCCCTTCCCACCTGAACCTTTCTATGACTCTACGAATTGAGAATGTGAGGATGTCATGAACTTTACAGGATTCATATGATTACTCTCCTTTGTCTGCATTTTCTCTATTAGGAAACAGGATCTCAGAAGCACAGGATGTTTTAGATTGGAAGGGACTTCAGAAATCATCTAGTTCCAAACAGTTTGATTTGAAAAGAAATATTATGCTCCTATGTATGTGTACACGCACCCCTTCATTACATATGTGTGTGCACACACACGTATGCATCTGCAAATATTCCCATCTTGTTACACCGGGCTTTTAGCTGAATAATTTCCAGTGAAGAAAATGGTTTCATAACAAAGATACTAATAATAACAATAATAAAATAACAACAGCCACAACAACAATAAACCAATGAGTTTACCCACTTAAACCAGCTGTGGATGTATTTGAGGAAATCCCCTCTAGATATTAATCAAAATGCCCCCTTTACCTCCTACATCAAAACTACATGAGATCAGACAAGCACCAACAATTCTTCCATGACCAGAGTGCTGCTCTTAAAGAGATAAGGACATGGCTGAAATAGGCTGTTGGGACTGGAAAAAAGCCTGATGTAGCAGAAGAAAAGCATTTACAGAAAAGGAAATTCAAGGCAAAGCCAAAGGGGAGCTGTCAGCACAGAGAGTTTCCCAGTAACAAGGTTCAGTGCCACTGACATCATGTGTGGTTGAAGCCATTGCCATCCCCCAAGTATTTATAGTGCATGAAAGAGAGTTGTTGTCGGCCATATAAAGAAGTCGTTTTTAGGCAAGAAGTGTAATTACGTATTTTGCAATCTGTTTGCTGCCTAGGAGCTTGTGACTTACAAATGCATTGAGGGTTTGGTGCTGGCTGGAGCAGGATGGTGCCAAGCAGGAGCCCCTGGCTGTAACGAAAGGGTGCAGCAGCTGTTGACAGTCCTTGATTTTCAGGTGCTGCGCAACACAGAAGGGCACTTCTCAAAACAAGAACTCATCTCCCACTGATGCACATCTGTCTCTATTGTCCTTGAAAAGGACAAATGGCAAAGCAACTCTTGGCACAGGCTGCCCAGAACTGTCTGCTTGGGGACACCACCGTCCCATGGGTCTCTCGGGGTTGCAAACTCCCATCATGGGCAAAGCTACAGCCCTACCAGCCACCTCCTTCACCTCAGGCTGAGTTAACAGCTTCTTCAAAGGCAGAGCTGCTGTTTCAAGAGGTTTCTGCAGATGAAGGCTTTACTCTGGCTGACTTCAAAGGCCCACAGGAAATGTCACGACACAAAACCTACTCTGTGGCTGCTGTTCCTGTCAGGCGTGCTGTGATGCTGCCTAGGCAGCTTCAATGCAAGCAGGACTGGCTACAACGTGTTTTCAAGCTTGCTGCCACACTAAGAGAAGCTCCTTCTCTGCAGACGTTCCAGCCCCGCCTGGCTGTGTTTCTGCACAACTTGGTCTGGGTGATCCTGCTGTGGCAGTGGGATTGGACTGGATGATCTTTTGAGGTCTCTTCTGATCCCTAAGGATTCTATGATTCTATGCTGTTGTCATGAGAATGAAATAATGGACAGGTGAGAGAAAAGCTGGTTCTTGCTGTCTCACACACCTGGAAATGATCTTTCTCTTCCCAAAGGTGCTACAGTGCCTGTTTCTCTCCAAGACCTCCTCAGAGAAATAACTGCTGTCCTTGGGGCCAATTAAGCAGACCTATTCCTCAGCTGTGAAGAGGATGGTGATGGAGGTGCTCTGAGTCCTCAGAAGAGTTGTTTTCACTAATCTGACACGGCCCTAGAAGCACAAGACACCCTATCCCTGCCCCCTTTCAGGCAGCAGGCTGTCTCCGATGGGAACTCCTCATGCTGGATTGTGGCACCAGTTCATGTCAAAGGGACATACCTCTTCTTCCTTTAGACAGACACAAAGGCTCCCTTCGGTACCCCAGGGACGAGCTCTGCTCCACAGTGTCTGCACCCTGCCATCGCTGTGCAGAGTGGGAAAAATATTCCCATAGCGTGTGGAAGACCGCTCAAAGCAGCCACAGAGATCCATTTTGTCGTAATACATGAATCAAGGGAAGAGTTTAGAGTTCACAAATAGTCTAATTAACCTAAATCCTTTATTTTGCTTTAGCTCTAAGAAGCTCTGGATTCTTAGCCAGCTTTTCTTGCCAAACAAAATATTTCGTGCTGCTTCATTACCGACCCAGCAAAGTTAAGTGGTGTCATTTTTATTGAAAAAACATGGCCAAGTGTGTTGCAAACTGAGGAGCAGTAATGCAATTTGCTACCGCTCTGCTTCAAGCACCGAGAGAGAACACAAACAAGTTTGGCTACAAAACGAAGCCCGACAAAGGCTGTGTTTCTGTTTCACATGGGCTAGGTTTGGGAGGCAAAAGAGGGGGGGAAAGGCTCACAAATATAAAGCAAAATCTGCCTGCCGTGCAGCTAGTCCTTTCCTGGATCCGCTGTTGAGCTGGCTCTATCACAGGGCTGATCTTTTCATTTTGTTTATGTTTTCTTAATGCAAATTGTGACTTCTACCCTGGGAACATGACAAAGTCTCTCTTCACAAATGCATAGAAGACAGGAAACTCATGGTTCCCACAAAGCAGCTTTGACTTTACTAGAAGTGATAATTTCATTAGCAGGATCCCAGACATCAGAGCTCGGATCACTGAGCCAGACTAATAGGCCACTAGGACCCCTGTCCACTCATGGAAAGTGGCTCAGTTGAGCACGGTCCAACCTGCTCTTTGTCATCCCAGGCCAAGCCGTGCAGCTTTTCCTCACTTAGTGTGCCTTACACAGAAGCAGACATGGGATCTCAGCCTCTGCCTTTGTTCCACCACTGTGAGTTACAAAACAGGACTCTTGATCAGTTGTCTGCAGCTGATCCCAGGAGATGCATCAGCTTGTGCAACTGCCTGCTTGTGCAACTGCCTGCCTAGCCCCTCTAACCCCTACTATGCCTGCAGAGTGGTACAGACACCCCTGCGCTGGGGCATGACCAGTCTGGATGCCAGCAGCAACCTCCACAGAGGACACTCCACTGGAGTATTTGCCCTGCTCTGTGGGTGGGTTTTGCAGTTCTCTGCTCTCCTACACATGTCCCTCCTGCACCCTGAGCCGCCTGGTTTCAAGCATACAGATTTATCTGCTCTGTGTAGCAATGGTGGTAGCCATCCTAGTTCAACAAAGCCTTTGGCTATTCCAAAGAGCACATTATCCTTGTGATAATACCACAGGCTGCCCAGGGGAGTTGTGGAGTCTCCTTCTCTGAAGATGTTCCAGACTCGCCTGGATGTGTTTCTGTGCGATTTAGGTGATCCTGCTGTGGCAGGAGGATTGGACTAGATGATCTTTCGAGGTCCCTTCTGATCCCTAATGATTCTATCATTCTATGAAAGGAAACTGAGAGGCTGGTGGGATTTGAACAAATGAATTATGCCTACTGTACATGGAAGAAATAATACGAAAATGTGAGCTGCTGAACTAAACACAATGAACCCTTGTCCAGAAATATGCAGTTGGGGGCTAATTATCCAATGCAATGTCTGAGTACGTGGATCCTGCACAAATAAATGCTGTGCAAAACTAAATCTGCTGCACAGAAAACAATATATGAGTAAAACCAGAGAGGATTTGGACCACTAACAAAAAGGTATTTAGAGACTAATACCGATGCTGGCTGTCATTCAAAGGCTACCCATTGAAAAGGAAATAATAATAGATTAATAACATCAAGGATTATTGGCAGATGATGCCAGTTAGTCTGGGAACAAGAAAATGCCATGGGTCTTCTCTCCTGCAGGAGGGCTCTGATGCCCTTTATTGGCTGCCAGAGGGCAGGTACCCCATGAGACTTGGGATCTGCAGCCTCCACCTTACCCTATCTGTGCTGGGAGTTGAGGTAAAAGGGTGCCAGGCTGTGTGATGGAGGAGCAGCTTGTACCTTCCATACAGCTGCAGTACCCAGCTTCAGGAAGCTGAGGCTGGATGTGCCCAGACCAGACTGTGCTCCCCAGCATTCAACCTGGTTCCAGTACAATGCACAGCAACTCCTGCCCATCTAAGGCTTCCTCCTTCTCCCATTGCAAACTGGTGCTTAGCGATGGGAAAGACTGGCAGAGACTTGAAGTTTTGGCAGAGACTTGAATCTCCAACGGGATTCCTGCATGGAGCAAACACATGGAGGATGCCCTGGTCACTTTTAGGAGCTTAAATCTAGTCTTGCTCTATTTCTATGCCTGCACAAGAAAGAAAGAGGGGTGTTTTCGTCAGTTCATTCCCAGGCTCTTAAGTCATGGGGTTAGGACTGTGGTACTAGGCAGTCGACGTTTCTGCAGCAGCAAAGATGAAAGTCAGACAAAATAATCCAAAGAAGTGCTTAACTGTGACTGCTAAGTCCCAAAGGATTTATCAAAGTTTACTTTCCTCTGACTTCTAGGAGAGGCTTCGGCTGAAGTCCATTAAGCAAATTAAAAAGCAGAAGGAAAATAAACACAGATTAATGGAGATAGGAATTTATGAAAGAAACAGCCAGACCATGTGACAAAGCTCCTGGGCTGCTATTCAGGTTTTAAGGCCCCCAGACCTTATAAATGGAGGAGATTATTCTCTTCACGTCACCCTGCTGGTAGTCGTAAAAGAAAGTTAATAGCATTTTTTTTCCCCCACTGAGAAGTCCTGTAGAAACTGGAGTAATAATGTAATCCATAATGTTTTCAGTTCAGCCTGTGACATGCAGCTATTTGTTCCTTTGTTTCCAGGCAGGGAATCAAGCTGTAAATCTTGTAGTGACACAGATACTGTACTGGTTCTGTGGCATTTTATCTCCTGCTGAAACTGAAACCCATCTGAGCAGCTTCCCACACAATCTAAGGACTTGCATGTCAGAACAACCAAGCAGGATTTCTCACTTATTACTTTGGCATCTGATTAATATTTAATCGAGAGGAGATATCACAGACATGTTTGAAACCTCATTTTGCTGGTTCAAAAATACTTTGAAACCAAGAAGTTGAGCAAATTATGTCATCATGGAGCCCTGATAGTTATTCTCTTTATCAGGGATAAATGTAAGCAAACGTTCCATAATGGGGAGAATCCTTCCACTGACCCTCTTCTCAGAGATGTTCTAATTTTCATGTGGTTTATCAGGGTTCATGGCCAAAACCAAAGAGATACCAGACCGCAAAGAGTAAAGTTCATCAACACCTTCACCTTGCTGCATGGCCAGGACCTGGTTCTACTGTGTAGTAGGCAGTATTGGTCTGTGGGTCAGAAATGGCTTTCATTGACCCAGCTGAAGATGCCAACACGCCAGAAGCAAGCACTCAGCAAACCACCACATACAGAAAGTACCTTTGGGTGCTCACTATAAACCAGAGTAAAATGTTGTGGTTGTTTTTTCCTTCCTTGACTGGAAGAACCTCTCACTAATTGCCTTTACAGCATCTAAATCAGTACACATGTCTCTTGTCGCTTGCCTCTGCTCACTGACTGATCTGTGTGATAATCCTTGGCTTGCCACTTACTTATAGAATCACAGAATCATCAGGGATCAGAAAGGACCTCGAGAGATCATCTAGTGCAATCCCCCTACCAAAGCAGGATCACCTAGCCTGAGTCTCACAGGGACATATCCAGGTGGGTCTTGAATGTCCCCAGCGAAGGAGACTCCACAGTCTCCCTGGGCAGCCTGTGCCCCTCACTGTGAAGAAGTTCCTTCTGACATTTATAAATAAGCCCTTGCAGAAATCAGAAACATTTTAAACATAAATTTACTTTAACTTTATTCATGGGATCCCACTTCTGCCTGCCTAGAGGCTTTGGAAACTGTTCTGTTATTATTCTTATCAAGAAGGTGAGATTTCTCTGTCTGTGCAAATCTCCTGCAACAGGATCTTAACATATAAAATATACACCAAAGACCCATGTGCCTGTGTAGCTGCTAAAGGGGTTGAAAGTGTTGTAATGAAGACAGAGAGAATTGCTGGTTCTCTACTCCATGATCCTCTGCTGGTCCTCTCCCCTGTGGTCTCCACCACGCACCCCAACAAAGCCAGGTACCAGGTTCACCTGCACTGCGAATGCAAGAGACAACACCGGGCACCACGTTCCTGCCAAAGGCACCACTGCAAACTCAGGCTGTCTTTCAGCTTTGCTACCTTCTCCACCCTGACCATGTAGCCAGATTTTTGGATTCTGCAAGTTGCATTTATTAAGGGAAAAATGTGAAGTGTAATTCAGCCACCCCTAGGCATACGTCCACCCTCACTGGTTCCTTGTGTGTGCAGGCTGAGGGCAGATACTTGCCACAAGCCACGGAGCAANGATTCCCTCAATGCAATTGACAGGGACAATCACTTGCTCCCAGTTAAAAAGGAAATTCCCTCTGGTTCCCTCCCTAACTGCTCCTTCTGTCCAAGTCACTCTGTATGGTCTGTCAGCTGCCAGCCTGCCTCTCCTCTGCAACTGCTTCTGAGCTCCCTGCATCCCTCCTTCACACACAGACAGCCACCCCTAGACATACGTCCACCCTCACTGGTCCCTTGTGTGTTCAGGCTGAGGGCAGGTACTTGCCACAAGCCACGGAGCAACTCCCATCCAGGCTGCTCACACAAAGTACTGGAGCTTACATGAAGAAACAAATAGGTTTTAGACAGATCCTGAGGGAGAGGCTGGCAACTTCACAGTGTAATGTAATCTAAACCAGGGTTGGGTGATAAACATTGTCCTCTTAGGGACTGGAATGTTGCTGTCAGGTTCCCTGGGAGATTTCTCTTCTTTGGGCTGAACAACCCGAGCTGAAGTGCTGAGCAACTCATGACCATCTCTCCAGGTACGAGGATACCAACCCAAAGTCCTGAGAGCATCACAACCTCCATGTTTCAGATGCTCCCCTCCTGGACAAGGGTGTAAGACAAGTGGTGAGCACCGAGGAGATAACCACAAGAGTTATTTCTGGGACCAAGGAGCTCAGCCTGGTGGCATGATAAAAGATCAAGGGATGTGATTACAAAGTGTAAGTACCGCCACGGACAGGAATTCTGGGCACAGCAGAAGTCTTTAATCCAGGAGAGAAAAGTGTGACAAGAACTGATGACTGGGAATTAGCTCTAGGTAAATTCAACTAAGAAATGAGTTATAAACCTTTAATCAATGGAAGAGACTGAGAGCTAGAATAAAAAAGCTGAAGAAATGGTGACATCTCCCAAGAGAGACCAGATGCTCTTCTGGATCTGTCACAGTGGAAAGCAGCTTCTGGGGCTCTGCCAAAGGGAACACAAGTGAAATCCTGCAGCCTGGTGTCAGCAACAGCATCTCGCTCACCCTAAGGCTGGATCAGGCTCAGATTTTACCCTGTTCCAGATTGATTTTGAGACCCATCCTTGCTAAGGGAACCAGAAGAAAGAGAACATATGGTAGCTGGAAGAGAGAAAGTCTTAAATGCCCCTGGGTTCAGTATTTTTGTCCAATTTCAATGGCAGTGGGAAGTAACATTCATGCTTCAGATTTCAGACGTTGTCACTGAATTTCCAGGTTTATCAGATAGTGGGTGAATGTGTTTTTACTGCATGAGCCTTGAAATTGAACCTGGTCTGTTCTTCCTGGGTATCAGCGCCTTGCTGTGAATGTAGACTTTCTAGTAATAAGGGCTGTGCCACAACGTGGTTCATAGATTCATAGAGTGGTTCAGGTTGGAAGGGACCTTCAAGATCATCTCTTTCCAACCCTCCTGCCATCAGCAGGGACACCCCCCACTAGACCAGGGTGCTCAAGGCCCCAGCCAGTCTGCCCTTGAACATTTCCAGGGAGCTGAGGGGCAGCCACTATTTCCCTGGGCAACCTGCTCCAGTGTCTCAGCACCCACAGAGTGAAGAAAAGGCTCTTAAAAGATATTTGAAAAATCACTTTAGGCCCTCTTTGAGAAAAAGACGATCTAACGGATTCTTCTGGTCCAACATCTATGAATCCTTGAACAGTTTCCCAGGGTGCCCAGTATGTTTCCTCATGACCCTTCTGCATTCATTTAATCGATTAATATTAATCCACAAGAGAAAAGGGAACAGAATTTACAAGTGAGACTGCCAGCACCTTGGCAGATTTTCTGCACTGACCTACACAGTCCCTGCTGGAATTCTGTGCTAAGCAGACTGCTCTATAACTAGGCTAGACACTTGTTCCATATTAAGAGTGATCCCATGCAAGATAAAACTAGCCCCATTCACATCATCCATGGATGAATTTCTTCTTAAAACCCACAAAAATATAGTGTTGGCAACCCAGGAGAGAATCCGACCTTTTCTGCTATAGTTGAATCAACTATTAACAAAGAAAACAAAGGGCAAAAGGCGATGCTGATGTCACAGGGGCAGAGCACATGGCGGTTCCTGTTTGATGTTTGTTAGAAGCACTATTATCTAGGGTTTACAAGGTGCCAGTGATGCTTTCATGTCAACATTTCATACTAGTGATTTCATTGTGCTGCTCAAAGCTGACAATGTTTTGTATTTAAGGTCCTCTACTACGAGTTTTGCTTGTGTTTCAGTAAAGAGCATTTTAACACAGATCCTGGGGGGAAATTCCTTTTCCCTTATTAAAAAAATTGTGGCTTTTTTATTTTCCTTATCTCTGCCACCCGTTTCCTTTTGTTTCTCAATGCACTGCTGCAAATCACAAAGATATTTCCTTGTCTGCTTTACTTTGGAGCCGTTTAATGAAAGCTCCTACATAATAATCAAAGTCACAGGATTCATTTGATGAAGTGAACTGCTTTCGCTCAAGGGTCACAGTTGGAGATTTAGCATTTCAGAAAAGCAAAAGATCTAAAGGCAGGAGAAATGGACAAGAGTTTTTACAAGATATCAGATAAACACGCAGTAACACAGAATGTAATTCAGCTCTTACAAAGCTCAGTGTGCTCTGTCTTAACTACAACCAGGTGACTGGAGCCAGCTTCCCTGCAGAAGTGAGCCCTGGTTCCTTTGCCTCATTAATCTGTTTTCTGTTGCATGATGTTATGACCAGGAGGAAATTGTACTCACTGACACAGGGCTACACAGAGTAGCGTGACATAAGAGAGAAAAACAGGAGACAAAAGCATTTCCCTATTCCCTTGTTTGTAGATATTACTCAGGCTGCTGCTCAGCAGGCAGCAGCAAATCAGGCTTTGTGACCCTGAGAAGAAGCAGTCACTGCCCGGTGCTTTCCTTAGGAGCAAAACGCTTGAATGGGCAAAGTTCCTCAAGAAATAGAAAGTCCTGGCAAGTTCATAGTTCATTCAAAGATTCTTAGAATGGTTCTGGTTGGAAGGGACCTTCAGGATCATCTCGTTTCAATGCCCCTGCCATGAGCAGGGACACCCCCCAACAGACCAGGGTGCTCAAGGCCCCAGTCAATCTGGCCTAGAATACTTTCAAGGAGGGGTCAGCCACAATCTCCCTGGGCAACCCGGTCCAGTGTCTCAGCACCCTCATCATGAAGAATTTCCTCATGATCTCTAGTCCAAAACCTCCCCTCTTCCAGCTTGAAACAATTTCCCCTAGTTCTACCACTCCAAGCCCTTGGAAACAACCCCTCCCCAGCTTTCCTGTAGCCCCCTTCAGGGACTGGAAGGCTGCTCTAACATCTCTCCAGAGTCTCCTCTTCTCCAGGCTGAACAGCCTCAGCTCTCAGCCTGTGCTCCAGCCCTCCGATCACAGCAGTGGCAGGGCCAGGGGTCCATTTTCTCCTCCAAGACAGAAGTAAGCAGTGAATGAGCTGCTAACGTCTCATTACACACAGCAATGTCGTTATGTGGAAAATAACACAACAGGGATGTCTGAAGCAAGATTTTTTTGCCACTGAGATGTGAGAAATTGCTCATAAAACACTGACTCAGATTGAAACAGTGAAGGTGAAATTCAGCGCCTCAATACCAGCAACTCAGACACTACTCCACTGCGTGGGCTTGCCATTCTCCTAGTTCCTTTAACGTTACTTAACTTGTGTTGAGGTAATGGGAGTGTCATGGCTGAGAGCTGCAGAACTGTTTTAATTCAATTCCAACCTTGGCAAACTTTTACATTTTAACAGATCCTCCAGTAATAGGCTCCAAAACACCAGAGTAGCCCACTAAGCTTTGCAGGATGTATTTTACATACTCAGGCAGGGAGCTGATGGAAGAGCTTGTTCTGTTTTGTAATGTCTCAGAGTTTGGCACGTTCTGAACTCCAACCTTAATAAACCTATGATACTGTAAATCCTTAAAACCTTGGACAAGTAGGAAGAAATCCGAGCACTCTTAGGCATCATCCAACCTCAACTAGTCTGTCTTTCCCCCTGCTATGTTGGAGGTGAGGAACTGAACAGCAGTGATGTCAGACGTACCCATGGCTCTACAGTGTACGGCAATGCAAGGAGGAGAGCACAGCTTTACATAGCAAACTGCTTTGGTTGCTGGAACAGCTGCCTTGCTTCTTTTAGTACGTCTGTGGTCTCCACAGCCTTTATGTGAGGCAGAAGATGGAGAGGTCTGGGTCACCCGAGGGAGATGCTGAGGGGCAGCTCAGGTGAATAAACTCCACAAGCCAGTTAAAATCCCCCCAGGTGAAACATGAGCCTCTCCTGCTCTAAGCTACTCTTTATTGTTAAACTGCCTTGCTTTCTCTGGGGAGGAAGAGCTACTGAAGTCTTCAGACTGAGGCCAGCATTCTTGAGTTGTTCCAGCAGCTGGAGAGATTAAAACTCAACCACTACCTAAGTAAAATAAAACACACCCCCAAAAGAAGAGCACCACAGACTTGCTTCAATATAACCCTCTGAGTACGGCTTGGGATGTTAGCCATACGCTGTGTGGTAGCAAAGGTCACTGCAGCTGCAGAGATGGACATGGAATCATAGAATCATAGAACCGTCTGGCTGGAAGACACCTTCAAGATCATCAAGTCCAACCTTTATCTAGCCCTATCAGCACCACCAAACCCCATCTCTCAATGCAATGTCCACCCCTCTCCCAAACATCTACTTTTTCTCAAGGAACCCTCTCTGTGTTGCTGGTCTTGAAGGTTAGATGTTCCCTGTATAGACAGCAAGGACTGCCTACACAGCCTGAAGCCCTCCTAGGACCTTTGCATAAAAGAGAAGATAACTATGTAGTGCTCCTGAAATAAAAGGCTTCAGGTAGGGGATGACATGGAGAACATGACCCCTTGATGCTTTTTCCTGTTTGCAGTTAGAGCAGACACCTACGGATGGAATAGGCATGCCATTTGTGGAGTGGATTATAGACAGAAAGCACTCTGATTTTGGAAAGAGCAGCCTTTCCCTCGCAGCTGGGTGGGATTAGGGTTTCTTGGCACTTTGCTTAACCATGAGCCAAAGCTGGCAAAGGAGATAGCAACTTGTGGCCCAGTGCTCCAAGTCTTGCCCTGTGACATTGCTCTGCCCACTGGGTGGCACCTGCACAGCCTTGGTTCTCAATAGCTGATGTCCTCATCCTGCCACAGACATCCTCGGGGGCTTAAAAACCCAGAAAGGGTTAAAACGCAGCAACATTTCTCACTAGCAGTCCGTATTTTTGAGGACAGGAAACAGGCAAGCAGGCAGACCCCTAGCCCTTTCCCCATGAACATCTTCACAAAATCATGGCTTCTGAGGGAGAAATCATAGATTCTCTGTCTGTCACAGAAAGGACATGCACAAAACACAGCTTAAATCCACAGAGCAACCAGAATGCCTTTTCCAAACAGTATCTTGTTACCAAGCTAAAACAAACAGCATGGTTGGTGCCAGGGGAACGGCCAGGCAGCCCAGATGGGCAGATCACACAACATTAAATAGCTGTGCAAAAAGAAAAGAAGGGAAAGGGCTCTTTCTAGAGAAGACTGTCTCAGCTGGAAATGAAAAGGAATGAAGTGGGAGAAGAAGGGTTACCCTCCTAGCTTGGCAGCTAATCCCAGGAAGAGAAGGGGAAGAAGATCTGCAGCACTGACCACGGCTGTGTCGATGAACTGTCACCGTCCTGGCCGGGCTGCCCTTTTGAACCACCCCGTTGAGTCAGGCCCAGCCGACCCACGGGAAGATGGAAACAGGATGATGGGACCTTTGAAGTTGCCAGGGTGTAATAGCGAGAGGAGACGAGAGAGCCTGCGCTCACAGTGACCCACTGTCTCTCATCAGCAGCAGCACATTTATTTGCTGGAATTACAGTATTCAGCTTTTGCTGACAGTATATCAAAGCCCAACTTCTGCCTTTATGATATTTAAATCCCTGCTGCTTCCCCAGAAAAACAGTATCAGCACAATAGAAACATTATGTGCCTGCATGGGGAGGAGGAGCACCGCTGAAACGGGACTCGCTTTGGGGTGGGATGCAGATCAGGATGTGGAGGGCCTGATGGCTCCACCACAGACTCGAACAAAGTGCCCGTCTACAGCAACAATGTCCGGAGGAGGCACTTTGAATCCATCTCCTGTTACACAGTTTGAAGCTAACACACGTACTCATGTAGGGGCAGTCACACACACTCACACACTCACACACACACACCCTCACACACACACACACTCATGCTCACTCCATCACTCCCTGCCAGGGGTAGCCCCAGGCATTGCACAGGGTAGGCGTTCCAAAAATGCAACAGCATTAAAATTAAACTGGGTGATAAATCATAACTGACAACTCAGTAAGAGGATTAAAGGTCCTGCCAAGGGATTTATGCCTTCTCCTTTTTACAATGCTTTGGTCTCCCTCGTGGGATCAGCAGTCTTGTTACTGGCAGTGCCAATATGACCCTCTTCTTCCTCAGACAGCAACTCCTAAGGGCCAGAACAAGAGAGAACACAAACCCCTCTCAGGGCAGAGCCCTGGCAGATAGCTTGTGGGTGTGACAGAGATACTGACTGTGACAGGACAGAAGCTGCAGGAAAAGGACAGGGACATGCCAGGCAGTGCCTGGGACAGAGCAGGTCCCAGGACTGGTCTGTGTCCCACAGGGGGCTGGCACGTCGGCCTCAAATGTTTCATACATGACTACATGTTCATGGCCAGGTGATAGCTGCCAGGAAGAAGTGTTAGAGCTCCTCACTGGAGCCAAGTCATAACTAAGTCCCACTGAAATCCTAAGCCAAGTGGCTTGTTAGATGTGTCTTTCAAAGAGTCAGAGCTGAGAAACTGAGGAGAAGGTAGTTCTTCTTGGCATGGGTTTAACTTTGGGCTGGAGCTGCCTGTGCTGCCCACATGAAGCTCAACCCAAACAGATGGAATGAGTTAGCAAATGTTGACCAGTAAATAAGTTATCTTCAAAGAACCATGCAAGCATCTTGCAAGCTCTGCAAGACCCCATGAAGGAGGCAGCTATCTCCCCCTCTCCAGAGGCTGGAGGAGGTGGGGGAGTGCTCTTGTGGCTGCCCTCAGGAGATCTTACGTATGCTAAGGGAGCATCTGCCATGGCTCACCCAGCATTAGCTGCCATCCTCTAGCCAAGAGCTCAGCCAGTGAAACAGTCTATCATCTTTAAGGCACCATTTGCCAACGAACATCAAAGGCCTTTGTGTTCATAAACCTAAACCAGCTCTTTATTAGAAGAACAACAGATCTAGCATTTGAGACTGGTGCAGACAGACTTGCTCTACCACCTCTTTCCTGCCCCTGCTCCCAGCTCAGTGACACCTTTCTTTCCCAGGATGTGTATGGGGAAGAAGGGGTGACTAATGAGACTGGAAGACAAAAGCATTGGCCCACTCTGTGCAAAACCTAAAGCAGCTTCCTGGAGGAAATGCAAGTTTCTTGTGGAAGGAAAACCAGTGGGATCAAAAGCCAGACAGGGATTTTACACTTCCTCATGTTTCACTGATACAGCTACCAGCCACAGAGGTAGAAAAGGCAGTGCCTTATCCCAATGGAGATGGGTGGCAGGTGAACCCCTCCTGTCATCTGAAATAGGACAAGCATTCCCAGGTGCTCCTAACGCACAAGTAATGAGGAAGTCTGACCCAAAAGCCATGCGCACAGGTAGCATAACCTTGCACAGCTGGCACAGCATTAGTTCATCAGTCCTTCAGCCAAACAGGTCCAAGGAGGGATAATAGGACACAGAAGACATCCATTGGGAAGGGCAGCACCTAAGCAGGACCCTACGGAATAGAAAAGTATCCGTGCAATATACAAGCAGGAGACCATACCTCCCACTACATTTTGTCATCCCGTGAGTACTCACGGAAACTGTTCTTCCATGAACATTTGACTTGGAAAAATAATCTTTTGTCTTGGAATTATTTATCAAACCAGCCGAAGCCAGCATATCTGGCTCCATTTTCATTCATATGAGGGGATGAAGAGAGTTATTCAATGCTATCAAGAAGCAGCAATGTGTTTCTAGGAAACACATTGTCTGTGACAAGTCAGCCTGTAGCCCATGGTTGGCATGCTGCCTAGTGAGGCTAGCAGCCCAGGGAGGCTTCAGCTCTGGGCTTCACATGGGGTACCTTTTGGAAAAGGCATGTCTCCATCTGCAGGCACTCAGTTAAGACCAACAAGCTACCTGGAGCATACCTAGAAGTTTTGCTAGAGGAAGAATTTGTCAAAATCATAAAGATGAGGGTGACTCTCATCCTCACATGGC
Source organism: Upupa epops (assembly GCA_013397515.1). Taxonomy (NCBI): domain Eukaryota; kingdom Metazoa; phylum Chordata; class Aves; order Bucerotiformes; family Upupidae; genus Upupa; species Upupa epops. The sequence continues at coordinate 154,362 of VZRI01002652.1, forward strand.
AAGGGGGTTGGAACTTCCAACCTGAACCATTCTGTGAATCTGTAAGAGGAAGTGAACCTGGAGCTCTGCTGCGGAAAAGCCAGCTGGCATGCTATTTCCAACCAAACCAGAAGTGCAGGAGATCTCCCAAGCAATCTCATTTGTATAGGCTCCCAGAAGGCTTGCACACGTCAGATATGCTTATCCAGACCAAACCCAGCCTTCCTGAAATTCATATGTCACTAACACTAACACTTTTTTCCAGGTCAGTTTGAGTGCTGTGAGATTTTTTGCTATCAGGGAGTAGTAAGGATTTGCATACAGCTGTTTTGGCATGGATGCTGGCTTGTTTGTTGAAACCCATGCCAAAGGAATATTTCAGAACAAGTGAGATATTCTAATTTATTTTTTTCTCTCACTATTTTCATTTACTGTAGGCTTTCAGAACACCTTGTGTTATTTAGCAGTGGCCAACTACATAAAGCAGAAGTTGGGGAGAGGAAAAGAGAGCGTTTTGTACTGCCCAGGGGGTTTGTGGAGTCTCCTTCTCTGGAGATGTTCAAGACCCGCCTGGATGTGTTCCTGTGCAACTTGGTCTGGGTGATTCTGCTGTGGCAGAGGGATTGCACTAGATGATCTTTCAAGGTCCCTTCCAATCCCTAATGATTCTATGACATTTTTCCCCTCTCAAGAATGTCAAAGGTGACATTTTTGGCTGAAGCACAGCAGCTTGCTTTCAAAGGCAGCATCATTACGCTGTCACATTTCCTTACTTTCTTGAAGAACCATCATTTTGCAGAAATGTTGAATCAAAAAAAACCCCTCAGGTTGATTCTATCACATCTCCTTTTTCCTTGGCCCAGCTACCTCAAGTGACCGTTTTTAATCATGCTTCTGGCACAAATATGCACTGAAGAAAGACCAAAAGAGCTTTCCATGACAATTCAGCTATCATCAGGCTTAAATCCGTTCTGCAAGCTTTGATTATCCACAACTGCACAAGGAACTTTAAAGGGCTTGCAATGCCTGACATGGATTTCCTGCAGTATGTAAATATTAGCCAACTATTTTTTGTAGCATTGTCTGGTTTGAGGTGGTAGGAGGCTTAATTAATTAAGCCCTCAGGTAAGATTCTTTGCCTAATGAAAAACAAAGCCCCATGGGCCCACTGTTATTACAGAAAGCACAGTTTCTCCCCCAAAAAGAATTGTGTTATGCATTCCTTTTTTACATGTGAAGGCTTCTGAAATAAAATGTGTCCTCAGTAAAATATGCAGAACTGGAGGATCTGATGGGAGCCGCTGAACTCATCTCTGAAATGCAGTTCACTAAGCCCCACTGTCATTATCTGATCTAGAATGCAAGATACATCCTGCATCAGATGATAAAATCTGCAGTTCCCAGCGTGTTAATAAGTTGACCCCCTCCAAAGGTCCTGCTGTGTGTATGGATGCTGTCTGTTAATTCCCTTGTGAACTGCTGGTTTTGGTATTTAATCTCCAGGAGGAATTTGAGAAGGTCAAAGTCCCCTTCTTTGAGGAATGCCATACAAGCAATAAAACAAAGTCCATTTGCCCCTCAAAGAGCTGGAAGTCTGAGAGCTGTGTTGACAAGAGACCTTTGGACTACTTATACCACTATTAGAAAGTGGGGAGAAGAGCAGGGTAATATTTACTGTAGATTAATAAGTATGGGAAGATGGTTAATATACATGGGGTTTAAACCCCACTGTGCCACTTGGTTCCTACCAATCACAGTGAAAGGGTCAAGGTCTCTTTTCACCACTCTAATCCTATGGAACCCCTTGGTCTCTGCATGATGGGTAGAATTTGAATGATGGTTGATTTCTTGCAGTGAATAAGTTTAGGGTGTAATAAAAGCTCAGCAAAGTTCCCACACAGGGATGTTCTCATGAAATGACTGGCAAGTAGGGCACCGGCACAAAGAGGCACTAAGCTCAAAGTCCCTAAGAGGGGTTCTTGACAGCACTGGCTTAATCCTAAATCCCAGCATTAAGCAGACCTTTCCCTGACTGTAGAAGACTTCAGAATTAGGACCTGTCCACTGCTGAGAGAAGAAAAATCAAGCAAACATAGCAAAAAGATGTAAGGAGTAAAATTTACTAAGCTGTAAGGCAGAGTTCTGAGAACCCACTGGGCATTTTATGCTATTGTCTCACAGGATCCGTGGAAATACAGTCAACACTTACAAAGGTCATTTCAAACCATGATGTGTTGTGGAGACTCCGGTAACAGCAGAAGCTAACACATGTGTGGATGAGTTCTTGGTACTTGTACAGCACCCACGAATGATTAATGTTTCATAGAGTAGGGCCTAAGGTGGGTGGCTGTTGTCACACAGCACTGTCTCAGCTTTCTGATTAGGTTACTAGCATTTCTAGCTCAGCTTTCCAAGAAAAACAAAACACTGCTTGTTTATGTGTTTGTGTACCTCTTGTCCCATCAAGTCTGCTGGCCAGTTGCAATTAAGTGTTGGCAGTAGAAGCAGCTTCAAGGGATCACATACTTGCAAGCTGAGTTTAAGTGCACGGGGTACAGAGAGCCTAGAAATACCTTTTCAAAGTAAAAGCTGCCACATCACCTCAACCCTATGTGACCCTAGGAAACACACAAGGAAAGGAAATGCCAGAACTGAGACTGCTTCCATAGCTCATGAAACTACTTCTGATGAAGGCCAGGGAGAGATGCAGTGACCAGCCTTGTAAAAGCCTGCAAATTCTTCCTGAAAAGCTGTAATTGTATTTTCCCCATTATCCTGGGAAGAAGACACCTTCTCAGACCAGCATTTATAGGCAGATGATAATTAAGGCTGAAAATACAAATTCACTACCATAACTACAACCCCCCAGTACACAGTCAGGAGCGGATGCTGCAGGTTCCCCAGGGCGATGGAACAATGCTCTCCTGTGCCTCAAAAGAGGGACCCTCCTTGACCCAAAATCTCCCTGCAGCCTCAGACATGACTGGACACTGTCTCCACTCCTTCATAACCCATCTGTGGGCAGATAATGGCTCAGACTTCCCTTTTACTGCTGCTTTTATTTTATCTGCACTGAGATACCATCAGTGACAAGGCAAGTGTTGGGCGATTCCTCTGACAGTCCTCTCAGACATCTGATTACAAATAGCCCTAGCTTATCCAACGCCTCGCCTAGCTGATTACTTCAAAGAGCCTGGCTCTTCCCTCTCTTGCTTCTGCTGCCCACATAGCTCCTTCTGCACGGGTCTGGTTTCAGCCAGGCTTTTTACAAAGTTTGTCAGTGTCATGGGTCTGGATCTGAGGAAGACGCTGGACTTCTCACCTGACAAGCCCAAACTTTGGGATGGGCAAATCTACTGGAAATGGAGGTTTTATGAACCACTCAAGTGATCCTTTGTATGCTCACAGAGTTCAAGAATTGGATCAGGGTCATGAACTTTTACCTTCCGCTTGCTATTTGAAACCAGGGGGGATTTTCCAGTAGTGATTCATTCCATTAAAACTGTGTTTTTCCAACTAAACAGGAGTTCTGAGCTACTGCATGTCCACACAGGAGATGCAACAAATCACAGGATGGAAGAACAACTTTGTGATGAAGAGCCCACAACCTTGATTAGAAACTGTGGACAAAATCCCAGCTAGCAAAGCTAGCAGTAAAATATTACTGAGCTCTGTGAGACTGTTTTCACTACCCATTGAACTCTGTTCTTTAGTGGAGTTTTGCTTCCCTCCTCGTGGGATCTGTGTTTCTTTTCCTTCAGCCCACACAAAAGTGTTTTTCCTCCTTATTTTTTGAATAGACTTCAGATTTGTTTTATCCACAACTGTTTCTTATACTCCTTCCCTTAGGTACAAATCTGGCTCCTGGAAAAATCCAAGCTGAACTTTAAGAAGGATGAGAATGAGACAAAACAAATTTGCCTCCAGAAGCTTCATTCTTTCCACAATTTCCTGCAGCTCTCACCACTATCACCACCATGCCAGCAGAGAAAAATGGATGCCTTACGTGCATTTGGAAAGGAACTTGGTCTGCAGGTAAGCTTCTTATTGCCAGTATGAATGTAGCTCCAAAGCACAATGCACACAGGTGTTAGGAGGGTAGTGTTAGTGACGGCTTTTTCCCATGAGGCTGGCTCTCCATGGCATTGAGAAGCAACGAACACCGAAACTACTCAGGGCCAGCATGGTCCCCAAGGTTGGCACCGAGGGCACTGTCCCCCAACAACTGAAACAGTGTTGATGTCAGAATTGTAACACTGATGTAAACAGATGTGGGATGTCTCCCTCCTCTCCCTGCTTCACAAGCTGAATCCTCCTTTTCATCCTCTTGTTTATCTCTTGATAGAGCCAAGAGTCCCCAGTCACAGGGTGTATCTGCACTGCCAAAGCACATGAAGGCACAATCCGTGCCCTCGAGAGTTTAACAATTTAGCTTGGCTGTTAACAGCTTAGTTCAACAGCTTCTAATTAACTTTGCCGAGTTATCATTTCGATTTCTCACTGCCCACAGAGTGAATTTATTGTTTGGTATCTTAGTTACACCTCCTGTACTGGAGATCAGCCTTCAAGGGAGTTCATTGTAAGAAGACATTTCAGAAAGGAATGAATTGACATAAACTGCTGCTGCCCAGAATTCCTGGTATATTAAAAATTTGGAAATCCAACTGCTTTTTAGCTGGCAGCCTGGAAAGTTGCTGGGCTGGCAGTCAAAGAATCCAAAATCCCTTTGCATTAGGAGCTAAGAAAGGAACCCCATCACTTCCCCATTCAAAGAGCACCTCTAGCTCTGTTCAGCCCTTCTTGCTCTCCCAAGGGTGGGCAGCAGAGCCTCCAGGTCATGCATTCTGGCTGCTACCGTAGACAGGGATGCTCCAAAGCAGCAGAGTCACACTAACTACGTTTGTCAGGCGATGGATGTGGTGTGCTCCAAACTCTCCTTTCCCAGGGCCTGTTTCAAGTACCTGGGTTATCAGAGTGCTGCCATTATAAATGTAAACTGCAAATGGAACATCAAACAGACCGCCCTGCACATCATCACTGCCATGGCTCAGCCCAAGAGGAACTGCCTGATCATTTCCAGCTCTCAAACTGCTGGGGAAGGGCTGGGGAGTGACTGGGATAAAGAGCAGCATTCACAACAGCCTCAAACCACTTATTCAGGAGGGCTAAGGTCACACTTTCCTCCTACACTCAGCTTTGTTATAATAAGTATAATTCTCTTTACTTTATGAAAACAAGTTAAGAAGAAGAACTGGAGATATTCAGATTAAAGTACAAGAACAGGGAGATTAAGAGGCCCTATCAATTAAGGTGATCCCTTTAAGGCTCTGCCCTTTCACCCCTGGAGCTTGCTTTTAATTTCTGGTCAGACTGATGTGACTAAACCCCTTCTAATCTGACAGCTGATACAGGTCAGAAGTTAAATATATCCAGGCAGAAAAAGACACTGTTCTCATGGTCTCCATCCCAAAGAGTCACCCTGACACAGGAGTGCCAGGCACCCCAAATAGCAATGAGAGGGGTTCTGCAGCGATAGGTGGGGTTTTTTGGCACCTTCTGTTGCTGACTCTCCTAATAGGGATTCTTGCATATCCTACCCTTCACCATTTTGTCCCACCACCCTCCATCATGCTCTGGCCCCACGAGTATGCCTATTGCTGTGTAACACCTTGTTTTTCACCACGACAGGGTTATGCAGTGCCACTTCTTTCTACTTCTTCTATGGCTTAGCACAGCGGCAGTGAGGATGGGGTGAACTATAAGGACACGGACATGGGGGAAGTGGGAGCCTGGGCCACACATTCCTAGGAAGTTCTCTTTTACTGATCTTAGTTTCCTAACTGTGAATGATTTTTCCTTTCCTTCTTCTCTGTTCTCTGGGAACTGACAGCTCTTGCAGTCAACAGCCAGAGATTTGTCTTTTAATCTCAAGAGCCATGGTACTGCTCCAACAAGCCCACCACAGAGGGTCCTCCAGATGCAGCTGCAGGATCTGAAGCCCTACTTGCAGCACTGTCCCACAGGACTAGCTTCAGCAATGCCTCAAGATGCTTCTCCTGAGCATCTTCTGCAAGATGAGAAGCCTATATACCTGGACTGGTCTAGGCACAGCACAGGACTTGTCTTCCCTTAACCTGCTCCCCAAATGCCACAACCCCAGAGAGACCTGCAAGCATACCTTTGGGCACTCCCAGGGTGAAAAACCCACAGTGTGTAGGAGGGTCCAACCACAAGAGGAAACTTGGCTCAGTATTTCAGTATTTTAAGAACAAGGAACAAAGATAAACACCATTTCTGAGTGATCCAGATGTGGAGACAGCAGTCAGGGTGGTTTTACCATACATGACCTCCGCTGGTCATCAGCTCATCTCAGCACATGGTCTCAATTAAGCCCCATTCTCTTATTTAAGCCATTAAACCATCTCAAGCTCTCCAGTCTCTCAATGGGCTCATCTTGGAAAATCTTGCAATCGGTCAGATTTCTGCCAAATGGTACAGATCGTAGCTTCCGCCTTGTCTTTCACCCTGAGGGTTTGGCTTCCCCATTGGTAGAAGGATAAAGGTCTCGTACAGAGGTCTCGGGAGACATGTCTGTAGGCTCACTGGTGCTGATTTGAAGCAAAGATGACCCCATCTGCATCTCCACTGCACGGGGGTGTGCATCTATAAAAGTCAGTGCTCCAGTTCACCTTGGGGGCCACCCACAGACTCCAAAATTCCTTAGCTTCTCATACATTTTCCCCACAATAAGATGCATTTGTGAGGAGAGGGCAGGGAACACAGAGAGTTCAGGTCTGGTGAACTTTGCTGTTCTGACAGATGTTCAATCTGTACTAAATCTGGGCCAAACACATGTTTGAACACTTTAGCAGAGCTGAGCTGATGCACTGCGAATGAGAAGTGTTGTTCCCGGGACTGTGATACGAATTCCTGAAGCTACCACCACTTTTATTTTCTTGGATTATGGCAGCCTTAGTCACTTTGTAGTCCTCCATCAGACCTAGTGCCTCTCCTAGTAGAGTGGGGGTGCTCCTCTTGTCAGAATTTCATGGTGGGGCTGTGACCAGCAAACTAAGGCATGTGTAATGAGTCTGGCTGGCAGCCACCTTGGCAAATAGCCCATGGGTGCTAGCCAGCACTGGGCTGTTACAGTAGGTTCATGCCACAGGGTGACAATCTTGGCACAACAGAGGTGTTCAGGGAGCTAAGACATGAATGAAAGACTTAACAGCACATGCACAGCCATCCCTGCCTCAGCCAAGGGAAGAAGCACTGAGATGTTCACCATGTTCAGGGCAGTTTGCCCAGATGGCTGTGCGAGGGGTACACCTTTTCCCCTGGTGATCCACCAGCCTTGCATCTCTAGGGCAAAAGACAATGTATTGCCATGAAAGCATCCTTAAATCCATTCGCAGATGTACTGTGTTTTGCAAATGGATCCCTTAAAAGACTAGCTTCCTTGTCCAGCAAGCTGTGGGTGCAGACTTTTGAGTCCCTGTTAAACAAACAGCTGCTGAGCAAGACAGAAGGGAGTCAGAAATTAATAAAATCTTCCCGAAACAAATGGTGAAATGTGTCACAGCAGGTATGTCATCTAATAAATACGCCTGTTGAATGAAGGAGTAAGCAAAGCGAAGGAAGGAAAACATTTCCTGAGACCACCCTGGGCTGGCTGCTATCCACGCTGTTTGAGCAGCTCACATGGTCACGGAAGGGGTATTTGTGAAGCAGAGAAAGGCAGGAAAGGATGCATGACAGCAAGGATTCTGTCACCTGAGTGTGACATACCCTAGGCCAGGTCTCACTCCGAAAGCCCAGTGCCTTAAACTGTCCCAAACAGTCTGAGCACAGGCAACTCCTGTGACTTCACAGCTCAAGTTCGGAGGGGGCTGGCCAGGGATTGAGTCAGTAAACAAACACAATGCATTTTTTTTAAGTTTTGGGCAAGAAGAGGAAAACAAATCATCATGGCCCAGCACTTTTCATGCAAGGATAAGATGACTTCCTTCAAATGCCTACTGATTTACAGCCAGTGGTGTCCCTCACAAGTCACAGCGCACCGCTGCAGCTGTTCCCACAGAACTGGTAACAACACATAGAACATGTGAACCTGTGAATGTTTTGAGTCCCTGCTTCTGTTTATTACGTTGTCAGGGTCTGTGAAAAGTTCATCAGTGAGCTGTTTCTTCGGAGAAACTCATCTCATCTTTTATCCTCACACTAGATCATGCCTTCCCAACCCTTCAGTCATGGCAGTGCCCTTAAGTCTGAGTCCCTCACGCAGCTTATGGTGAGAAGAGGGTGCCCAGACATGGCTTTGACATAAAGATTAGACTGTATGCTTTACCCCTGCACATTTCCCCGTGAAAGAATATTCCCAAAATACTTTGAGATCCCTGGAAGAAAGAATCTGTTAATAATAATGCTCTATTACTGCTAAGTTACTGCTGAAGGTCTGTCAGCTTTTCTCTTGTGATGACACACATCGGGGTTTGCTGCAGAGTTACAGAACACCTCTCCAGGCTCCATTGGCAAACCATGTCCCAGCCCTGAGTCACTTCATTTTTGACTCTTCTGAAAGCTTGTGTTGGCTGATTTGAAGCCTGAAAAGTGAAGAAGTAGGGCAAAACCAAGAGTACCTGAAGTATAAAATCTACACCTTGGTGAGTTACGATTAAATGACTCTGGATTAGACTGATTATTGTTCTACCAACAGTCCACACCACCAATGAATTGAACAAGTAAATAAAGAAACGAGTAGAAGAGAATTGTTTTTTTTTTACAGAAGGCATGGAAAATCATGGTAGCTCAGCATCCCTCCCCACCTAGGAACAAGCACGAATCATGTGTCTGCAATGTCTTCATCTAGTCGGTCTTTGTCAACAAGTGAAAGAGTGAACATGTAGTAGCTGCGAGGTGAGGAACGTTCATTTTTTAACTATAAGAAATTAATTCGTAGAAGTAGGGCACTGGCTTGCTGGCAATATGACGTGCTCTGCACAAACACTGGCAGAGATCATGCCTGCGTGATCCATGCAGGCCTGTTCATCCTTGCACTTTGTCCCCACAGCACATCAGAGTAACCCAGCCACCTAGGTCACATCCAAGCTGCTCTGGCCTGACTTTGGAACAACACTAAATTTGGGGTGGAAGATACTGGTCCTGAGCCCTGCAGCAAGTAGAAGTAATTAAATAGGATTTAAGAGGAACCAGACAGGAATTGGACAATGATTTCGGTTGCTTTTAGCAGCACTGGCGTGGAATCTGATTGTAACTGTCCTGTCTAGTGACCTGACTAGTGCAGAGATGGACACACAGATAAAATAAAGCAACCTTTTACAGTCAGCTTCTACCAAAAAAAAAATAGTAGAGTGGGGATGTGTCGTGTTTGAAATTCAAGCAGGTTTCTTGGCCTGAGGCAATGGGAGGTTGCTGTAGCAACTTGAGACATTTTTTTTTCAGCTCTGCAAACTGGAATTGGTTTGAAGTTTCTGGTTCTGGGTTTCCAGCTCCTCCTTCTTGATTTCACTTTTGTCTTTGTTCGAGAGAAATGCATGGAGCTGCGGTGGCATGGCAGTCATCTTGCCCTGGGAACATGGTGAACGGAGAGAGAAATTAGTACTTCAAAGATGAGCAGAGAGAAGGTTTTGTTTGAATTCCACTGTTTGCTGAAATGGAGAGGGATCTTCCCATGTTCATGGCCATAGGAATCAGCATCCCAGAAACAGAGGACTGGCTTGAAAACACATGGAACAGGGAACTGGACTTTAAAATGCCCACTGGCACTGAGGGATGTATGTGCAGACTGAACAGACTCCACATTTCCACAAGGAAACGGAACTAAGTCTCATCCCTTTGAGGGGTTAGAGACAGGAATTTGGCCCAGTTATATCAGAATATGTGATTGATCTCTCTATGTCTTTGAGGAAGGTTTCCATATGGGGTGAATGAAATGCTTCTTGTTCATTTTTCCCGAAATCAAGTTAGTTTTGGCTTTGCCTGTGATCTATAAGTGGGTTTTGAACACTCCTTGGGGATTTTTTTGTTTCAGATCACTAGCTTATTAACTAAATTAATTGGTTAATTTTATCTAAGATATGAAGAAAAGGATCCAATGCTGACAGTTCTGAAGAAAAGCCAAGAGAATCTCAAATGATAGGTTTTTAAACAGCAACATAAAAATGGAATTGCTTTGTTAACCAGAAGAAGCAAAGAAAGCATCAGTCAGACTATGAGGTACCACCAAAAACATTATTCTTACAGCTATGCTACATTTTCTTTCTCTCTTTCTTTCTATATGAAGGAAATGCAGGAGAAAGGAACTAGTTTATGATGATAAATGCACAGTATCACTGTGCACAGTATCACAGTATCACAGTATCACTGAGGCTTCACGGCAGAATTTGAACAGAACAAGCCGTTCTGTAGTCATGTTCAAATACATCAACTATCGTAACACTTGGTGATGCTAACTTATGGGAGACGTTTGCCCAGATTTCATTTCTGAAAGCAGAATACTAGTTAAACTCTGCTAAGGTTCAAAACACTGCAAAATTCTTGACTACACTCTGCAATGCCAGACATCAAAATTATTCTAAAGCAGAAAGCACAAGAGACAGAGTTGCCACTTTAGCAACCATAATTCAAGGTGCCACCAAAATAGAGACGAAGGAAAGTTCAATTTGGTTGTAATGTGTTGCACCACAAAGTATTTTTCCATAATGAGCATTCACTACATTCTTGTTACACAAGCAGCTCTCAGACTGTAATACTGGAGGAGTGAAATGAAAGGCTTAGATATCTCATTTTAAAATCAATGATTTTAGAGTTGTTGGCCTGCTTGGAATAACCCAATAAAAAACACAGCAAATATGAAAACAGCAAAGCTAATGACTGCTGTAGTCAAGGAAAGCACAGTAAAATAAGAGAACATTGAAAATTCAGTCTTTGGGAAAAGGGTCCAAGCAGGTGACATGATCAACATCAGAGCACTGAGCTGATGTCCGCTGAAGCGAATAGTTTGAAACCACGCAGCTGATAAAATGCAGTTTGTAGCGGAGATGCTACCAGAAGGAAAACTTCTGTCACAACAGGTAAAGCACCTTGTTTCTGTCAAGGCTGGAAACAACCCAAACAAACTGAAAGGGGTTCTAGCTATAAACGTACAATAAACATTTTAAAAGATGCTCATCTTACTGAAGTGTGTGCAGCTGGGATGCTGCAGTGACTCTTGGACTGCGGTGATTTCTGCCAGAACACACACCACAAATCCTGGTGTTTCAACTGAACACAAAAGGGTGCTTTTAAAGGCACTGGACTTGGAGCTGAAATGGTGATAGACATTCCTCAGTATAAACAAACTGAGTATGGCCAATGCTTGATTCAAAACATCATTTTGAAACATCAAGTATTTTTTTTTTTCTGATTCCTCTCTAGCAATAATGAAAAACAAGGGTAGGGGGTGAGGGGGTGGGGGTGGTGGAGTTGAAAAAGCAGAGTGACACACGCTCTGTCTTACAAGTATAGCCAGAGTACGCTCTTTAGCACAATGGTAAAATCTAATCAAATCAAGCATGTATTTGGAAATTGTTCAGTCACAAGCTGAAAATAATCATGTTTTCTGCGTATGTAAATTCAAAGTTGGACACATGATGAGGATGTGGGACTTCTTAAGGTTCATGAAAGTTCCCAAGGAAAGAAGAGCAATCTAGTCTTAGGAATAGTCCAGAAAGGATTAAGATAATTCTTGGTTCATTTAGCAGCTATTAAGATAATTCTCGGTTCATTTAGCAGATGAGCCACATTTCAGTTAGAAAGAAAATATATGAAATAACTGGGAATGTCATAGAAATGGTATGCTTCAGCTCTATTAACTGGCAGAAATTGTACTTGCAATTCCAGTAAACTGTGTGAGTGCTGAAAGAGTATTTTCAGGACTGAAGTGTATTCCTTCACCACAGAGGTCCAAGATTACAGTTATTCAGGAGAGGCATCACTGTTTGACAATATTATAGTATTGGATTATATCCTGCAAAATTACCATGCATGAATGAGTGATCAAAATAGAGATTACTAGGCTTTTTATTTATACTTCTATTAGCATTAAAATCAACCTGCAAGTATAACTGAGTCCCAATCTTTTATTTTGTTTTTTGTCCTGTGAACCAAAGCAAGAAACCTAAGACAAGACAGAACAAAAGAGTCTTGCTGAACTTCTGGATATAAGCCCAACCAGGCTCCCCAAATCCTGCACTCCCTCACAGCGAGACCCTGGATTATTTGCTGCAGCTGTACTTACAATTGCCCACACTGAGAGGTTCAGGCAGACTATATCAAGGGTGCAGCTCAAACTCCAGCTTTACATGGATGAACCTGCTCATAAGCAACTGAAAGCAGCTTGAAAGTTCCTCTCCTTTCAGAAAAACAACCTGCAAAAATTAATTTCAGTAATTGTTTTAGTAATCAGCACTGTTACATGATACTAGAAAGCATATAGAGAAGGAATGATTAACTATTCATGCTATTTTTAACCTGGAAACAATTTCACAATAATTCATGCCTGGTCTGTGTTTGACCATTGTTACTCTGTACATAGGCTGAAACTTGAAAGAGTATTTGTAATAAAGCACACCCGCTCCTTAGCGCATAGACCCCACTAAGCTCATTTCCTATCCAAATGCAGTGCTCAGTTTAAAAGTTAATTCCCCCCCTACAGAGCATATGGGCTACAATAATATTCCCTCCTTTAATGAAGGGGAACACTGCTGTGCTGGGAGTATTTTCATGGCCAAATTGAATTTTTGAAGTACACCCAGCATAGCCGAGAGTCCAATTCCACAACCTTTTACCTTTCCTTATGTCCTGAACAGAGTCAGGCCCATAGCTGAGAACAAACCATAGGGCTCAGTTCTGCCCTCAGATGTGCCTGTATGAGTCTACCTTCTCATGGAGGCTGTTCAGGTACTACTGAAGGTGTTGTCAGAGTGCGCTCTTTGCGGTCTACCAGAGTAGACTTGAAGTGATGTGTATTAATAGTCTTTGAGTTTAGTGTGTCTACTATTTTCTTTTAAACCTCATGTTTTTCTGAATCCTAAAGAAAGCCTTTTCAGACTACTGAAAAACTGAAATTAAGGAGGGAAGACAGAAAAGACATTATCCTTTGGTTGGAACAAAAGTTTGAGTATCCTTTAATGCTCATGCCAAAATACTAAAAATGGACGATAAATGAAAGTAAGACTTCCTTAGCTGAGAGAAAGAATGAGAGTCTATTTAGGAGAAGCAGGAGGTTTTATAAATAGATTAAATGATGCACATTTTGTTTGAGGGAGCTTTCAACAGAGTACACAAATTAAACACTACCATAAATTCTGCCCGACCTACGTAACAGGGTGGTATTGTGGGCTCTCCAGATGACCTTTCATATTTAAAAAAGAAAAGTCTGTATATATAATGGAAACTGCGCCTTGATAAACATCAAGTGCTTTGTTGACTGCAGTTGAAAACTGACTGTTGCGGTTATCTCACACAGACAAAAAAATAAGGCCTTGTTTTTCTTCTTTTTCATTTTACATCTTTAGCAAAGTCACAAGTTTGCAGACATCATGTAGAGAAAATGGCAACTTGCGCCTCATCTCAGGAAGCAGAATCCAGTATAGCTCTCTGGCACACTCACTGACCAGCTCAGTTGTGTTTTTCACTAACATATCTGCAAAAGATCAAGTGTTCTCATCAGAACACTCAGGATGCACTGCTGCAGTGTTGCTGGACCCACCTTCATCATCTCATCTGCAAATGAGAGTCAGCCCAATCGACTCTCACCTCTCTTGACCCTGGGGTAGCCAGCCCATCAGTCTACCCTGTTCAAAACTTCTGACAATCATCCCATGTAGGCTTAAGAAAGGCCTGGGGCAAACTGGATGAACACAAATCCATGGGCCCTGATGGGATGCACCCGCGTGTGCTAAGGGACATGGCTGAAGTCATCGTTAAGCCACTCTCCATCATCTTTTCTAAGTCATGGGCATCAGGAGAGGTGCCTAGAGACTGCAGGTCAAATGTCACTCCAATCTTCAAAAAGGGTGAGAAGGACGACCCGGGTAACTATAGATGGGTCAGCTCACCTCCATCCCAGGAAAGGTGATAGAACAATTTGACCTGGATGCTGTCTCTATGCACATCAAGGACAAGAGGGTCATTAGGGACAGTCAGCATGACTTCCCCTTGGTGAAGTCATGCTTGACCAAACTGATAGCCTTTTATGAGGGCATAACCAGGCAGATAGATGATGCCAGAGCGGTGGATGTGGTCTGTCTTGACTTCAGAGAGGCATCTGACACAGCATTCTTGCAGCCAAACTGAGGCAGTGTGGACTGGATGACTGGATAGTTAGGTAGATTGTGAACTGGCTGCCAGAGAGTAGCGGTCAATGGGACAGAGTCTAGTTAGAGGCCTGTGTCTAGTGGAGTCCCCAAGGACTGGTCTGGTACTGGGACCAGTTCTATTCAATCTGCTCATTAATGACTTGGATGAGGGATTAGGCTGCACTGTCAGCAAGTTGGCTGATGACACAAAGCTGGGTGGTGTCACCAACACCCCAGCAGACTGTGCTGCCATTCTGCGAGAGGTGGACAGGCTGGAGAGNGGTTCTTCTCCCCCTCTACTCTGCACTGATGAGACTGCATCTGCAGTACTGTGTCCAGTTCTGGGCCCCTCAGTTCAAGGACACAGATCTGCTGGACAGTATCCAGTGTAGAGCAATGAGCATGCTGAAGGAAACAGAACTGCTCCCTGCTGAGGAAAGGCTTAGGGAGCTGGGGCTCTTGAGCTTGGAGGAGGCTGAGGGGGGACCTCATGAATGTCTCTAAATCTGTGCGGGGTGGGGGTCAGGAGGATGGAGCCAGGCTCTTCTCAAGGTCATCTGGTGATAGGACAAGGGGCACTCAATGCCAGCTGGAACAGAAGAGGTTCCATATCAATGCCAGCAGGACCTTCTTCCCAGGGAGGGTCCCGGACCACTGGACCAGGCTGCCCAGGGGGGCTGTGGAGTCTCCTTCTCTGGAGACGTTCCAGACCCACCTGGCTGTGTTCCTGTGTGACTTGGTCTGGGTGATGCTGCTGTGGCAGGGGGATCAGACTGGATGATCTTTCAAGGTCCTTCCTGATCCCTAAGGATTCTATGATTCTACTATCCTCGTTAGAATGAAAAAAAGCTTAGGGATTGTGAATGTCCCAGCTTCTTTGCTTCAGAAATGCAGAGAAAGATTTCTGTAGGCACAAAGCTCCTCACTTCAGTGGATTGATTTGACCATTCTCCTCTTGGCAGGAGAAAAACTTGAGAGTTTGAACCAATTAGGAATCACCCTTCCTTCCTGCCACCCCCAGCACTGCTCCATCCTCACACTTTGATACCCTATTTTAAAGATCCTACCTTTAGGCCTTGGCCTAAAGAGTAAAACCTTGCAGACAAGGGAGGAAGAGCCACTGCCATTTATTCATAGTTCTGGGAGGAATAACATACAATCTGAACTGGGTTTGTGTTCCTGCACTCTCCAGGGCTCGCTGGCGGGTGATAAATTTGGTTCCGAATTCCAAGCTCTCCCCTAGTTTCAGCATTGACCAATAGGCCACTCTAGGAACTGGTTTTGGGTTTTCAATTTTGCTTTGTTTTTGTCTTTGTCCAGAAAGCATGGCCTCCATCTTGCCCTGGGAACAAGGTGAATGGAGAGAGACAGAGTGATACTTCAGAAATCAGTAGAAGGAAAGTTTTGGCTGAATTCTTCCCTTGATCATGGCCTAGGAACCAGCACTCTGGAAATGGAGAACCAGCTTGGAAACACATGGAACAGGACCTTAAAATGCTGTCACAGAGGGATGTGTGCACAGACTGAATGGACTCCACATTTCCACCAGTAAAAAGAATTTCTGTAAGTCTCTTCCTTTTGAGTGCTTGGAGATAGCATCTTGGCCCAGTTGTGTAAGAACATGTGATTAATCTATGTCTTTGTGTTAAGTGTGTCTTATTGTTTCCCCCAAATCAGGTTAGTTTTTGCCTGTGATTTGAAGTGATTTTGAACCCTCCTCATTTTGTTTCAGCCTATTGGAACATGAACCAAATTAATTGTTTAATTTTCTCTCAGTTCTGCACAACTTATTAACCAATGACATTGAATGGTGAGCCAGCCAGGAGTGAGGGCAAACTCTTGGCAGTGACAATGCCAACTCACAACATCCACGGTCCAACTCACTGTGTTACTATTAAATTAGAGGCCTAGAAATGCTCAAAATACTGGTTAGATCAAATACTACTTGCCTAGCACATTGCCATGGCAACTCCCTTTTCTTATCTGGAGTATTATGTCCAGTTCTGGGCCCCTCAGTTCCAGAAAGACACAGAGCTGCTGGAGGGTGTCCA
>VZRI01002652.1:170811-215209 GCA_013397515.1 Upupa epops
TGTAAGGACTTGCTAAGCACCGCCATTTCGCAGGACAAAGCCGCGCAGGGGAGAGAGCGGGAAGGTGGAGGGGGGGAGGGGGGAGGCCCTCAGGGGAAGCGGGAGAACTCCTCAGGTTTATTTTTTTCTTTCTTTTTCAGCGGGAGAGTTTCTATCGTTACGATTGTTAATTATTTTCGAGCAGGAGCTCTCGGCTGTACGGTGGGATAGTATTTTGAGCAGGAAGCCTGTTCAGCTCTGAGGTTGGTCACCGCGACTATTTCAAGGGGCCTTTGGAGCCTGGTTTAGCCACCGCCTTCTTGAGGTTGCTCTTCTCTGCTGCTTTCGCCACCTCTGGACCCGCCGTTGTTCACCTCGCACTTATGCCTCTCCCTCCCCCGGATCTGCGAACTTATCGCCGCGCGCCCCGCTGGAGCTTCCCTCTCCCAGACGCTGCTGAGGGAGGCGTTCCCCGCGGAAGCCGCTGCCCGCCTTTTTCGCGGCAGCTGCGCTGCGGTCGTTTCGCTCCGCGGATTTAGTTCCGGCCCCAGCGCTCCCGCTCTTGCTGCTGCCCTCCGCGCCTGGCACTGACCCCTGTCAGCCTCGGGGGGTTAGGGTGCGCGTTCTGGGGAGGGGGACTGCCTTTGTCTTGTCAGCATTGTTGGTTGATAAACCTTCCTTATAAACTGTTTATGTTTTCACTTGCATTCCCGATGTTGGAGTCAGTTTTATCACATAGATCGGGAGAAGGGGGATTCCTAACCGGGCCTCTCTGACCCCTGGATTTGTTCCTGAACAGGAACAGCTTGCTTAAATGCATCCACAAAGTCACTCCACACTTGATGTGTTACCCTAAAATCCATAGGTACTGATGCAGCACTGGCACAGGCTGCCCAGGGGGGTTGTGGAGTCTCCTTCTCTGGAGAGTTCCAGCCCGGCCTGGCTGTGTTCCTGTGCCCCTGGGTCTGGGTGATCCTGCTGTGGCAGGGGGGTTGGACTGGATGATGATCCTTCGAGGTCCCTTCTGATCCCTAAGGATTCTATGATTTAGGATATTTTTAGGTTAAAATCCCTCAGACACCCAGAGATTTCACACACTCCAGTGGCTGCCATTATAGTCTGACTGTGCAGCACACTACTAGTGTGCTAGCACATTTTCCAGAAGATTCCATACTGGAAAATACTAATAAAAGGTAAATAATCTGAGTGCACTGTAGTCATTCACTTAATAATTTCCTTAGCTCTGTGAATCACTTCCATTTAATTACAAAAACCCTTCATTATCATGTGAAACCAGCTGAAACCTCTCAAAGGTGCCTACATTCTTCTGTAAACAAGTGCACAGTTAGCTGCTCCAAGAGACACAGACAGTGGTATCTGCTCCAGGAGACACAGACAGATCATTAAGGAATTCCTTGTGTTGGAGGAGCAGCAAATACAGATAAGTGTCAATGACTGCATTTGAGAGATGGACTCCACTCTAAATCGTCAAGCACTGGAACATAATTAGTCCCTAGAATCGGCTCACAGGAGTGTTTGCAAAAGCAATATTATTCCAAGTAGCTTCTGCTCCATAAACAGCTCTTAACTTGCACACAGTTCTTGGCAGAACTATGCCTAGGTGACAGCACCAGAGATCCAGATCACATTGAGTAGAAGGAGGTTCCCTTCTCTCCCAGAACCTCCAGCTCCTGGTAGAGGTACGGTAGCCCCCTGAGCATGGATCCTCGCTCTTTCAGCTCAGTGGCAAGTAAGACTGGTATGCTTAACCGCAATGATGAACGGATCTCTGTGTCTCCTTTTTTATGACATTTAATGTTGGCATCACAGCCCTTCCCAGAGATGCAGATGCCTCCCAGATAGCCCTGTATGCATACATGGAGGAGCAGCAGGCAGACCAAAGCCTTGAAAAAAAGAACAAGCAGTGCTACTTTGTGCTGTGAAACAATACCAATAACTGCTAGATCCCGTCCAAAATGCAAGTGTGGTAGGTTCTGTGCCCTGAAACACAGCTCCCACATGCCGTGCTACTGGAGATTCAACGAGATTTCCCCAAAGCCCAAACTTCTCTGTGCTTGCACAGATGCACACAGTTCCGGGAAAGACTGCAAGAGCAGCTCTGGGATGTGTGCCCACATAGGCAGGGAAACAAGGACCTTCACAATCAAAGGAAAGCATTCACAGTTTGTCTGTCTTTATTTTACTGTTTATAAATACCCAGTTAGGAATTAGAGGAAAACCGCTGTGTGATTTCAGTAGCCAGTCTTCTACCACAAAAGATGAATAGTGAATAGCTGGAGTGAATGATTCCCAGAAAACTCATAGTCTGAAAAAGGTTTGCTTGTGTGAGTCAGCAAATGCTTACAAATAATGGACAAGTAAACAGAAGTCGGAGGATGGATTAAACTGATCAGAGTGTCTAATCACACTTAAATATTTATCATACGCTATATATATAAATATGCACATATGTCATCTATACAAATTATATAACTCACGCTCTTGAGCATTAAAAAGCCAGACAAGTGACAGCAGCATGCCTTCTATCAGATTACCATAAGAAATGCTCATGGGAGTGCAGGAAAAGACTGTCTGTGGGTGCTACAGTACAACAACACCCCTATGTCACCCATGTTTTGTTTCATCTGTCTCATGTTCCGAGCACGATGAGCTATGCTGGTTTGAGCTACAACAGAGCTAGTTTTGCTCAGTGATTTCACTTTTCAGCTCAGTTTCTCCCAACTAACTGTAGTTACCAGCAAATCTGTGCAGAGTGGTTGCTTCTACAGGTGATAGTGCTCACTGTTTACAGTTACTACCAAGGACTGGTGGTGCAGAAAGGCTGTTGCTCAGAACTGATCCTGTGAAGACCAAGGTCACTGCTAAACTTGTGTGCTGTGTTGGGGTGCAGTAAGTGAGAGGCCACATCTGCCACGAGGAGTGGACAAGAGAGGTGACCCTAAACTGACCAACACCATGTTCCGTTACAGAGAAGTTGTCCCGGTTTTGATTTCCCAGAGTCTTCAAAAAACACAAAAATCCAAGGACAATTTTATAGCAAAGAAAAATTCTGAACAAGTTTTGCTAACAAAGAGCAAGAATCAATCAGAAAAAGGGGAAAAAACCCCAGCCTGTCCAAGGAAATCGCTTGCCTGTGCCAGCTGCAGTAGCCTCCAGAGCAGGAGTCACATGCCACCATTTGTCTGCCGCTGGAAATGTCTCTAAAAACCCTCTACCATGTGACTCGGTTGGGAAAGCATCATTACCTGCAGGTGTCTTTCCACTTGGAGGAGCATCTCTGTAGTGGTGGCAGATGAGTGCAGGGCCAAATGCAGTCAAATACCCCTTTCTGACTGTGTTTTCTACTGCTAACACTTTGGCGTTGTAGCACCTTTGGTTAGAGCCCTTGCCATGAGGAGTACTGCTAGGCGAGTGATGGCATGGTTCTCTCATGTGTTTCTTCTCACAAGTAACAATAGGACAAGATGAAATGACCTCAAGTTGCTCCAAGGAATCCATTAGAGGAAACTTCATTGAAAGGGTCATAGAATCAAAGAATCATAGAGTGGTTCATGCTGGAAGGCCCCTCAGAGATCATCCAGTTCCACCCCCCCTGCCATAAGCAGGGACACATCTCACTAGACCAGGTTGCCCAGAGCCCCATCCAACCTGGCCTTGAACACTTCCAGGTGTGGAGCATCCAAAACTGTCCTGGGCAGTCTACTCCAGTGCCTCACCACTCTCACAATAAGGACTTTCTTCCTAAGATCTAATACAAATCTACCCTCTTTTAGCTTGAAACCATTCTCCCTTGTCCTATCACTAGAGTCCCTCATAAAAAGTCCCTCTCCAGCCTTCCTGTAGGCCCAGTTCAGGTACTGGAAGGCTGCAATAAGGTCCTCCTGGAGCCTTCTCTTTTCCAGGCTGAGCAGCCCCATTTCCCTCAGCCTGTTGTCACAGCAGAGGTGCTGCAAGCCTCCTGAT
The DNA here is from genome assembly GCA_013397515.1 of Upupa epops. NCBI lineage: Eukaryota > Metazoa > Chordata > Aves > Bucerotiformes > Upupidae > Upupa > Upupa epops. The sequence continues at coordinate 174,775 of VZRI01002652.1, forward strand.
CATCCTCATGGCCCTTCTTCGGGACTTGGCCCTACAGTTCCATGTCCTTCCTGTACTAGAGGCTCCAGAACTGGATACAGTACTCCAGATGAGGTCTCACAACAGCAAAGGGAGAGAATCATCTCCCTTGACCTGATGGTTGTATTTCTTTTGATACAGCCTTCTGGGCTGCCTGCACACTTTGCTGGTTTACATTGAGCCTCTTGTCTGCTACCACCAGGCAGCTTATCAGTCATCGGAACAGGCTGCCCAGGGAGACGGGTGAATCAACCTTCCTGGGCATGTTTAAGTGCCATGTAGATATGGAGTTTAAGGACGTGACTTAGCATATGGGCTTGGCCAGATCGGGCTAATGGTTGGACCAGATGATCTTGAAGGTCTTTTCCAACCTAAACAATTCTATGATTCTTCTTCTTCAGATACCTTCTGGATCTGCCGTCCTCCCTTGGAGGGAAACAAACAAGTTTGTTCTTCATCTGGGTTTGAACCAGGAAGATCAGGATCTGAACTGAGCTGAAAGGCCCATTGACCTAGTTCTCCTACATCTAATGACACCAGAAATCATGCTAATGCTCAGTGTCTTTGACTTGGACATGACCTACAAACCCATCTTCAGTTACAGGAGCACTTAGGGGCTCTAGGCAGGTTCTTCCTATATTCCTGTCAGCTGCAGCTGAGCCTTATCTGCCCTCTGTTTACTATCTGAGTGTCCTAAAACAAGGAGGGAACAACCGCCAAGAAAACCCTGGCACGTTTTCTGTGTGCGACAGCCACGCTGTAAATCATACAACATTAGTATTTGCTTTTTATTTCAGGTCTGCTTACAGCCAACTCGTCCCATGCACTCCAGGCAGCAAAATTGGATCAGTAGCAGCTTTGTCAAACAGATTTTCTTCTTACAAAATGCCCGGTTTTCAGAGCCCATCCGGTCAAGTTGCCATGAGGAGCTGATGATAAATGGAGGTCTTACGGTGCTCCTCAGCAGCCCTGTGCCTGCAGGAATGGGATGGAGTTCTTACTCATATATCAGCACCTTGTTTCATGAAACGTTGGTGAGAAATACATGGGGAAAAATAGTTGAGGTTAAGAGCAAGCCTTTGTCACTGTTCATTTAAACCTTCAGTAAGGGGAACCCCCTCTCCTCAGGTGACCTGGGGAGTCCAGCCTGTCTACCCACTAGATGGTGCCAGAAAACTGTGCAGCTGCCCTGGATCAGCCCTACATCGGCCACCACCAGCTCAGGTGTCCGGGTTTTGGCCAGCGATGTACTGAAACCTGGGAGGGAGCCTTAGAGCTTGGGTGGGGAGAAGGGGGCACCTTCCTCCCAGGCAGATCCACCAAGGGGGTGATCAGGACCCACGGGAGAAGGGCACCCAGTGGACTGAGGGGCGTCAAGCACGCACATTCTAAGAAAACCATTTCAGTTTCATTTTCACGCGAAAAGTCTGAAATTTCTGAAGTTGCATAACCTTCATACAAGGCAATTCTCATGTTAGCACAGGACGCTGCTTTCTCCTGGGTACCCAAGGAGGTACCACAGGAACTTCTGTTTCTAAGTGCTTTACCTAAGTCCAGCTTTAGTTTTTATTCCTGAGCTATTTTGAACTAACTGTAGAAATTAACCATTCTTCTCAGTGAGCCTAACAGACCATAAGCCAGAACGACTCTTCCTGGTGAAAGAGTTTCTCCGACACTACACGATTGACAGGCAGGACCATTTTTGCCCTTTACCAGTGCTTTTGCCCTTGTCCAAACCCAAATAACAGCGCTCTCCCAGAGCCACAGGCAAACGACTGACGCAGGGTGTACAACAAGCTGTAAGTGAGCAGTCTGGTCTGTAAAGCTGCAATCTTGCATAGTCTGGAGAAGCTTTCTGGGTAGAAAGCAGGGTCACAGGTCAGACCAATTTCTGCAGCGGTCACACAGAGGCCAGTGCAGGTCAAGTCATCTGCAATAAGCAGATAATTCCACGTTGGAGCACTGGGTAATGCGGTCCTGGCACCAGCCTTGTTCCAAACACATGGCCACTATTTGCTATTACAAATCATTTATTAAAGCTTGGCCAGTCCTAATAGCAAATTTGTACGCATGTGAAGATCTCTGTGTTTTGCCAAAAGTAGTTCATGCATGAAAAATATTACATAAACTTTCTGAACATATATCAAAATAAATATTACAAATTACAGGAAATATGTGAAAATTACTCCCATTAACATTTCAGGATTTGCTTAGGATTACTCCGATGGTTATAAAAGTGTCTCCTCTCATAGATTTCAGTCGAAGGAACAGCTCTGCCTTGGTCGTTTTCTCCCCTTAAACACATGCCAGATTCTTCTTGTATCCAGCTGAACTCCTAAAAGCATAGAGCGAAGTCTAGACACCTGCACTCGTCCTGACCAAGCACACCGTTGAGCTGGGTCCCCACAGGTCAGGAAAATCTTCTGTGCCAAGTTTGCTGTGCTGATTGATGGTGCCCCTGCATATGATGCAGAGATGAGCCTTTAGGTCGGAATCTGCGGCAGTCACCATGTGTCTGCCAGTCGTACCAGTACCTTAAAGGCAGGTGTCGACACTCTTCACTGAGCACGATGACAGCAGGACTTGAACTTGCACTGTATATGACAAAGAGGGATGAAGCCATGTGCTTGGTTCACTCAGTGCCTGTCAACCTGCCCTTGCTACAGCTCTGCCTATACTCACTTCACAGTGCAGTAATGCCTGCAGTATGACACGCGTACAGGGCTCCTTGAATCTACCCCTTCCTCTGCAGGCATGGACATGACAGGGCTGTGCCCCACAAAGCAAGACACCTACATTCACTTGAGTGGCACTCATAAAGCCTTCTCTGTGTTACGGTAGTGTCCTTTGACTTCAAAGTGTTTGGGGTTTTGCCCCCAGACTGATGAAAATGCTGTGATATCCAGAGACCGAAACCTCAAACAAATAGTCCTAGCTCACTTGAAGTCAACAAAGAAGTGTTTGAAAACATTTGGTATGTCCTAAGTCTGCTTGGCCAAAACAAATTTGTTCAGCTCTGGGTGATCTTTCACCAGAAGGGATGCAGAGACAGCGCGTTTCAAAATGCACTGATGCCAAAAGAAAGGAAACTAAAATGATGACAGAGGTGGAAAAAGAGCACCAGGAGACACTGGAACTGTGTAACTCCATGGAATGGAAAAGCTGTGCTTCAGAATAACGCCAAAATGAAGAAGAGAAAGGATTCTTCCTATCACAGTATCTCTGGCACTTACTGCCTCATGATTTCATTGAATCCAAGCTTGTATCTGTTCTCTAGGAGAGTTTACATATGGACAAACAAGATCCATATGACGAGGAATATCATTAGGATGGGAGAAGGAAGAAATATGCCTCTCTTCTTTAGCGATAAACTTGCAGTAGTCAGGCACATGGTTCCATAGCTGTGCGTTACAGGATGTCCCATAAAGCACCTATTACCTGGCATGGAAACTGCCCCTGTGACCACTTTCTTGGAGAGAAAGAGTGCAGGAGAAGAAAGGAGTGAAAACCCCTACTAGCAAGTAATGCAGAACTGGTGAAGCAGATATTGGAGGCCCCACCCCAGAGAGCTTCTATGGCAAACAGCCTTGAGGAGCCCCAGCTTGCCACATCTCTTTGCCTTCAGGCTCTTGGGTGTGGGAGGCTACCATGGAAAAGTCCAGTGCACTCAGTATAAATCAGCGAGGAGCCGACAGGGTTTAAATAACTCACCCAGGTCACACATCAAATCAACACAACACCCCAGGCTCCAGGAGATCCCTATCTCCTGGTGCGCTCCCTAGCCAACGTTGCCTGTCTCCTGCCATGCAAACGCAGCTAATAAAAAAGAGGGTAAGGTCTGTGTGAGGCTCTCTCTCCACAAACCCTGCCAGATCGGTCACTTAGTCTCCTGGCCCGTTTCAGACAGCACAATGCATTTGTCAGCCCAGGGACCTGCCCGTGCTCTCATACGGGGCCGAAGAGCAGCCAGAGCCCCTGCATCCCATCACCGCGCTCGGGGAGGACTAACCCGGGGGCGCGGGGGGGGGAAAAGGAGCGTGTCCCGGAGCCGGGGCTACAGTGCCACCTGCTGGCCCTCACCCGGACAGCGCGGGACCCTGCCGAGCTGTTGCAGAGTTTGGTGTGGTTTGCAGCTTGAGCACTGCTGCAGAGTCAGTAGAAAAGCACCGCTGGTGAAAGAGGAAGAAAAGCTGTATGGAGGGGTTTAGAGGCGGGGGTAAATATTTCAGTGAATGCACCAACCAACTTCCCTGTCTGAGGGCTTCACTCTATGAGTCACACAAGACAGAACTTTTTCTTGCTGTTAAATATTAAATCAGCTAAGTTTTTTTCTAGTAAAAATAAAGAATTTCGTGTTAGAAATTCATAAGAAGGTTTTTTTTTTCATTAAAGCAGTAGTAGCGTTTCATTTTGTAAATGGTTGCATACAGGAGTGACGCACAAGCACCCTGAGTGCCCAGATGGTGAGCTCACCTATACAGAACACATCAATACGCTGTTCCAACAAGATGCAGCATGAAAATCATGGCAATGCCTTCTATCCTCCCAGGGTCATCTCATCCCCATCTCAGTCCCAAACAAAAGCCTTAATGAGAAACTTAGGATTTTTGCTCGGTCCTAAGGAGAAAGAAACCATTTCTGCTCAAGTTATGAAAAAAACAGACCACTTTCCCTGAAACCCAAGGAAATGTCAGTCTGAAAGATTCAGCACAGATTTAAAAGCCACTTCTAAAAAAAAGCTGTGTATGACAGAGGCCCTTCAACCAACACAGGTCATAAATTAATAGTGAAAAGAAAGCAGCAAACTGTAAGTGAATGAGGACTCTTCACTGGACAACACTGCATGCTGAATGAAGCTTTTACTTAGGTGCCGGTGTTAAATAAGTGATGTCTGCATGACTTTCATCAAGATACAAGTTCCAGGCTAGCAGAAGACAGTGGCTTCTACTTCAAGGAAATGAGATTGTACACTGATGATGATTTTTATAGGCCGTGTTGCTATTGAGACATAAAAGTGCTTATCTGTATGTAGTTTCCTCTCTCAGCTTGTTTTAAATGCTATTTGACTTTCCAGATCCTTCTCAGTCAAATGTTATTTAATAGGGACTGTAGTGCGTACAGAGCAGAGCAGCCATAGGGCAGTCTTTCATTAGCAAACTCCAAGAACCTGTATCGTAGCGATAAACTTTCTGGCCATGTTTTAATAGAATCATAGAATCATTAAGAATTGGAAGGGACCTTGAAAGATCATCTGATGATTATTTTTTTTGAGAGGAGGTGGCCGATCTTCTCCTTACTGCCTAATCTCCCTTCACCTGGAACAGGAACCCTGTGCCAGTGAAAGTAAAACTGGTTGCAGAAAACATCTTTGCTCAGCCTTCACAATCCTGTCTGCAGATGGAGAAGGGAGACAGCAGGATGTGTTGTGTGTATATTTAAGTCTGTGTGTTGTTGCCAAGGAAGTGATACGAGCTTCTGGGAAATCCATAGTTCCTCTTTAATGTGTCAACAGGTTAACAGTGTTGTCCAGACTGTATCTGACTGTGCAAGCAAGGCAATGTTTAAACGGCCTTTAACAGTGGTAACAATGGACGTGTGGGATAAGCTCCGATTCCTTCTGGGCATACTGTCTTTCCATCCGAGCTGTAAGCACAGGTATTGGACTTGATTTGTCCTTACTGGTGTGCTTTCATTACAGAGCACCAATTCATGCAGGCTATTCCATTTACAGGACTTCATACATCTTCATGTTGGCTCAAACTCCACCTTCATCACAAGTTTTGACTTTAAGAACTAGTGCTGTATTTAAAATCTTCCTTACTAAATGCTGGTGAAGTCTTTGAAAACTCACGAGTACCAAATGATGCAATATTTGTTCTCTGTCAGTGAAGAACTGCAGCAGAGTTTTTGTGGGGGGCCTCCAGGAGCAGCCCCTGAGTGCTACCCACCCTGTTGGACCCCACACACACAGAGTGAGTGGCCCACACTGCACATCATGGCCCCACTGGTGCAAAGCAGGAACTAGGGTGTGGGCCGTTAGTGAGGGAGGTCAGTGCGGCTTCCTAGGCTATAGTTTCTGCTTTTCCATCCTTTCCTTGGGTGTGCTCTCTAAAAACCAGCACAAGAAAGTACTGCAGTTTTGTGAGATGCCCGTGCAGCTCAGGCTTTCTGCAAACCGAAGGAATAATGCGACCATTTCTCAAGTGCCAGGAGGTAAAGAGCCCAGTGACAGCCTAGTCTTCTCCCTATGAACAAGAACAGAATCGATATGCAAAAAGGACTTGGAAATGCGTTCTTTTTCTGATCATGAATTCTCCAGAAGCAGCTAATTGGCAGCAGAAGGATAGTTTGTCCATGCTGAGGCCACTTGTCAGATGTTGAAGAAGGGATTTTGCATAGGTGTTGGTGCATAGAGTTTTTTCCTGTGTGTTTCAGAATGAATGTACTGTGTCCAAGGCTTTCGATCGATCGCCTTGGGTAAAACGATGACAGTTAACAATTTCGTTTGATTTGAGAGATTTCAGAAAGAGATTTTGGTGATAAATGGGTTGTGGGTTTGGGGTGTGAAGCTGCCTTCCTACAGCCCTCTGCACGGCTGTTTTGAAATGCCCTGGAAATCCCCCCGCACCTCCTGGGCATTTTTTGGCTGTGAACTCATTTTCTAGAATACTACTTACAAGTGATGCACAAGCTAAGGACAGTCCAGAAGACCTTTTACTGTTCTGAGCAATATGAAAACATAAATAAAACCAGTTCATCTCTGATTTCTTTTTCAACTTTCTATCTCTTTGTGCTCCTCTTGTTTTCAGAGGTTACTTCTGTCAGTTTGCTTATAAACCCCAGCCTTTATGGTTGGTTTTTACCTTACTTTCCACTACTGGCCTCCCTGGAAAGTCCAAGAAAGCCTCAACACAACATCTATGAATTCTCCCAAGGCAAGAAGAAATATCCATTATTCCCTATTTGTTTTTTAAAATGTGGTTCCATAACCGGTCTTCCCAGTGCTGATACTATCAGGATAGGGCATCAGCTCCACATCCAGGATAAAGTGCTAGGGAAAATCCTCCAAACCCCAGCCATTACACAAAACAGCGATTACATATTTGTCCCCTCCCAGAGGCAGGATCCATTGCTTTGCTTTACCAGCCTCATTTCCTCTTAGAAAAACACACTGTTCCATTGAAAAGTCATCACACAAATCAAGCAAAGGTAAAACCTCCCTTCCACATGTGGTTTTATGAGAGGATGCTGACTGGGTCTGTCTGTGTGTATCGGAAACCGTGAGGCAATCAGGGAAAGAGCCTTGGTAAAATCTGAAAGCCCTTGGGTAGCGGGAGAGGTCTATCCAGAGCGAAGCACATCAAGACAAAAGCTGTGCCCAGTGTGGTGGCTGTGGAGGAGAAAGCTGGACACTGCTACGGAAGAGAAACTGCTCAAATCTGGAAATGGTGCAAGGATGGAGGAGGTGGGAACAGCTCAGAGGTGAGGAAGGCAGGGAAAAGGGCAGAGACAAGTCTGGAGAGCTGGACATCTGGCAAAAGCACAGCACAGCAGAAAGGCCAGCCTGGATCTCTCCAGCCAGATCACCAAGGCCATCAATATGAAGCCTGTGTAGTCCTGAGGAACAGTGGATCCAGCTGGCCAGCCTGATCTCAGCCTGCAAGTGCAGATACCCACTTCCTCCCATGCTGCGAAGAGAAGGAACCAACTAGGGCTGAGTCATGCCTGGCAAAATTCTGTGTGGTTTTACTAGAGGGGAAAACTGAGACCAAGAACTGAAAGGAGAAATAGAAATGCCACATATCAGCTGAAATGCAGAGAGAAGAAAGTGCTGGTGACATTTGCACAGCAGCGTGGTGAATCAGTGGCATGGATGTGCACAGCGTGCCTGAAGATCTCTCGGTGCCACCCAGCCACCAGCGTGAGCAAGTGCCTACAGCTGCACTTGGGTACCTCATGAGGAAGTAGAAGAAAACCAAGACTGGAATGGAACGGAATGGAATGGAATGAGTGTAAAATTAAAAGCAAACTGAATTGGCCTTTAAAATAGAATGGAAAGCAAGTCCCTGTTGTCAGGACACACTGTGACCATAGGGTTGAGATCAAAGGCTCAGCAGCAGTGCTGCACAAAGCTCTTCAGTTCCCCATCCCTATCTGCTCACTTCCAGATGTATTCAATTTTATTGTGAGGTCATTTTTAAATCAGATCTAAACCCAAAGCAAGATGTATTCTGCGTGGCGATGGGAACAAGTGCTCGGGGCAGCGTAAAGAGCTCCTTGCTCCAGCTGTGCGCTAGGTGAGGTGGCTGCTGCATGACTTTGTGGAAGGATGGAGACAGTTAGCTAGCAACAGTGTCATTTAACTTCTTGTGAATGTATTTCAGTTTTGATCTTGCTATTCATACACAAATCTGTTAGCAATCTCTTAACATTTTGGTTTGGGTTTAGGAAAATAATCAAGTGGATTAAATTTACATCACAGCTGAACTGACAAGCGCTCAGCATGAACGGCTTAATGAGTTTAGTTTTGCACGGAGGACATTTATGTGCTCTGTGGTTCAGGTTTCTACTTTGCGTCACGTTAAGCCTTTCATCCCGTGACTTTAAAGGTTTCTCCTATGTTTTGTGTCAGTAAAGCTGGACTGTCGGTAAAATCTGGCAGTGAGAAATTTTTTGGCTCCCAAAAAAGCAACTGGCAGTGATGGCAGGAGCATCACTAGATGGCGATACAAGATTTACAAACCCAGCTGGAGTTCCCCCAGGATTTACACAAAGCTGTGGGATTCTGCTCCAAACCGACTCCCAGCGCCAGGGATTCTCTTGATCTGCATTAACGCCAGTCAGAGAGAGCAGGAAAGAGCTTAAGTACTGTGTTAGTGCTGCCTGCACAGTGTCTGACCTTTCTCACCTACAACCCTAACAGACACTAAGTATACTTTGGGCCGCTGATGGGCCTCCACAGGTCCATCCATCGCTCCTTTTCCCTCATGGAGATGCCACGAGCCACACTATGCCTCACTTACCTTTGTTTCAAGGCAAGAACCGACACGCTGGCTGCCCAGCTGGAGGGCCTCTGGCTGACAGCAGGACAATGCAAACAATCACGTCCCCTTGCACCTACTGCAGCTCCTGAACTGAGTAACCTGAGCTTGGTCAACAGCCCAGAATAATAACACCGAGGTGCCCAGCGTGGCATTTGCCACGTCATTCGGGAATAAGGCTTTGGAGTCACCCTCAGGCTGCAGCACGCTGCGTGCTCACCAGTCAGACACATCTGCAGGCAGTGCTCAGGCTTAGCTGGGATTTCATTTTATGCAAAACCGGGGAGGGAAAAAACAAAGGTCAAAAGATGAGAGGCCAAGAAAAATCATGTTTAACTTTATAAACAGTAAACACCTTCTGCAAGAGAGTCACTTGCTATTCTGGGTATGAAGCTGCTCTCTGGGGAAGCTGTGGGAGGCTTATCCCCTTGTTATATGCTGCAAACATGAGTCATAGAATCCTTAGGGATCGGAAGGGACCTCAAGAGATCATCCAGTCCAATCCCCCTGCCACAGCAGGATCACCCAGACCAAGTGGCACAGGAACACAGCCAGGTGGGGCTGGAACTTCTGCAGAGAAGGAGACTCCACAACCCCCCTGGGCAGCCTGTGCCAGTGCTCCGGGACCCTCCCTGGGAAGAAGGTCCTGCTGATATTGACAGGGAACCTCCTCTGTTCCAGCTGGCACCCAGTGCCCCTTGTCCTGTCACCAGATGACACTGAGGAGAGCCTGGACTTTCTATAGAAGTGACCCCTGTGATTCATTGTTGTCAGGCAACCTGCACAGGGTTTCAGTTCCAGGTGAACTTTAGAAAGGGGTTGAGCAAAGTGCTCTTGCATTTTGGCCTGTGATCCAGACTTGTCAAGTCACAAGAGGATTAATTATCCACTTTGAAGTATTCCTGAAATTGCCAGGACTAGCGTGTCTGTTTCTCATGAGTTTAGTTCCCTGCTGTTCTGCTGGTGTTTGCTCTGCTGTGCTAGAGGAGCAGAGATGGCATCCCCAAAGTGATGGCATCCCCAAAGTGACGGCATCCATAGAGTCATCAGTGAGGACAGCAGGATCTGTTGGGTCATTGAAACTTGTCCCCTGCTCCCCCAGTTTCCATAGTAGGGAATCTTCAACATCACCTTCACGGACTTGCAGGAGCATATTTTGAAGGCTTTTACATGTGCCTGCACTCCAGATTTCCCCAGTGACTCAAGAGAAAACACACCTCACAAAGGGCAGGACACAACCTCTTCAAAGCCAGGGTCAGGGTACAGGAAGGGCAGCCTGAAAATGAGATGTCCCAGTGCCAGGGTGAAACCAAGGGCTCTTTGCCAGGGGATGCACATTCCTGTACCACCCTGTCCCTTTTCTCTACCCCATATTGCATGATGAAGGTCCACACAAAATAGGGAATTAGTACTGGGAGCAGTACTATTCAATAGAGTCATCAGTGACCTGGATGAGGGAACAGAGCGCCCTGTCAGCAAGGTTGCTGATGACACCAAGCTGGGAGGAGTGGCTGACAACACTGTGGGCTGGGCTGCCCTTCAGTGGGACCTGGACAGGCTGGAGAGTTGGGAAGGGAGGAACTGAATGAAATTCAGCAAGGGCAGTGTAGAGTCTGGCATCTGGGCAAAGGCAGCCCCAGGGACCAGGAGAGGGTGGGGATTGACCTGCTGGAGAGCAGTGGAGGAGAATGGGACCTGGGGATGCTGGTGGTCAGCAGGATGACCAGGAGCCAGCAATGGACCCTGGTGGCCAAGAAGGCCAATGTTAACCTGGGTTGGATTAGAAGGGGATGGTTAGTTATATCTACAGAGGTCACTTCCCACTCTACTCTGCCCTGCTGAGACCGAATCTAGAATATTGTGTCCCGTTCTGGGCCCCTCAGTTCCAGAAGAACACAGAGCTGCTTCCCCTCTGGGAGCCAACAGCTGCCAGTGGCTATGAGGAGGAGCATTTTCTGTTGACAGAAGAGCTATGGAAGCATCATGCTCAACACCTGCTGAGCATGAGTGAGTTCTGGGTGCTGAGACTCCTGCTGATCACATTCCCTCCCGCACAGGAGCAGACCAGGGCTGCTTTCTCTGGAGCACCCATCCCCTGCTTGATGCAGCCTGCGACAGGACAGACTGCAGTGCTGGGACAGAGCAGCCTGTCACGCCTGTCCTCAAGAGGAAAATGCACTTTGACTTTTGGAACGTTAGCATTATGGGAAGAGGAGGAAGCCATGTGGCATCTCCCTTATGCATTGCTTAAGCTAGTTGGGACAGCTGAAAGGCAGGAGCAGCTCAGGAGGGGAGCAGGAAGAGACACGGAAAAGTGCAGCAGAAAGTGCAGAAGCATCGTGATTAGTGGGGGGAAACATGGGGGACACAGAGGGCAATGCCCACGGGGCACATCAAGGGCAGAGGGCTACCCCTAAAGGCAGGAGCTGGTGCACCTACGATTCACCCCACAGCTGGGCTTCGTTCCTGCCAGAGCTGAGGGTGCTGCCAGCTGCTCCCTGCAGCTGCAGAGGGTTGTCTGTGGGAAGGCCAGCATTGCACAAGCCACTGCTACCAGTGGAAAGCACTCATGTATCCTTGTTTACTCTGCAAGGGCTGAGGTTGAGCAGTTTTCTACCAGAACAAGAGGATCAAATGCCTCTGCTTCTGTGCCAGGGCAAAGTCCTTGGGGAGCAGATTTCCCTGGGAATTCTTCCCTGAAGGATTTGTGTACCTGGAAAAAAAAAGTACTGAAGGGAATTCCCGGAAGCTCCAAAGCTGTGTTTTAGTCACTCTCACTTCATGTCAGTAATTCGTGTTTACTCCCTGCATCAGCATGGGCAGCCCCCAGCCTGGAGGAGGCAGACAATCTGGCCCGCAGCCCATGCGCTGGCAGCAATAAGTGCAGCCACCCAAGCCTGCTCCCTTCCGGCTCCACCAAAAGCTCCGATCGATCCAGTTTCAGTGCTTCCCCCCTCCCCATTTGTAGTTCAAAGGAGTAAATGTTTTCTTGTGTCACCACCGTTTTCATATGTGCTGGAGCTTCTGGTTTCCAGTTACCACTGAAAGCAGAAGCAAAACGTGGCAAGAAAAGCTGTTCTTAGGATATTTTTAGGTCGAAGCACTGTCATGAGGTTTTGGAAACAAAAGAGGGGTGTTATGAGATCATTTGGTTTGTGCTAAGCTAAAGGGAAACCAAGTGTTGACACTTGTCTGTCCCTGTGAACCAGCCACCTACTTTCTCTTCCCTCTGAAATACTCGCTTGATGTCCACATCCACGGCGCAGCTCCAGGTTTGCCTGGCAGAAGATGTTTATGAGCAACAATATTTTCCTGTTCAGTCAGAATTTTTGCCTGAAAGTCTCAAAATAACTGCAACTTCACCAGTCGGCCAAAGCCAGAGCAGAGAGACATCGAGTTTTCTGAACACTTACTTTACTTGCCCGAGCTGAGGCTGTGTTTCTGGGCTAGAGACCAATAGTCTTGTTTCCTTAATTCCTCACATCTTCCTTCAGCAAGTGGCCGCATTTTGAGCAGGCAGTCACTGTCTCCGTTTTCCCAGTCACTCTTTTGTACAGGTTTGGTGTTAACCTCCCAGGGAGGAAGCAGCAGAGAACTGAGGATGATGCTGGGGTCCATTAACCCAAGGTGCCCCTGTGCCTCAGCACTTCTCCCACCTTTACCATCTGTCCTCCTGCTCTGGAGCAACGATGCCTTAGGAGGATCAGGTCTTGCTGTAGCAAACGATTTCTTCAGTTTCTTTGTTGTTAGAATAAAAGCCAAAAGAAAGGCTCTGGTTTCTGTTGTTGCTTTTAATCAACACTGTACACAATCTGTGATAAAGATGGGCTAGAGCCAGAGATCAAAGAGCAAAGAGGTGTCAGGAAAAGAAACATGGTCAGAATGGAGAGATGAGATCCAGACCTACTGCTCTCTCTCCATACATCTTGGTCATCTCTGTATTCATCTGTATACAGGGAGGATGACAAGGTGCTCTGCAAAGCAAACATGTTCTCTGAAGGCAATAAGGCCAAGATCCTGCTGCAAGGCAAATTTGGAGATGTAAGACCTTCAGGAGACCTTCACAGCATGAAATCCATCTAACTGAAAGACTGAGCTTTGGGGCTGAATCTGGCCCAGATGATCCAAGTTGCTACTTCAAGTTTAAAAATAAAACCCCGAACAAAGTCTTTAACAGTTCAGTGTCTGCAGGGAATTGTTCCTGCAGCCCATGACCTGGTTATTGGAGCAACCTCTCATTCACCTCCGGGGTTAAACTGTTAGAACAGCTTTGCTTGCTGTGTGCAGTCTTACTAGACGGGGAGGCAAAAGACAGAGCAGGAGATGCAAGAAGTGTAGAAGGCAGGAGAATGTGCATCAAGGAGAAAGGAAGCAGTTGTGCTGATAAGGACAGTTATTAAGGAAACACTAAACACTACTGTAAATGAGAGAGCTGGTTCTGTTCCCACTGAGTATGGTGATGAACAAAAGCCCCCAGGAACTCGAGAGGATCACACATAAGTGCAAGCAGCCCAGGTAATAAAATAGAGGAGCACTGTGATCTTCCAGTGAAAGCAGATAGCATGGAGACCCCAGCGGCAGAAATGTCGCCTGGGATTGTAGGGTTGATAGTAAGCAGAAAAGAGACCGTACCTCTCCGGTGGAGAGGATGGAGAGTTTCCTCAATTTGTAATGGAAAGGAAACAATTCTGATTACTGTAAGAATCCGTTGTAAAGAAGTGCTAGCAAGGCAGCATTAGGAGTCTGTTACACCCCTAATAAGGTGACTTAGTACCTGAGGAAATGCTTCAGGTGTCAACCAGGAACCTAGAGAGGCTGGGAAGAGGAACTGAGCAGGCAAGGTCATGCCTTGAGCGCCTCAGAGTGCAAGGGGAAAGTGAGCTGTCGCAGGGCGAGTTGAGTCAGTCAGGGAGATCAAAACAAACAGCTAACTATGGGTTAACTGATCTGGAAAAAGAACTCACTGCAGAAACCCTTCCTCTTTTCTGCAAGATACAGCAATGCCCAGGGATGTTGCAAAAACCACCACAGGTTTTCCCTGACAGTATTCTTAACGCATCCCTTTAGTTTTGCCTTAGTTCTAGTTTTCCTCCCGTTCCTAGGGAAATCTGAGCCTAAAGGAAAATTAAAATAGAGGGCTTTTAAACACGATCAAGGGCTGGCATCAGCTGGTCAGGGGGTGCTGGACTTCAGTCCCCATGTCCTCTTAAGGAGCTGGATCCAGATGCCTTCCTCCTTTAACCTCTCAATAAATCTCCAAGCTAGGAGGGCTGACTATAAAACTAGCTTAGTCTTACCCGGGTACGGCATGGCACCTGAAAATGTGACAGGACAGAAAGCTTTCCTCTGCGTTCAGGAGAAATCTGAAAGCTTTAGGGCAATTCCACCAAGCCCACAGCAGCTCCTCAAAACCTCGCTGGGGAAAGCACCTCCAAGGTTGTGAGGAAGGCACAAGGCAGAGAGCACGCTGTTGCTGAAGTCTGGAGCACTCCCTCTGGCATTCCCAGGGGCCATGGCTTTCCCCTCTCTCTGGGAGTGAGATGACTGCCATGCATGTGCACGTGGACATGCTGCTCTCCAGACAAGACCTTTCCTTCCCACACCCTGTGAAAGGTGAGGCAAGATCCAGGCACAAATAAATGAGCAGCACGCTCTACTGTGCTTGGCTCTCTACAGCCAGGAAACAAGCTGAGGTCTCTGGTGTGCATGGCCAAGAAACCATTTACAGACTGGGACTCACGCAGGAAGGCATTCTGTCCCTGGCAGGGTGCCCATACAGTCAGCGAGTGACACTGGGAGTCAGCTACATGCCAGAAGTGAGTCTGTGGGAGTTGTGGAGGCTGTGAATAATCCTGCGTGCACCACCCTGAGATGGAAAGCTATGTGAAGCTCCCCACCAGCAGCAACATAGTTCCTTAAGTAGATGTGACTGCCTGTTGCCCCAACAGATGCGGGACAGACGTGCTCCTCGGGGGGTTTCTGTAGTGCATTGCCAGGCACTGCGGACCAGCTGCCCAGGGCAGTCTGGGGATCATTGTAAGGACCCTTCGGTAAATGAGCTGAGCTCCGAGCTCAAGCGTCTGAGTGGCAGGAGGCACTTCAGCTGCCGTGACTGGGGCTGGGGCAGGAGCACTGAGCACAGGCAGCTTTTCTGCTTTGTTGGCTAGATAGCTCCACGGGGGCTGTGCGGGCAAATGCAAGGCAAGGGGTAAGGAAGTGAGCATCAGCCTCACAAAGCTGCGAGGGTCTTGGGGTACCTAGGAGCAGGGTGCTACAAGTGACACTGTTCCTTCACTTAGAGCAGAGCAGGGATTTAAACTCAGAAACATCTGCTCAGCGAGGTGAAGAGAACGAGCTGCTAGCTAGTGTCCTAGAAAAGAGGCAGGCACGTGCTAGGCGAGATCTGCAGGAGAATGATTTCAGAGGAAAATGAAGCCTATCCATGCTATGCACCAGGCACTTTACTAGGGTTGGACCATGTCCCGTGTCTCTGGTCAGCTTCTGCATCCTTGGTGCCCAGCTGGTGCATGCATCACCCTGTCTACAGATTTGACTCACGAGTTGGCAGTGGAACAGCTTTGGACTTTCTGTCTCGTGTCCTGAGAGGAGACAGAGCTGAGGCACTGGAATAATCTTTGTGCTCTGTAGGACAGCAGTATGCCAGAACTCCTGCAGGACACACACCGGGGGCTGTGATCAGTACCCGCTGGTGGGTAACACAGGGCTTGTTCTCGCAGTGGTCCAGCACTGCCAGCTCACTGGCTTGTGGCAAGCACAGCATACAGGCTACCTCTGCTCCTCAGCATGTTTTGGTGGCAGTGCGGCTGTGCCAAGGACTGCCCTCTGTTCTTGTGCACTCACAGGCTTTTGAATTGGCTCCTTTCCCAGTAAACAGGGAAGGGGAGAAGAGAGGGGCTGGCAGGAGACAGAAGTGTAACCCTCACACCACAGCACTAGTGCTTAGGTCTCTCTCTGCTGAGAGAGGCACTGAGGTCCTGGTAGTCCCACTCGCAGTAACATTAGAGGAGAGGGGACAGTGCTCCAGAGCACACAAAAGGTTACCTGGATGAGGGAAACAAAGCTTCCTTCTATTGTTATTCCCAGGCAGGAGAATAAGGTGGGAAGGTTGCAGGGACAGGGTAAAAAAGACACTGCCAGGAGGAAGTGGAAATCAGAGAGGCCATTCCTGAGTCTTGCAAGATGAGGAAGGGGGACAAGTTAAGCGGGCAAAGGAAGAGGAGAGGTTCCATTGCTTTGTGACACCAGACAGGGGTGACAGTGAAGGCAGACACTGACAGGAGACAAGAGACAAGACTTTCATTGCTGTGTTTTCGTGCAGTAGCTTCTGCTTTCCATCCAAAACGCAGATCAATGTGCCATGGCATTTGGGGTGGCTCAGCTTTCTCCTTCATCTGCTGCCCCTGAAGGTTCAGATCCACATGGAGCAGGCAGTGTCTCTGGTCCAACCCCTGCTCCATGCAGGATGGACTGTAAAGTCACAGGGGGTTGTTTGAGTCATCTGGTTGCAAGTATGTCCCTGTGTTTGTGAAAATAGCAGTTACAAACTGACCCTAAAAATCAGACTTTAAATCGTGTGTGAATCCTGTAGACCCAGCTGACTGCTTGTATTTTCATCTCCAGTCTAAGACTGTGATGTTTGTACAAGGGCGTGACTTCAGTTGAGTAGTCACAGCCTCATGGGGCTTGGGAGAGGAGCACCCAGCAGGGAGTGTTCCAGAGACAACTCATCCTCAACAGACCCATGTTTAGTAGCTGGATGTGTTTCCCTGGTGTCTAACCTCTGCCTCGTGTCATAATCTGTCAGGGGCAGAGCTGCTGTTGCCTGGGTTGATATTGGCAAAGACAACACTGACAAGATCCGTCTGGGGAAGGTGATCTGTCTTCATGGCTTCTGGTACTAATTGCTCCTGCATCAAGCTAGGCGCTGCTGAGGTGACCTCTCACACAGCAGCACTGCCCACTTCACCAGAATAACTTGAAATACAAATCAGGGCTTCTCTGATTGGCAAGGCATAATGAACCCTGGAGTCATCAGGGATCGGAAGGGACCTCCCCAGATCATCCAGTCCAACCCCCCTGCCACAGCAGGATCACCCAGACCCAGTGGCACAGGAACACAGCCAGGCAGGGCTGGAATGTCTGCAGAGAAGGAGACTCCACAACCCCCCTGGGCAGCCTGTGCCAGTGCTCCGGGACCCTCCCTGGGAAGGTTCCTGCTGATAGTGATAGGGAACCTCCTCTGCTCCAGCTGGCACCCACAGTGATGGTGAGATAGAAGCACAGGCTCTGCTTAGGCTCAGCTCTGCCATGAACTTACATGAACTAGCAGCAGCTCCTGCTAGCTGGCAGTTTAGACAGTCGAGAGATGAGCTGATGAAAGGAAGAGGCCTACAGTTCACAGCAATTCTGAGTGCCCATCCTCTTTGGGCTGAGTGTCTTCTTGTTGTTTTCTTGTTGGCTTTTTAATTTGAGGGCGAGTGGGAGCAGATGGGCGCAAGGGAAGAAGAAAGGTTGACTTGGCTTAGTGTAAGTGAGAGTCACGGGAGAAGGCAACCCTTGACACTGCCAGCAGCCCCAACAAGCCTTGAGGCTGCCAACTGGTTCCCTGGAAGTGTAATGGAAACCTTCCTGCCACCCCCTCCTCCTGGGCTCCATGCACACCTTGCCAAATCCCTTCCTGTCTCTCTCATCCCCACCCTTCTTCCCCTGTGTGCCACTTCAGCGTGTGACTTGCTGTCAGCACCGGGAGGAACACTGAATCTTCCTCTGAACTGGCTCCTACTGGGACAGGGTTCACAGATGGGTGGGTGAGTGTGACCCTGCTGTTGCACGTAGCTTCGACAAGGATCAGCTACGCACAGCCGTTTTCTCTCGCACACCTCACTCTGGAGCACCCTTGGCCCTCCGCCCTCTGCCTGCCTCTCTCTGAACAAACCCATCCTCTCCTGGCCATGTTCACACCAATCCCGTGGTCATGCCACCCCACGGTTAGGGTGGCACATGGTGCTGTGTGAGACACAGGTGAGCAAAGACTCGTGGTGGTGGCAGCAGTTCGCCTCCTCCCCAGTGAGTCACCGTGCCCCAGTATCAGGGCTATTTCTGGTGGCCAGACCGAAGCAGCACGAGTGCACTCATGGGACTTTACGGCAACGAGCCGCTCCCAAGGACCAGCGGGATTTCTTCTTGGGTGTTGCTGAGGTTGGCCAGCAGGCGCTGTTTATAAAGGACTTGTTTTCCCTTTGGCCAGCTTTGGATGGGGAGTTTTAGAAAAGGACCTTGCTGGGCACTTCTGGAAGGAAGAGGATGCTGCGGCTCCACGTGGGGCTTCAGTGCTCATTAGCTGGGGGTTCGCCAAATCCCTCCTCACTGAGCAAAGCCAGAGAGCAAAGTCCTCGCCCAGTGTCTGCGCCTGCCTTGGACACCTGCGTCCTCTTTTCCAGCCACCTCAGCTATTCAGCCACAAGATAAACACACTGTTCCCTGAGGTCCCAGCACAGGAGCCAGCACTGGGCCAAGGGCTTCCCTCCCCATCCCTACCAACACCGAACGTGGGGCAGGACAGGCAAATTGCCCTATACTTGCACTGCAGTTTCTCCCAGACTTCCATTGGGGTTAACAGGGAAGATCATGTAACCTCCAGGCATGAAAACACCTATTTGTTCTTCTTCCAAATGCTCCTCTATCTCTTCTGCGATCTCAGGATTAGAAAAGCAAGGATCTGAATTCAGAAGGAGTAAAGAAACCTGTAGAAGTCAGGCAGTGAGCAAACCGCTCACTGCAGGTGGCACAGGAGAAGGGATAGGAGGTGCAGAGAAGCCACAGCTACAAGGAAACAGGAAAAGATGGGCTTTGGCTTCTCCCTCTCCCCTCTACGCTGTTTCAAACTCATGGCCTAAACCTGGCGTTCCTTCACGAACAGCTGCGAGCTCGGCGTGTCTTCAGATGGTGTCAGGTCCACTACAGGCTGCTCACAGCAGGAAGCCCTACATAGGAGCATGGTGGTGGGGTCTGTCTCAGGATCACAGGCAAGATGCTCGCTGAGCTCAGAAGAAAAGGCACCTCTGCCTCCCGAATTTCAGCAGTTACTGTGAGCAGTGGATTCCTTCACGTGCATGTTTTCCTTTGCAGTTAGCACGAGTCCCAGCATTGAGAAAAGGAAAGTACACACCAGAAACAAACAGAGGCTAACTATTGTCAAAATCCCACAGCTCAGAGCAGACCAGGCATCCCCCCGGCAGGGTTTTCCCACGATTCTTTTCCCTTCCCTTCCAGCCTTGACTCCTCCACGTATGCAGCTGCGTAGGCAACCAGATTAGAGAAGCAGCCTTTCCCCCTCCCAGGTTATTTCCAACCCACTTTGTTTCCCTGATCTTTTTTCCCAGGTGATGACACGAACAGGTGAACCTATACAACTCAGGGAATAACCCCCATTGCTTTGCTTGAGGGATATGATGAGCCTGGGGTATGAGGCATTGCTCCAGACAGCTTAGCTGCGGACTGATGCTCACTGAAAAACAGTGCTCAGGGGCTGGAAAGCTCCCAGAGCCGGTTTGGGGCTCAGCTTAGCTGAATAGCTTCCAGTTGATTGTGCACTGGTCCTCGGAACTGATATTTATCATGAAGGCTCATACCATTTAGACCTGTGGACGTGCCTGTAAAGAGCTGCTGGCTCACTCAGCCCGACCTTATCACCCCTGTCTACCAGTATGACACCAAGCTGGGTGGTGTTGCCCACACCCCAGCAGACTGTGCTGCCATTCAGTGAGACCTGGCCAGGCTGGAGAGCTGGGCAGAGAGAGATGAGAGAACCTGAATGAAGTACATCAGGGGTAAGTGTAGAGTCTTGCACAGAGGAAGAGACCTCAAAAGATCACCCAGTCCAATCCCCCTGCCACAGCAGGATCACCCAGACCAAGGCACACAAGAACACAGCCAGGCGGCCCTTGGTATGTTCCTGTGCATCAGAGCCCCACGCCGTTTTCAAAGACGAAGAAACAGGATGACTGCACCTCAAGGCACTGAGCTGGATTTATTCACTTGACCGTAACAGTATCAAACCAGAAATCATCCGTTTAAGATCACGTGTGAGACAGGAACAGCATTAAATAACAGACGTATGAAAAAGAGACTGTGCTTCACGAACTGATTGAGTGTACAACATACATAGTATGCCACTTCAACGCAAACGCTTATAAAGAGTCATTCTAAGCATCAGAGAGGGTTTTATAAAAGCTTACGTTCTCATCCCATGGGATGTACAGAACTATGCGGTTTACATAGTTTTACTATCATCCAAAACATCATGTTTCAAATAGACGAGGCACAGCGAGAACAACATCATTCCATTTCCATAGGAACATGAACACAGCTTGTCAGGAGCGACACGCTTTCCAAACCACAGCACTCGTAGCGATTATACACATGTACAGTTCTAAAGGATTAAAAGGCAACAGTCCGGAGCCTGCCCACTGCGACCGGTGGGTACTAACAACGGATCCATCCTTGAACGCTACCGAAGACATCCTTGGCACAGCTCGGACACAGGGAGCAGGCGTCACGCGGGACGTGCTGCCGTGTGCCGTTGAGGCCAGCTAGCTGTGCTTTTGCCAGAGCTAACCGAGACAGGCAGCGAAGGACTCCCGCCACCCACAGCGAATGGCCCAGCATCTTGCTCAGCTCCAAGAGCAGCAGGAAGATGCAAAGTTAAACCACTCCAGTAACACAGCACCAGTGCTTTGGCTCCGGAGACAGCTGATAGAAATAAGCTCAGCTTAAGGGAGGCTCTGCCTTCCTTTAAGAACGATCAGAAACTGTTCCAAGAGAGAACAAGACCGAACCAGTCTTTGACTGGTTACACGGAGGAGTTTTTAAATATTTGTGGAAGGTTTTCTTTTAGAGAAGGAGAGTTTCTCAGGGAGACTGAATCTTACAGCCCACAGGCTCTGTTGTTTTTGCAGGGCAGACCGAACGAGCGTATATTAAACATTGGATAAAAGTGCAAGGCCCGGCACAGGAAGATACCCTGGATGAAGACACTCCCAGCAGCACCCTTTTCGCCGTCTTCTTGTCGGTCAGCCAGCAGCCGCACAAATACCGCTGCTTGGGATCAGCTTATCAGAGCCCCTAAGGGTTTAGCTTAATCACCTGTGCTACTGTTCACATTTGACACCTACCGTGGCAATGGTTCTATGTACAAATTTGACAATCAAGTTTAAAATCAAGTTGTGAGAGGTAGAGGTCCACTTCTGACCTGCTGACACGAGACGCTACCCAGTCAGTCATAGTCTACGGCCGGCGGCCCTCTGACGATATTGAAGTAACCAGCTAGAGCTCCGAGGTCGATGTAAAGCGATCTTTGCCTCTTTAGCAGGTCCGACTCTTCCACGCTGCCCGTGCACAGGGAGGAGTCTGAGAAGGAAAGACACAAAGCCCATCTTTATCACCCAAACAGCTACATCCCTTCAGTTTCGGGGTTGGAGCCACTACCGGAATCATTTGCTTAATATTTGCTTTCATTTATCTGTGGTTTGGGCAGCTTCGTTCTCAGGGAGCATTCACACAAACCTCATCTAAAATAAACCACAACAACCCCAGGACAAAGAAAGGTGAACGACTGCCTCCTGAGAACAGCCAAATATGGGCAGCTATTTCAGAAAAGCCCTCCACCAGCGGGTAAAGCGAGGCAGAGATTCCTCATCCTCTGAGCCACACTGCCCCGTTTTGTCCGCTGCAAGAAAAAACCCTGCTACAGGACTTTCTGCCAGCTGAGAATTCCCCTTCTTCACAGGGGAATTTTCATCTAAACATACAACATCCTCTTTGTGTCACTGGGGGTGACAGCAGACCTTCAGTCTCGTGGGTTTTTTCCTTTCCTATCGAGGTCTCATAAAACCAGACCTGAACTCCCTGAACACTGGCGCAATGACTTCTCTGGAATCTCAAGCACCTGAGGTTCCAGTTTAATAGTGATCTGAGGGGGGACCTCATTCCTGTCTCTAAATCTGTGAGGGGTGGCTGTCAGGAGGATGGAGCCAGGCTCTGCTCAAGGGCATCTGGGGACAGGACAAGGGGCACTGGGTGCCAGCTGGGACAGAGGAGGTTCCCTCTCAATCTCAGCAGGACCTTCTTCCCAGGGAGGGTCCCAGAGCACTGGCACAGGCTGCCCAGGGGGGTTATGGAGTCTCCTTCTCTGGAGGCATTCCAGCCCCGCCTGGCTGTGTTCCTGTGCCACTTGGTCTCGGTGATGCTGCTGTGGCAGGGGGGTTGGACTGGATGTTCTTCCGAGGTCCCTTCTGATCCCTAATGACTCTATGATTCTAACTGAGTCAGATTGCCTGAGCTGGTCCAAGGATCATGCACCCCCAAGGGAAAATCCAGAAGGAACAAGCCATTCTAAGACACAAAGGCTGCCAACGAGGTTACTGTTGAGTGGATTCACTGCAACAGTGACGCTTCACAGCACCCAAAGCTTGGCAGACACCTTTTCAAACACTCACCATAACCAAACCAACCGCGTGTCTGGGGTCATGTTTACATGCTTTCTAACATGCAGGGAGGGTCTGAAAAAGGCTTTTAAAGCAGAAGAAAAGCCTTTTGAAGCCTATTAGCAAGCTGCTGGTACTAAGTCTTTCTTGGGCTTAGTATTACCTGAGGACCTACTGAGTTTCCTAACGGGTTCATAAGACACTTGCTAATGGAACCTGTGCTCTACCTACAGTCATTTCTGGTCTCAGAACAAAGGCCTTGTACTGCTGACACTCAGCAGCATTGCAGTTCAGCCCTTGTGTGTGTCTTTTTCTTTAAGAAAGCAACAGGTGTTGAGTTTGGGGGTGGCAGAGGTCGATGGACTTGTTAACAAGTCACAGAATCCCAGAACAATCCTGGTTGGAAAGGACCTCCGAGATATCCGAGTCCAACCAACCCCACACCCACAAATACCTGAATACCTGATGGATGGAAGAGCACAAAATAACCCCCTCCGTGCTGCCTGTCACGAAGCAGCGTGTCTGCACGCTTCTTAAACAGCTCACTAGCATCGAGAAAGCATCCCCAGTGCTGTGCACATCAGGGCAGTGTGGGACAGCACCCTACGCTGCTCTACGCGCCCTGAATGACTGCCAGGGATTTCACATGAGACAGCCCTTCCTGAGCTGCAGAACTTCCCCTGCTGAAGTCAAAGGGCATTTTACATAGCACTTAATGAATTCCGGCTCTGATCTCATCTGACTGGGGTTTTCACTGCTCTCTTGTCAGAAACATTCAGAGTTTTGTGTGCTTCTAGACACTCAAGTGAAGTTTCCACACCAAGTTAAAGCCACGAAGTGCAAGGTAAGGCTGCTCTCATTACCGGTAATGTTTTCTGGCAACTGCAGCTCCTTCCTTGCAAGCAGCCTTTTCCTTTCAAATAACGCCGAGTCCAGACTCTGGCACCGTGGCTGCTCTTCTGGGGGGGGATGTAACGCCCCGTGCTTCAGCAGGTCTGCTGCAGACAGCCTGTGATTAGGATTCCTTTCTAGAGCTGCTTCTAGCATTTCTCTCATGGAAGTGCTGCAGTCCTCAGCGATGTCCTCCAGCGGGGGAGCTTGCTTGTGTATCTGAGGGAAGGAAAGAAAGAACTCATTGAAACACTTATTCCAAAACCACCTATAGAGGAAGTCACAGATAACCACGAGTGCTCTGGGAGTTCCCCGCTTACAACTCATCACCTCCCAAAGCCGGGCTGATCGCTCAGAACACAGCACATATCTGGTTTTAAACTCAGGTTTCCCAGTACATTTGAGAACCCCAAGCAAGCCTGAAAGCTGGTGCAAAGCAAATTCACTCTAAAGAATCAGAGAAACAAACGTGCCAGGCTCCAGTTTCTGAGGGAGCTGGGTCTCTTGAGCTTGGAGGAGGCTGAGGGGGTACCTCATTCCTGTCTCTAAATCTGTGAGGGGTGGGTGACAGGAGGATGGAGCCAGGCTCTGCTCAAGGTCATCTGGGGATTGGACAAGGGGCACTGGGTGCCAGCTGGAACAGAGGAGGTTCCCTCTCAATATCAGCAGGACCTTCTTCCCAGGGAGGGTCCCGGAGCACTGGAACAGGCTGCCCAGGGGGGTTGTGGAGTCTCCTTCTCTGGAGAAGTTCCAGCCCCGCCTGGCTGTGTTCCTGTGTCACTTGGTCTGGGTGACCCTGCTGTGGCAGGGGGATTGGACTGGATGCTCTTTCGAGGTTCCTTCCGATCCCTAATGATTCCATCTGCAACTCCTAAGCAGAGCAGACAGGCAGAACACAGCTGGGCTTGTTTCAAGCAAGTTCCACGCTGTTCTTGCAGTAAATCCAAGGCTTGTAAACTGTAACGCAGACAGCTATGACTTCAGCTCACTTGATACCTTTCCCTCAATGAGCAAAATCCACTTCTTCCCTCCCTCCCCTGAAGCAAAAAGGATGATAAAATCTCTCTGACAAATATCTTGATAATTTTTAATAAGACTGGAGCTTTCCCAACACAAACACAGGGAACCTTCCCAAACAAGAATGCTTACAATGTAGAGGTAGGAGGGATACGCAGACCGAGGGTATCTGTTCACCCAGGGCGGGATGCCAGTTTGCATATGAATAATAGTAGCTCCCATGCTGTAGATGTCTGCTTTTGTTGTGTGGCCTCTACAAAGGATAACTTCAGGGCTCATGTAAATCTGTGAAGAATGATCAAATAAGGATGAATCAACAGGGAAAAGAGACAAGCAAAGACAGCAAAGACAACTGCACGCTGTGTGACAAACTCACACTCCCCAGACAGGATACAGCTCGGTGTCAAGGTGACTTAGCCGAGCTGCGAGAGGCTGAGGTTCAAGCTCTGCTTCATTCAGCTGTGCAGCAGGAACCTCATCCCTCCAAAGCAAAGGAAGCGCTTGAATTGCCAGTTTGTCTTGTGAAGCACTGCTGGCATTGCTCTACTCTGCACCTGAAGAGAGGTTGACCCCCACTACTAGCCACCCAGCAAGGGTTAGAAGCCCAGTGGTCAAATCCCAGTTACATTGAACACAACAAAACCCCTCTGGGCAGAACTGCTGAATACACACACCCTCCTGTCTCTCTTACTCTTCTCTCCCTCTCTTACCCAACTACCTGCACAGTGGGGCATTACTCTAGCAGATGGAATGGTGAGGAACAAGCCTCGTCTCTTAAGTCCTGCTGCCTATTCCTGCCAACAGTTACAGCCAGAGCAACTATTCAAGCAAGCATCCCTCTTCCATCTTTTTTTAATCCCCAAATTCCAGTTTAGTCTAAACCAGAGGATGGTTTCATCTCCAAACGTTTAGATTTGCTTCACACACGAGATATGTCTGTGTGGAGTGTTTCACACAGTTGTTTGGGTTTGTCCAGACCCTGAAGAAGGATCTGGTGGGAAGCTCCTGCAGGCTTCCAAGCCACTCAACGCGCAGCTGGAGGAGAACCAGCCAGGCAGCATGCCGGAGGCACACCCGGTACACAGCTCTGCCACCAGCACCAGCCAAGGGCGCGGGTTTCAACACAGCGTGGGCACAGCCCACAAACACACTCGGTTAGCAAGCCTCCCTATTCGCTTCTGGTTTCCACTTTTCACTCATCCAATCTCCCTCTGAAGGAGCCAAACACAACTTTAATTAGTTCAAGTCATCCTGCCACAAAGATTCGCATTAAAAGCCATTAACTGCTGTAAGAGCAGGAAGTGAAGTCATCACCGCATGATTTGACTACTTATTATCAGAGACCCAGAAGGGCCGTGAGGCTCACGCAAATTCCACGGGCTGTTTCCCAGTAAATCACACACTCTGTCTGCAACCAGAGCTCAGGATGGGAAGCAAAGGCCCAGGTTCAGCAGGTGTTCACAGCTCCTACGTACCCCTATCCACTGATTTCCTTAGGCTAAGAGGGAATAGGAGCGTCTGCACCTGCCGCCTTTAAGCCCTGCGAGGGGCAAAGCTCAGACTTTCCACCTCTGTTAAAGTCATCGAGAAATAGAGTGCAACTCGAGGGAATCCGTCTGAACAAGGAGCAGCTGCCTTCCTGAGGGAAAACAGGGTGCTGAAACAAGAACCTGTCTGCAGCTACGGTCCAAGTGTCGCACAATCAGGATACATCCTGATTGCTCGGGAACTGAAATGCACACCAAAGCTGTGATTTCGGGCTGATTTGGACTGCCCGAAGACCCTGCTGTCACCAAAACAGTCAGTCAGAATGCCTTCTCCTTCTCACTTCTTCCGACTGGGCTGGCACTTGTCCGCCAGTAAGACCACAGACACAACACGGCTAAAAACCAGTCTGCTCTTCACGCTGGGCACCTGTATCTGAGCACTGAATCCATCACAGCTTCCTTCCCCATTCAGAATCAACCTCAGCAGACAACCTTTTCATCCCTTTAGGTGACTGTAAGTGAGGCTTACGTGTTTTAACAGAAGCAAAAGCCCTACAGAGCAGGTTCACCACAACCACGGAACACTGCACTGCCTGACCTGGGCAGAAAACACACACTGCTCAGAGAAACCAGGGTTTTCATGCCACGCCAACTAAACAACGTGTAAGTACCTTTCCATAAACACTGGGAATTTTCCCTACATTCAAACTTCCTTGTGCAACAGAAGCAAAGAAAAATCCTAATCCCCCGGAGCAGAACAGGCACAGGACTTCTCCAACTGCCACTTCCTTCGTGGACACAAGTCCCTGGCAATGCCAGACTTAAGAGAAACCAGTTCCCAGGCTGATTAGAGCCCTAACAAGGGGTTGCACAGCTGTGTACAGAAACAGCACCCCTGGACAACTGCATCGCTTCCTGAGGCTTCACACTACACAGTGAAAATTGCAGGAGGACTGTGGAGAGTCAAGATCTTGCTTTGGGAAGAACCAACCGAGGCACTGCTACAGAAGGCTACAGAAAGCCTTTGTGGTTGAGTGGTTTAGGCACTCCACAGGGCCCTGGAGGACCACTGCGAGCAGAGAAACCTGTAGGCTAGCACTCATGACGTTCCTAGAAGTCTTTGGTGTTCTCCCAGTGCTCTCTCTGCAACCCTACTGCTGGCCCGTGTTGGGATGCCAGGATTGTTGGCTCTGACAACTGCCTACCTCCTCCTGAGACAGCAAACACCAAGCACCTCAGTATCTCAGGATTGTGAGGATTGTCTGCTTTCTGAGGATGTGACTCCAGGTGCTCAGTGCTGCATAAGAGTGTTCTTCCTGCTAAATGAAGATGTTTTTCGCAGTCGTTCTTACCAACACACACTTGGCCTGTCCTCTAACAGCCAAGAGTGGATCACCACCGGTCCACTCACTGGACTCACTCACTCCACTAACCTGGAGGTTACCTGTTACACACATCTCCAGCCTTGGGAAATACCCTACCTGGGCTCTCGAGTCATTCCCATAGCTCCCAGGAGTGAAAAGATCTTTCTCATTTGTGCAAGTACCTCCTCCAAACACAAGCCTGTGCTGGGAAGGACTGTCAAGAGTGGTAAATGCCAGCTTTTCAGCTGCAGTGCTTCCTGTAAACAATCTTCTCCAGCAACAGAGGGCATGCAAAGCCAACCACGTCTGCAGCAGCTATCCAAGCTAACTGTTGCTGCTTCATTGCTTGCTGAAGCTCCATCCCTGGAAACACCTTGTCAGGAGGGCAGCCCAGGCGGCTCGCAGGACCGTAGTGCATTCAGAGTCACTGAGGACATTTAAAAGGCCACACTGGTAACGCCTAAGCGAGTTTACCAGATAACCATTAACCAGGCCACACAAGACCTCCACACGATTAGCTGTAGATGGGGAACAGCTCAGAAATGCTAAGGGACAAACCCCAGAGGTCTCTAATCTCTGCAGCGTGCCAGAGGAGGAGTTCAACTACCGTGTTACACAGGTCCGGCCCATCCACAGCGCAGAAGAAATCTGTGGCCCAGCAAAGAACAAATTCCTGTCTGAACTGACTCTGACCAGCAGCTGCTCCACTGCAAGCAACCCTCCTCAGAATATAGCTTCTTTGTTTGACTTCACTGAGCCTCTGTTTCTCTTTGACTTCAGATTTAACTGCTGCTAACATATAGTAGAGGGAAGATGGCTCTCAAGAGAGTACCCTCTGATTCTCCATTCCGCAAGCTGAACATGAAACGTAACTGATGTGATGGTGATGTTTGTGATTTGTTAGTTACAAAACCCTTCTGCTCAAGCTTCTGCCCACAGGCCCCACGTTTCAACCTAAGCATCACACCTACAGGTGTTATACAAGGAGGACTTTTCTTCCTGCAGCTGCTTACCTCTGTTCCTCGAAGGTCTTTGGGGTAGTAAATGTCTTCAGTCATTTGAACACTTAGGCCAAAATCCACCAGAACGGCTTTAGTCGACATGAAGACAATGTTGCTTGCTGAAACAAAGACAGAAGGACAGAGTTGAGCTTTCCAGCACATTCGGCGTCTGTTTTACAACATGCCTGGTTCCCTGGGGCGGTAGCCCGGAATGGGAGTCCCACCCAGTCTCTGCAGGTGACACAGTTCATTCTCCCAGCCAAAACTGGTCTGTCAGTGATCGGACCCAACTGGAAATCACTCCTGAAAGTCAAACTGGAGTAGTTTATGGAAAAGAAGCAGCGATAGTCGGTCATTTTCCTGCCTAAACACAAAACAGTACAACAAGAAAGGGCAAAAGAAGGCTGAGGATGGGGAGGAGGGCGGAAGACTGGTGAGCACCTCAGTGCAGCAAGGCCTGCTCTGAAGGCGTTTAATGGCCTCCACAGTAGAGAACATGCTATGCAGTTCTGCCCATCAGCAACTCCTGGTCACCAGGAGGCTTCCCTACACTAAACCGAAGACAGAAGCAGAGAGGACCCAAGGGCCCTCAGTAGCAGCCACAACAGTCTCCTGCACTGGTCAGAAGACAGACTATGGCTGCAAAACTAATAAACCCCAAGGAGTTCCAAACAGAACTGCAGTAGCCTCTAGGAGTTTAATCCACTTTCCTTCGTAAAGCTCTGCCTGAGGCACAGCGTTGTCCTCAGAGGCTTTCTCTGCAGTTGTACTGCTGATTCAGTATTTATGAAGGCAGTGCTTTGCGTGAGCCACGAGAAATTCCTGTTTGCTGTTTGAGGAGATGGGGACAAAGGAGGTCACACAAGCGAAGCACACTTTCTCCCAGAGGAGACTGGGTTGTTTTTCACCCTGACAGTGCCCGTGACGACCATCAAGTGGGAAAATTCAGGTCTGATTTCTGTGGTACTGGTTCCCGAATCAATCTTTCACCTATCTGCCTCCTTAGCATTGCTACAGCAATGGGTGATTGTAGGAACACCTTTGAGGCCATGTATTCTAAACACCACGCAAAGGATGGTGCAGAGGGCCGCTCTGCCCCAGTGCAGCCAGCTCTGCTGCCTGTGGGGACTGTGCTACACCAGCTGCACCTTCGGCTAGTTTTAGAGAGAAGATCCCCCCACCAAATAGCCCCTTGCCAAACAGGGGTTAAAATGAGTAGCAGCACTGAGCTGCTCCTAACAGCCAAGAGAATGTCCTCTCCTTCCCGGCTCAGGGCAGTTTTCCTCAGTGAAACACCCATCTCTTCTTGCGTCAGCAGGACAGAGACTCAACAGCAGCCACACAGGGAGGGAGAAATCAGAGATGTTTGGGAAACAGCCTGTTCTATCGATTCTGCCTGGCAAGGGAAAACACACACCTCAGCTCCCACGTGGAGGCTACCTTGCCAGGCACTGGGCACGACTGCTCTTAAGAGGCCAGGCTGCCCAGGTCACTACTGGAACAAGCAAATCCTAAGTGCCTGCACCCAGGAGCTTCCAGACCCTGTGGCCTTCAGCCCTGGGCAGCCTCCACCTTGGCTCCTGCGCTGCACCCAGTAATGCAGAAAAGGGCTGGAAAAAGCAAACCCACTCACATATACCACGTTCACACGGGCTGGCTCTCCTTTGCACTGTCTGGCTGCAGCAGGTTGGGTTTGGGCTGCTTTGTTTTCCATTCACATCGTTGTTACTACCAATTACAATCGAGTTTCACAGCTGCCAGAACCTCACCCGCTTACAACTCAAGTACAAGCAAAAACTGCAAAGCTGAGGTAAAAATCTAGTGCCTCCTCACAATTACCTTCTGTCAGCTATTTACTACAACACTTGAGCTGAGCCTTTCTATTTTAGAGCCTCGAGTTTAGCAAAACATAACTCTCAGAAGATATATCTGCATGAGAAGTACTGTTACTAAAAGGCAGGATTATTCTGCCTGCAGGAGGAGGTGGAGCTGGAAGAAACAGTCCTTAATATCAAATGAAATGTAAAGGATTAAGCAATTTACTGTTAATATATTTAATTTAGTTAAGTTAAAGTAATTGTTAAAGTAAAAAACAACCAATGCGACTTACATACTCAGTTCAGAAGTGTTTCAAACCCAAGATGGGTATGGAAGCACTCAGGAAGAATTTACAGGGAAAGAGAGAACCTTGTGGCTTAACACAGACTGACAATTTTGCCTCTTTCTTTAGGTTTTTATTTCAAATTGAATTGATCAAGAAAGGCTAAAGGAATGATGATCTTATAGAATCAGAACCACTAGGGATGGGAAGGGACATGGAAAGACCATCCAGTCCAACCCCCCTGCCATGGGCAGGGACACCCCACCCTAGATCAGTCTTGCCATTTGTTGAGCATTATCCACCCCTCCTCCCAGAGATGCAAGGCCACATGCCCCAGCTCATCTCCCAGACTCAGCCAGGCTTGAACCAGAAACACCCCAAGGAATCACGCACACATACGTTTGATATCGTGGTGGATAATCCTCTTGGAGTGAAGAAAGTCAAGTCCTTTCAGAATGTGCTTTGTCACCCAAATGATTTCAAATTCTCTCATGGGACCACAACTCTCCAACTTTTCCATGACAGATCCTCCTTCCCCAGCTTCCATAAAGAGATGAATGGTCTCATCCCACAGAATAGCACCGTATAGTTCAGCAATGTTTTCATGCCGGAAACAGGCCTGTATTTCAACATCCGATGGCTTGAACTGTTCCACTGGGACCTAAGACATTGAAACAAACCCACGTTAGCACTGATTATCGCACAGAGTACAACTGGCAGAAGGAAGCAACGCTCTTCCATCCCCTCGTTAAAATACTGAGCTTCGTTCTGGGCCCGTGACTTGCTCTCCTGTTCCAGTTGCCATGTATCTCTCCACCCTGAGAGGGTTTGGAAGGGCGCCCAAATAAGAAGCGCAACCTTCCAGAAAAAAGCAGTGTAGTAAGAGTCATTCCCGTCAAAATCCGGCAGTTACGCAAAAGCTCTGTGCAAACTTCCTGGTGAAGGAGATAAAAAAGCCCAGGGCTCTTCTTTCTTGTTTTCTGCTTTGTGCGGTCTCATCTGCTCTAGCAGAGCTAGGCACGCAGCTGACACGTGCTCCGCAGAGTCCACAGGCGACCCACGCTCAGGACCATTCCTGACCTTGATCCAGTCCTTATCAGGGCTGCTTTATGGTTCACAAAAAGCTGCTTCAAAGCAGCCCGCAGCACTGTGTTTCCCTAAAGAAGCCCTGACGGCAGCTTGCCTAAGCAACACAAGCGGTGTTTGCTTACACATGGGAAAGCTACTAGCACTGCTTTTAGTCTCCTCTGCTCAGAGCTGCAGAGAAGGGGATCATATTTTCTATTGCAATGAGAAACACTGCTTGTGTTTCCAGAAACACTAGGATGCTTTAATCCTGCACTGAGTTATGCAGGAACAACAAACGTGTCCTTACGTGGTCACACTGGCTGCAAGGGAAGGACTTACAACGGGCTCCCCTGCTCCTTCACACAAACAGCAGAGCTTCTGCACAGACTGGGGTGTGTAAAGCAATGCCCTAGCTGAAACTTCACTGTCCCTAAGCACTTAATACTCAGTGCAGAACAGTATGCTGAAAAACACAGTTGAAAGAAAATGTTGGCTTGCAGAAAGTTTCCCTGAGACACCTCACAGCACTAAGATCAGTCAGAGCCCCAAACATAGTGAGCTGCACGTACACTGAGCTCTCAGGGACATGAACAGTGCTTGATTAAGGAAAACCTAAGGACCACAATTCAAGGATAAGATGCTCAAACTATCTGCAGCAACAGGGTTTTGTTGTGAACTTCAGTGGGACATGATCTCAAGCTGGTACACATCCTTTAGCACTCTGAGTACAGCAGGACAAGAACTCTTCTCACCCATCACTGCAGCGGGCCTGCCCATGAAGCACTTACACATAGAATCATTAGGGATTGGAAAGGACCTGGAAAGATCATCCAGTCCAACCCCCCTGCCACAGCAGGATCACCCAGACCCAGTGGCACAGGAACACAGCCAGGCGGGGCTGGAACTTCTCCAGAGAAGGAGACTCCACAACCCCCCTGGGCAGCCTGGTCCAGTGCTCCGGGACCCTCCCTGGGAAGAAGGTCCTGCTGAGATTGAGAGGGAACCTCCTCTGCTCCAGCTGGCACCCAGTGCCCCTTGTCCTATCCCCAGATGACCTGGAGCAGAGCCTGGCTCCATTCTTCTGACACCCACCCCTCCCATATTTATAGACATGAATGAGGTCACCCCTCAGCCTCCTCTTCTCCAAGGTGAAGAGACCCAGCTCCCTCAGCCTTTCCTCACATGGGAGGTGTTCTGCTTCTTTCATCATCCTCATTGCTCTACGCTGGACACCCTCCAGCAGCTCTGTGTCCTTCTGGAACTGAGAGGCCCAGCACTGGACACAGTACTCCAGATGCAGTCTCACCAGTGCAGAGTAGAGGGGGAGAAGAACCTCTCTCAATATGTACTTGCGGATACTTTCAAAATGCAGAAACTTTGCAGTCTCAGAGACAAAAAAATGAGACCAAATTAACCGTTCACAGCGTGCCTTTTTCCTACTTTGTGTAGGCCAACGAGACACCGTGACCACCAGCCTAGCAGCGGAATGCGATGCAGACACATTTGCAAATACACTGTATGTGCTCCGCGGTACAGTCTCTGCTCAGAGATGAACTATACTCAACTAACATACCAGTTTGCATGCCATTCGTTTCTTGGTTTCTTTATCTTGGGCTAAGTACACTTTCCCAAAAGCTCCCCGAGGAATAAAATCCGAGCCAATGTTCCTGTAAGTCAGCTTCCAGGGAAAGAGGAGCACATCGGAGTCGATTTGATAGCGGCCGTTCTTGGGTGTGATCTGCGTGGTTAAATGAAAGAAAAACATCACCCCAAAATCAGAAAGAAGCTAAAAAACGACTTCCATGTTACACAGGCAGTGGAAAAAACCCCTCCAAATCACTTCTGGATGTGCATGGTGTGTGCGATCTGCTCAGCAGTCTTTATTTAGAAACACCAAATGGGAACAGTATGTGAGGTGTGGCATTCAATCACGGCCCAGGCATTCACGTTTCTCCCCAGTGACTAACTTACAAAGTGTAAGTTGCAATTAATTGTCTTGAAACAACAACAACAGCAGCTGGGTTAATGAAATTACCCACCTCTTGTTATTAGATTTACCTGCGCATGTTTGCCCTTCCTGTAATCTGCTAACTCGTTGTGCCACATACCTGTTACTCACAGGCTATCTTACATGATGTGAGCAAGAGTTTCAGCATTTCCTAATGTCCTGTGAGGGGAACACATCTTAATTTTCCATCATGTATCAGAGTTTCTGCTGCTTAGTAAAAGGTCGAAGAAGCCTGCTGCAATTTTCCCAGACACCTTCTAGTTTTATACCGTCGGTCAAGAAGAGAGAGCAGGAGTCGCTCTTTAAGACCACCTAACTCTGCTACAGGTGGTCAGTGTTGGGAGCCCTGCTTCTCTGTATTGTTGACAAAGCAAGAGAGCTCCTTCAGGAAGAGATTCAGAGCATCTAAGTCAGTACCTTGCTCTAAACTGTCCTCCAGAACAGCTCCCTCTCCCTGCACATGGCAAACTCCTAAGTGCAGCCATGGGAGTGCTTGAGGTTTGATGCTATTTCTTCAGACTCTTAGTATCCTCTCAGCTAAGGAATCAGTAATCATAACTGTTTCCTGTGAACACGCTTCTAATTAATTCATGGATGGCCTGTACTGCCAGTGTCTGGAGTATCAGCAACCTGTTTACTGCTCCTTTATTGAGACTCGTGGAGCTGTGCAAGAGCAGAGCAGGGGTATTTACACTTCAAGTACGGCACAGGGCCTCACATACTCAGCTTTTCATCTACCCTTCTTAAACGGCAGCAGATTAGGAAGATTGTTAGGTAACCCACATCACCCTTCTGTGCTTTAATTATCTTCGTGGTTTTTAATCAGGAAATTCTTGACTGCTGTAACTGTCATTTATGACTAGAACATTCACGAAACAAGTTAATTCCTCAAAGTTCTTAATTTTGGAGAGGATAAGTCCTTAACTGTGGGGGGTGTCTCTTAATAAAAAGCATTTTGCTTACAACATACACAATGAGCCTCCTCTCTTTATCAGGGTAAGGTAAAGACTCTAGCAATTCAAACTTCTCGCCTGCTCAGTTCTGATATCAAGGGGTTAGGACCAGATGATCTCCACAGGTTACACCTATTCTGGGAAGTAGCACAGAGCATGGGTGATTTGCAGAGCAAGAGAGCAACAATCACCACACTATTCACATTTTCAGGAGGCTTCCTACTAGTTCCTAGCCTGGGCCTGTGAAGGGACTGCTCGTTTGTGTAGCTTATCCTCCAGGTTCCACTGGAAGGAAGCCTGTGCACTCCAACGTCACTCATGGCGCAAGCCACAGAGCAGTCAGGGGGGTCACCAGGCAATCAGAGACTCTCCTGATCCCAGCTAAAATGCTGCAGATGTTTACAACGAGGATGCACCTGCACCTGCAGGTAGTGTACAGTATGTACAGGCAATGCCCTGCCTCCAGTCCTCAGTTGCTCAATGGGATCACATGCACCTTGGCTCATACCAATTGCATGCACCTGCAGGACTGATGTGCAAGCAAAACAACCGTGAGGATCTAGAACAGTGTCTACCCTAAGCATAGGAATCTTTTTAACACTGGTGCCATTTCAGTTTACAGAGTTGAAAAGGGACTGTTTTGCAATACTCTACGTCAGAATAAAGCAAACACCTGCACTGTTCTACACCTGATTAACCAGCGGGCCCCGGGCTTAACTGAAGTTCACGCGTAAAACATACTGCTTAGAGACATTTAAGATGATACATGTAGGACACGTTAAGAAAATAAAGCAGCATCATGAGCTTGCATGCACAAGCTTCCACTTCATAACTGTTTCCAGAGCACTTGATTTGAAAGAGGAGTCCACTGCCACTACTGTACCTTCGGAAATGAGCTCACCTCAAAACAACTCACCTATACTTGAACTTAGCAGCATGCATACAGACACTGTGTAGTACGGTACTGTAATGCTGAAAGCTACTGATGCTGGATGCTCTTCCTTCTGACATTACTGGGTTTATATTTTGCCCAGCTGCAGTGAATTCAGTAGCTGTACCGAGCCAGACCCTACGTGGACCCTTTACCTGGTAGTTTGGCGTTGATACCTCTTTCCTACACAAAGACGAGGCGCTGGAAAACCCTTAGAGTCTTTCAAACTTGCAAGCCACCACCACTGTGGCTTTTACTTTTTTACTGCCCGTCTCAAGTTTGTAAGCAACACTGGGAAATGTTTTCTAATCTCCAGGGATACTAGGAGGCAACACAGATTGCATCTTTCTGAACAACAGACCTTTCGCCATGGCAGCCTGAGACTGCAGGGGGCTAACCCTCAGTCCCAGCGTCACACGGTGAGCACAGCCTGCCTGTTACACCTGGGACTGGGGGTGACCTCTGTTTAAAATCATGAAAGCCTTCCAACTCCTAAGATCTACCAGTTTTCAAGTAAAGGAAAAGAGACGTACCATATTCAAGAGGATTCCAGATTCTTGCTGTCTGCATCCTTTGAACTGCTTTGCAGCGTTAGACACCTGATTTGCAAAAGCCAGCAGGTCTTCCACAGTCCCGTACTTGACGGAGGACATCAAAGAAACCTCCCTTTCACAAAACAGTAAAGATTCCGCACGCTCTTCGTTTTGGTTTGCCTCTTCACACATTGTAATTAAGCTGTCCTCATAGACTGCAAGGTCTCCACCTGGGTAAAGGTTTTCCATGATGTCTATCACCTCAGACATATTTAAATCAGTCAGCAACAAGTCAATCTCCTCTTTGCTATCACTACTCGTGCTCATATACTCCATTACTGTCCGCGGTGAGAAACCACGCCTGGAAAAGAAAAGATGGAAACCAACCTAAAAACACTTTTCACCTCAATTGGTTGCAGCACAGTCAGAATGAGAAAGAAAATGATGGAAGTGATAACGAGCTCATCATTAGACAGTCAATTTTAAGATCACTGATCTGTGTTACGAAGAAGATCGTAATTAGTAGAGTGGGTGAAGAGGAAATGGAAAGTCTTGGCTAAGTGAGATTTTCTTTAGTTTACAAGTTATTAGTGAACCTCTCCTTTCATTCATTCTTGGAGTTTACTTTGATAAAGGTCCGTACTAGAGGCACTGGCACAGGAAGCATGAATTCATCCTATTTTGCTGGATATACAAAATGAAGGAGCAGCCTCGATGCAAATGAAAGAATTCATTATTTGGAAATCACAGAATCCTTAGGGATGGGAAGGGACCTCGAAAGATCATCCAGTCCAACCCCCCTGCCACAGCAGGATCACCCAGACCAAGTCACACAGGAACACAGCCAGGCGGGGCTGGAACGTCTGCAGAGAAGGAGACTCCACAACCCCCCTGGGCAGCCTGGTCCAGGGCTCTGGGACCCTCCCTGGGAAGAAGGTCCTGTTGAGATTGAGAGGGAACCTCCTCTGTTCCAGCTGGCACCCAGTGCCCCTTGTCCTGTCCCCAGATGACCTCAATAAGAGCCTGGCTCCATCCTCCTGACACCCACCCCTCACAGACTTAGAGACAAATTGAGATATAAACACACTCCCTTAGTTTAGCTCTAAGATTTTACAGACAATTTAGGTGATGCTTCCAGAGAGAGGTGAAGGTCTTGGAGCAAGATCGTTCCACTAGTAATAAGCATCTGTTATTATCATCGCATAAAGCACAAGTCAGTCACCACCTGAGATGCAGAACCCATCTCGTTTGTGAATGATTGATCAGACCCAGACTCGAGCTGAATTTTCCCCAGTTTCAGAAGAAAGTCAGAAACTGAATTATCATCAAAGCAGGGCTCTTTTGAAGTGGTTTCCAGCAGTGAGTTCTGCCCTCGCTAGTCCTAGCAATAACATTTTAAGGTGAATCTTGACTTGAACTTTCACTACCCCAATTCAGAATGGGTTTATCATTCCCAGATGTCCCTTCCTACCCCAGGCTCCCTCTTGAAGACACAGAGAATTACACTGCTCAAGGTCAAAATGCACGCATGCTCAGTCACTTCCACCAACAGTTTTCAGTACATCCATGTCCAGAGCACTCACCTTGTATTTATCCTGGTTACATCACACAAAACCATCAAAAGCATCCAAAACCAATCCCCAAGCTCGTCATGTTTCTTGAACCCGTCTTTACCACCGACGATAAGGTCACGGTGTTCCGCAGCACTCTATTTAAAAAAGCAAAACAAATAAGGCCAAGGGGCACCAGTTCAAGCAGAAGGACTGGTTTGGCACTCATACGATCATTTGCTTCTTGGGCTTCATGGAAAGGAAAACGAGCAATCACAAGGCTGAGGTAACAGGGGATTTTCCTGAAGAAAAAGATGACAGTTCAAAAAAGAATCGAGCTACTGTCTGATGATCTTGGTTTCCGAGTGGCAGTGATAAAGACTTTTTCTGTGGTTAGGTTCTGTGTTTTATTCTCCCTGCCTCACGCTTGCTCATAGGAAAGAAGAGAAGGATCTTCTTTTCCTCTAGCAGAACTGAGTAGAGCACACCCTCTTTAGAGAGCTCTCATTTCCTTCTTCTTTCTCATAATCCACTGCAAGCATCTATTTTGAGCAAACGATAACAACCACAGAGAAAGGTAAGTAAAAAAACCCCAAACCAATGAAAAAGAGAAGCTGCAAGCAAAGCCTCTCTATCTCAAGGACGAGCAGCAGACTCGGTTCCCTGAGGCCACGAGGCAGCCACACTGTTTGCCCAGGTACAGTTTCTGGTTATGATCATTATCTTTCTTACCCTCCCCACAAGGACACGGAAGGTTTGTGGCACATATTTCTCATGGGCTGGAGTATTTACGTCAGCTCTAACGCTGAAGACAACCCGAGTAAAATGACGCGGCTGACTTGGCAAAGAAACCGATCGCGGGCTGGGAGTTCAAAAGGCAGCACAGCACAGCTCAGCACAAGCGCCATAGGAAAGGGCAAGGGGAGTGCCTCCGTTTCAAACCCATGGGGTGACGGTGGCAGAGCAGCACCCTGGCCCCCCACCCCATTTCCCCTAAACAGACAAGAGCACCCTACACCAGCTCACCCTGCTTCAAGGCAACCACACACACACCTCTGTGCCACCTGGGCAGCTGGGTAGAAAACCTCACAATCACCAGCGATATTCAAGCAGCGATGCACAAGCTTTGCATCCAGGGTGCTGAGAGAGGTCAGGTTTTTCCAGCCTACACAAGAAGGAAAAGATGGCCATTTTCTAAGCCCTTGCATCCCACCTTCCTGCTCTGTGCCCAAGCCAAAGGCCGCTAGCAAAGCCTGAAAGCGTTTACTCTTTATCGTGAAGGAGATTTCAATGTTTTCTCACAATAGGGGTTTTGTTCGTTGCTTTTTTCAGGGCTGATAATGGGGGGGTTTAGAGAAAAGAAACAGCCCGGTCATAAAAGGAACTCAGAAACTGCATGGGTAGAGTCAGGTGAAAGTAGAAACTAGTCCTGAGGGACTTTCTCAAGCAAAGCATGAGCCTCTAGATGCTCTAGTCTTCTGTGGATAAAGACAAGGATGAACACCATACTTACTAATCGACCAAATCAAAACACACACTCTCTGCTAATATTTTCATGCACAAGGCACCTGCACAAACACAGCTTTCCCTAAGCGTGAACTCTGCTCTGCTCCTCACAACATACCCACACTCCAGTAGAAGCTGATTATACCCTCCACAGGCTCACCACTACCCCAACAGCTCTCAATAACACAGAAAAAGTGACTTGTGCCTCCTCAGCTCTGTCCTTTAAGTCTTGACCTGCACGCCCTTCGTTTTTCCCTATGTCTAGCAAATTCCAAACACACAGCATTTACCTCATGAGAGCAGCATCTCGGCTACGCAGGGCTGATTCTTCCCACGAAGCAGCAATGTATGCATTATATTTCCACCACTGGTAAAAAAAAGGTGTCTGCCAGCAGGGAACTAATCCTTCCTTATTATCCCTAAAACACTGTGCTAGTATCTGTACTTGAATAGTGTTCTAAACCGTTCAGTACAAGGCACAAGCCTTAAGAAAAGTGCCACCCGGTATGCTTTACTCAGGTTCTCAGTGGAGGAACAAACCCAAACGTAAGCACTTAAGTCAGTGGCTGAAGCACAAGACTCTTTCTCCAGTTCTCTCATTATTTCAACATCGTCACATGAGCAATGTGCATGCCAAGAGTTTCTTTCTCTATTTATCATGAGCAGCTTTCTTTTTCAGAGAATCGTGCTGCTTGCAAGCATCCTTATAGCCACATTACGAGTAGCTCAGTACCAGACTTGTGACTTGCTGTGGGACTTGTGTGTGTGTGTGTGTGAAGGATCAACAAAGCAAAGGACCAAACAAAACCTACACTAAAAATTCAACACCCAACACAAAAACCAACCCAAACCCGCACAGAATGGCTCAACACAATCAACTGGATGACCCTGTGGTCCCTTCCAACCCTGACTGATTCTGTGACTCTAGAACTCCTTCCCAGTGAGGGTGACAGGGCACAGGGGGGGCTGCCCAGGGGGGTTTGTGGAGTCTTGTTCCCTGAGGATGTTTGGAACCAGCCTGGACTTGGTCTGGGTGATCCTGCTGTGGCAAGGGGGTTGGACTGGATGATCCCTTCCAACCCCTACTGATTCTATGAGTTCTTGTTCTGCTTTTAGGGAACAATGCCCTGGTCCAAATGCCCAGTGACTATCCCCTGGTAAGGAAAAACAGATCCTTATTGCTTTGAAGAGAAGTTCCCGACAAACCTCGACAAAGACCTCAATCCCTTTGCAAAACCTCCTGCTGCTCAGGGTCAAGAGCTGCCATCAATTTCCATGTCGACACCACTTCAGCCGGCGGCAGGAACTGGCCTCCGGCAGGTGCCTGTGCCCGTGCCCGCTGCCCGGCAGGTGTCCCAGAGCAGTCGGCTCCAGCGCCAAACGCGGTCCTGCCCGAGGGGACCAACCCCCCGCACGCCCAGTCCCCGCTGCGAGCCGGACGGGCGCTGAAGGGCGAGAGGG
>VZRI01002653.1:0-18108 GCA_013397515.1 Upupa epops
TCTGAACTGCTGTGGCTTTCACACCAAAGAGCCTCCCAGGTTAAACCGTCATTGTTGCTTTGAAGTTGGATGATTGTGCTTCGGTCCTGGGGCCAACCGGGATCAGGAAATCAGAATGAGAGGAGTAAAGCAACAACGGCATCAGGACTCAGAAAGAAAAGGTGAGGGTCAGGGAGGATGCAAGAGTCAAGGTTAAAAGAAAAAAATCCTTTTTGTACACAACTGTTCATGAACGCTGTGGCTGTCCCCGAGACGATCTCCTAGAAGTGTAGAGCCCAGGCACTTTGTTTAGTTTCCAGCTTCGCATTTCTGGTGGTTGGATCCCCTCCCACCAGCCAATGCATCAATGCAACAAAGCCCGACAAGCCGGAATAACAGAATGAGCCAAACACCCCAACACTGAAAGAGAGGAAAAATCAAGAAATCGAAAAGAGCCCTCATGAACACACTCACCACAAACCAGCGACAGGTTTTAAGAGCTGATCTCATGAGGGCTTTACAGGTAGAAAAGGACCTTCTCCCTTACGTGTAAAGCCATCTGCTTTTGGGACACAGTTTTTGGGAGCTAAAGCCAACCTGCACCATCACTGTGGGAATGCTGATACCCTACAGGCGGCCACTATTTTATCATCCCGTGCTGCAATGAAAGGAGGAAATCACCTCCTGATGGTGACCCTGAAATGCCATCCTATCCTCTACTGAACATATGGCTTTGAAATAGGGCTCCTTTTGTGCTTAAAATGGTGCAAGGAGAGCACTGTCCTCATGGAGAAGAACGAGATCGGATGGGGGAGCCCAGCAAGGCACTTTCTCCAAAAACATTGTCATAGGAAGACTTGAGGAACTGGACATAGTTCTGCATGCTGCGGTTGGTGCTCTCTGACTGCTCCAACCGATCCTTTAAATCCTGCAGACGGCTTTCATACCGGCGCTCTGCCTATAAGGAGAGGCACAAAACACATGCTGAAAAGCAGTAATGCTCATCCTATTCACATTAAACTTAAGCCGCTCCTCCAAGGTGCTGAGGACAGCAAGCAGCAGCAGAGGACGCTACCATAGGTGGCGCCAGGATATTTACACTATGTTCTGCTCATTTTCAACTCCTTTCAGCCACAGGCTGATAAAAATAGGAGATACATGGCTAATCAGTTGGGCTTTCAAAACTGATTTGCTGTAGTTAGAGAATTCAATTTACTCTCTTCTATAGGGCAGCTTGACCTCACCCATGTGCCAACCCCATTCCAAGTAAAACCTACATAAATGAGCAGGACATTACAGAAGATTCCTCTTTTTTCTTCTAGAAGAAAATCCTTTCCTCTAGAAGAGGAATTGCATCCTCTGTCAAATAAGCAGGTGCAGTAAATGAAGCGGACGTCTGTCCATGACCTCTGGTGAGAATCTCATTTGAAGATCAGAAAGGCCTGGTTCTTGCACACAGGTTATGTTTACAGCAAATTGATTCTGAGGGCTGCTCTAAGCATCAAGCAAACCAGAGCCCGCATTCCTGAATCAGTGACTGATGCATCCTATCACACATCTACCACTGACACCACAGAGGTGAGTCCCAGCTCTCACTGATCTTTCCAGCATGTCCATAGGACTTTGGCTTATTGACTCCAGCTGCTGCCAGGAAACCACCAGCACAACAAGAGTATCCCCTGCCAGTCACTCACATCCTCTTTGCTTCGACGCAATTGGTTCAGCTCTGTTTTGTTTCTACTCAGCTGGGTCTCCAAATCCAACATCTTGGACTGGGCTGCTCTCTCTCTTGAAGATGCTCGTTCTCGAGTCTGTTCCACCTACGTGTAACAACAGAATTTCATTAAAGGGTCATCTGTGGAAGAATTATTCTTCTTTCTGCCACTGCCACAAAAGCCTTATCAATTCTAACTGGACACTGCCATACAGAAACAGCACCCAGTCTTATGCTTCCCTCTTTTCTGCTGCAAACTGGAGCACAGGGTTCAGTTTAAATGCTGGCAAAGAGCACCAGCACATTTTACCCTTTGCATTTCACTGAGCAGGATGATTTTAATGAACTTGGTCATAGGCTGAGGAGCTACTCCTGGCCTTCTCACTGTTCCTCTCTGACAGTCTGAGCAGTTGTGGGGAACTCACTAACACAGTAAATTACTTACTTGTCTTTTGGCATCTTCAATGGCCATCTCAAGCTGACGTGCCAAGGAGCTACACTCACGGGTCTTCTCCTCTAACCGCAGCTGACACTGGTGGATCGATTCCTCACGTTTTGCTATGACCTGAAGGAATTCTATGTTCTGGGCATTCATTGTCTCTAGTTTTCTATTGAAACAATAAGGGAAGAAAACCTCTTCATTTTAAATGGTGTCCCAGTCTGTCTTTC
This sequence comes from Upupa epops, assembly GCA_013397515.1. Classification (NCBI taxonomy): domain Eukaryota; kingdom Metazoa; phylum Chordata; class Aves; order Bucerotiformes; family Upupidae; genus Upupa; species Upupa epops. Next base: position 2,363 of record VZRI01002653.1, read on the forward strand.
TGACAGGTCCTGACTGGTCTGAGAAGAGATTGTATTCCCCCTTGAAAGGCAAAACCCAAGGAAACACTTCTCCAATTCTCCAACTGAAATGTCAAAGATGGAAGAGCATACTGAGCACCCACAGCCCTGCGTTTTCCCAGACACTGTCACTGAAACAACTTTATAAACACGGGTAAAAGTCCTGTGACATGTAGAACCTCAGGACTGTCAGGCTAGAATGGACAAGGAGCAGGTTTATCTGCTTTGAAAGCCGCTGGCCTTTCTTACCACATTCTACATAGGTGTTGCATAAACACCTCTTTGTCCAGCAGACAGCTACTGATTAGGGATCCTTGTCAGAAAAGCAAACACCCGGAATCCTGGAGACACAATGAGGTCTTGAACAAGACTGAAGCTGTTTCAGTCTCCTGAAAACTACAATGGGAAGAGGGTGGAAATAAAAGGTTACAAGAACCAGAGAGCCTAATATTTCTAACCTTTCTAGCTCCTCCACCTTCAGGGTGAGCTGCTTTTTCTCCTCCTGAGCAGACTGATACCTCTCTCTTGTCATCTCCATTTTGTCCCCCTGGAGCTCAATCTAAAAATTACAGTAAGTAATTAGATCACAGATTAGTCACCACACACAGACACACAGAGCCAAGCACCTAAAACGTCCGCAGTTCTCCAGAAGGAAACAAGCTCCATTCATAGTATTTGGAGAGCCCTAGGAAAGAACAGCAGAGAGGAAAGCAAAGCACTAAACAGCCATTTTGCTGGTGGAATGGTATGAGAAAGCTCTTCAGTACTGCCAGCGAGAAGCCAGGTCTGTAAACACTCACATGCAGAGCAGGCCCCTGTAAGCACAATGAAGCACCACACACATGAGGCGCAGTCCACAAATGCATCAGAGATGGAAATACCAGGAAGGTTTATAATCCCAGGCCAGTGTACAGCAATCAGATTGTGAGATAATTTGTTGTGTCTAGAGGCATGGCTGTAGAAGTTATGCTGTCTGTAGCTGTCCTGCAATACCTACAAAGCCCTTCCAGGGACAGAAATCAGGGTCTGGGAATAAAACGTGAAATTAAGGTGAGGAAACAAAGCTGAGACAGCACCATTAGCAGACAACCACAGGAGGGAAAGCTGGTGAGATGATGGAAGTAACAAAAGCAAGTGTTGACATTAGCAAGTGCTTTCACCGCTACTATTCAAGCCCCAGTAAGGTTTTGCACCAAGCGATGAGAAACCGTTCCAAGCATAAGGGGTGCTACTAGCTATAGCACTAGCTTCTTGCACAAAGACATAGCACACACCTTTATTTTGCAGCGCATGTTTAATCTTTTCAACAAGAGACGAGAACAGAGATGAAGTTTGAACCTTTCTGTGATAAGGAATTCATCTTGGTCTCAGAATTGCGACTGTGGTGCTGCAGACACTTTCTGCCACTCCCTTACCCGCTGACGAAGATCTGAAATTATGATAGACAGATCCATGTTCTTTTTCTCGTAACTCTGAAGCTGGTCCTGACATTCTGCTAGCTGTGTCTCTGTGATCTTTAGGATGTTGGGCAGCTTTTCCAGTTCAGCCAGCTGGTTCTGGAATTGCTTACGTGCCTGCGATCAAAGAGGAGAATGTGATGAAGTTTAATACGGTCATAAGGTCAAGACTAAGCTTCTCCATTTCAGCAAAGCTCTGTTAGTCTACAGCCATAATGACACCATGGGGATACCTGGACAATGTTGGAGTTCAAAGCCTAAAGTCTTCCCCTACTCCAAAAAGGCTCTCTCTTAGCATTTGGCACTCTCTAGTGATAGAGCAAGAGTGAGCACTTGGCAACGTGGGCTTCCATTTTACTAGGAACCTGCCCTGTTTTCAGCACAGCACTTACACATCTTTTGAATGCTGCAGCCTCAGTGGTCCACTGTTCTTGAGACACAATTTCAGCAGCAAGGGACACACTAAGCAAATTGAACACCTCTGAGCAACACCAGAGAGACAAGCGAGTTGCTAAATATTTGTTCTGCAAAATTTATGGAACAAGTCTTGAGAAAAAAGAACAGAAAATGCAAACTCAGGTCAGCCTGTTGTTTCCCATTCACAGCCACTTTTCGCTACACTCACAACATGAAGATCTATGGATGTCTACAACAAATCAGTCTTTACAGGAATAGTTACCAATTCAATCTCCTTGTTCATTTCATCCTTCAGTTTCTTGTTCTCTTTATCACAGTTCTCCAGTTTTGCTCTTAACTCATCCACTTCCATTTGGGACTTCGACACCTGGACACACAAAACCCCACTTACTGTTGCACACAGCTTTCAATAAACATGTAGTGCTCTGGAAGAACTAAAAGGGTCCAAGGATCAGCAACCAGCATCATGCCACACTAGCTTCCCCCCTCCCCCCCTGAACTGTCTTTGGAAGTTGACTGACTTTCTGCTTCTGCCACCCAGAACACTTGGCTTTCTATCAAATGCTCTTCCCTCTTGCTTCATTTTCCTACTCTCATAATACCCAAAATCTGCTCCCCAAACAGCAAGCAAGGAACAGTTCCATGTGAAACTACAACGTGTTCCAAGAGAAAACAAAGGTTATGGCAGTAACAAATAAACCTGTGGTATAACAAATTAACAGTGATGGAAGAAACATTTGTGCAAGGGCTGAAGGTTTTGATCAGATGCTTACTTGGGACTTGTAGCTCTCAATCAGTCCTTCATAGTTCCTGATGGAACTCTTGAGCTGCTGCACTTCCATCTGTGCTTGATTTAGCTTTTCTTCCATTGGGACCACACTGGCCTGAAAAAAGAAAAACATCTACTGAGTGCTTGGCAGTAGCTGCCTCACTCATTGTCTAGACCAAGAAAAAAGACTTTTATCAGTCTAAGTGGGCTTTGCTGGACTGCCCAATCTACACCCGCAGAGCACATGGGGTTGTGGCGGACGCAGAATCTCTCCATTTGCCTGAACAAGTTGTGCTACTTGGAGTTGGGGCACTCCTCATTTGGATCAGGTGCCCAACTTTCCAGGAAAAAAATCATGCAGGGCACCTACAAGATCACCAGATGTAAGCGATGTCAGGAGAAACATGCCAAACACCTTTTTATTCTGGAGATTAACACTATCTGCATTAGCAACCGTTATTTGTTCTGTTGCTGCTGCTCCAGCAGCATGAAGATGTAAGGACAAGTTTTAAGATCCCAGCTGGAAGAAGCAGTATTTCGACTGCACGTACTCAGAACAAATTCACCTAGAACATTCACTTTCTTTTCTTGTGCCTCTTCCCAGCATGCTTGTCCTGTTGTACGAAGGTTATAGTAAAACAGTTTGAAACTAAATGGGAGCTAAATAGCAGTAAATGTGTGCAATTCACAGCGCCATCCTCAGAGACCAAGCAACTTGTCCTATTTCTCCTGTTTCCCCTCTCAGCATTTCATCTTGAAACCCTTAAAAAAATAACTGACCCTTAGCCTTTCATTCTCCATTTTGAAAGAAGTGGTCTCTGTGGTCTGTTGATGCAATTTATCCATCAGAGCTTCTCTGTCCTCCCGTATCTTATCTTCCAGGGTTGTCTGTTGTCCCAGCAATTCTGCAACACGGCTGCCAGACAGAAATAAAGCCAGGAAAGAATAAGGCTTGTAAGCCTTGAAAACGGCATCAGAAACATGGCCCTTCCCCATCTTTTCATCTCACTCCTCCTGTCATGCATGCACACTCATCTGTTACACTGTTTTACTACCTCAATCTCCTTAACCTCATGGAAACCAACTTGAGTTGTCCCTCTGAAGTTCAAATGCATCTGCCTTCAGGACATGCAGGATAAAGAGATTCTTCTCTCATCTCGTCCCTACCAATTTTCTCTTGCAGCAGTAACCATACTGCACTGAGACCAACAAAATTTAGCTTCAAAGCATAATTGACAAAAACTACACCAGCTGTCTCTTCTGGTCTCCTCCATTCAAGCATCACAAACAGTTGTCAAAAGACAACCTTAATTCTTTCAAATCATTACAAACCAGCAAAGGAACAGAAAGTTTTACTGGACAGCATACCTTTACAAAGCACGTCTTTGCTGGGGTAAGCCACCAGCAGCCTTAGGTAATGCTGGTTTATATGCAATCCATTTACATTACCCTTGAACTTAAAAGTCATCCCCACTCACACTTGTTTCTCCAGACTAATTTTATATTAACCTGTTCAGTGTAACGACTTCCAGTTCGAGGTCACTCTTGTCCTTTACTACTTTGTTGTAGCGACTCCTCCAGGACTCCAGAGTAGACAGTGCTTCAGCAATGTACCTGTCCTAGCAAACAAAGGAAATGTATGAGGGAAAGAATGGTGGTGATATGGACATGGGATATGAGTAAGCACTTCACTAGGAATTAAAATATTGAGGATAAGTATTCCTTCTTCCTGATCCTTCCCAGAGAGGCGTTCTCCAACTTTACTGTCAGTCAGATGTTAGAGTAGCAAAAGAAGAATCCTTTTGGAAGACAGATGAACTACCAAAAACACACAAAGCACAAACAAGATTCTACCAGTGGCTCTAGTCCCTGGAATTCTAAAAACAATGGAGAAAAATCCCCAAACTATCAAGTAGTGTGAAATCCACTCTTCTTTTGATTCTTCTTAGGAATGAGTTTGTTTTTTTTTTCTTTATATCCTTCAGTTATTTTTCAATAGGAAATTCCAGGACACCTCCAAGTCTCTGTACTTTTCTGCTCTGATTGATCTCTTCATTCAGAATTTTCAACCAAAACCACAAGAGGTTATTTTATCGGCTGCTGTGAACCCTTGTACAGTTCTAAAGAACCATTAAAAAACCTGACCTGCTAGTTCAGAATGATCCAAGTTACCGCATGTCCTCAGCTAAGGACATGCAGTGAATATAGTGAGAGCTCAGAAAAGTGGGTTTGTTCTGAGCTCAGCATAAATGGGCCAAGGCATCAAGACAGAAATAAATCTCATTAGCTAAGAGCAGAGACTCTCCCCAGGGCTGCTTCCAGAAGTCAAAGTTTTAGATGTATGATCTGAAATTAGGTCTCTCTTCCCATGTTACCAGGTACCTTTTCAGCCAGCTGGACAGTCAGTTGCTCTGCATACTCTTCGCTTTGCTCTGCCCGCTCTTTCTGCACACGGATGGCTTTCTTCAAGGCCTCTTTATCACGATCTGCCTTCTGCCTTAGTTCTTGCAGTTGTTCCATACTATGTTGCACCTCTGCCTTGTGCTGAGCTTCACTGCGCTCCAGATTCTGCAGCAGGGAGGAAAACACACCTCATGGAATAACATCCTCATACCTGCACAGCTAAATCACCAATGCATTTCCTGGAAACGATGGAGAGAGCTGGATGAAACCCCTGTTCTCCTGCCTGGAGGTACCTGCAATTGTGTTTCCCCTACACAGTCCTGTGCTAAAGCTGGCAGACACAGCAGCAGGCCATGTTTTGCTTTCCGCTGGAAAACTGTTCCTTATTCTTTCATATGCTACTCTCTAGAAAACTGATTTCCCCTCATGACCAAAACAGAGTGGTCTGTCCATCTTTTGATCTGCCTGAGAACATCCTCATTATCAGAATAAATTCTCACAGATAATAGTGTTGCTTTATGCAACTACACAGCTTAACAGAACCGAAGCTCTTCTAAACCATTAATGTACATGCTTCCCACAGCATCAGTGAGCATGCTGAACACAAGACTTTGAACAAGATAAACCATGGGCACCTTCTCCTTCTTATTAATCCTGCTGAAAACAGGAACAACTGTGATCAAACACAGGCTCTCATAGAACAGGAATTTTCCCCAGAAAGCAAATTAAATCGTTCACAATCTGTCTTGATGTTTAACTAAAGGCTTCTTTTAAATAATTGTGTAACAACTCAGGAAAAAATATCAATTTACTAACTGCACACAGGACTTATAACTACGACCCTGCTTCAAGAGTGAAAAGATTTTTCTTTTCTTGCTTCATTTTAAGAATGCGCTGTCTGTTAGTAGCAGAAACAGCAGCAGCCAGTATGTTTCAGGCTACTGGACACAGCAGAATAGCTGGAGAGTGCTGCTTTCCTTGCCAGTTGATTCAGTTCATAGTAAATGAAGAGACAAACCCCAGGGAGTACTGAACACATACCCTTATCCGTAAAGTCAAACGGTTGTTCTCAGCTTCTCTGTTTCGCAACTGCACCTGTAAACGGCCTCTCACAGCCTCCATTGATTTAGAGAGTTCACATGCACTCTTTGTCTGGTCCTAAATAAAAAGCAACAAGACATCATCTTCATTAACAAGCCAATATTTAACAGCTATAATATGTAACAGTGTCAGAGTTCTTCTCTGAATGATCTCCAGCCACCTCCCATCTCCTCAGGTGGACCATCATATGGTCTCAAACTGCATCAGGAGAGGTTTAGATTAGATATTAGGATGAAGTTCTTTACTGAGAGAGTAGTTGAGCACTGAAATAGGCTGCCCAGGGAGGTGGTGGAGTCACCATCCCTGAAGTTGTTTAAAGAATGAGTAGCTAGAGCATTTGTGGCCATGGTCTAGGTGTTGGGGAGATGTTGGAATGAGGGCTGGACTTGGTGATCCTGGAGGTTATTTCCAGCTGTGAGGATTCTGCGATTCCTGAGCAAAGCCTTTGACACCACCCTGCACCACATTCTGGTCTCCAAGCTGATGGAACATGGGTTTGATGGGTGGAGCACTAGATGGGTTAAGAACTGGCTTGATGGCTGCACCCAAANTCTGGGGCAAGACAATACTAAGCACAGATACAGGCTGGGCAGTGACTGGCTGGAGAGTAGCACTGAGGAGAAGGACTTGGGGATGCTTGTGGACAAAAAGCTCAGCATGAGCCAGCAGTGTGCACTTGTGGCTCAGAAGGCAAACCGGATCCTGGGCTGCATCAGGAGATGTGTGGCCAGCAGGTCAAGGGAGGTGATTCTCCCCCTCTACTCCACTCTGGTGAGACCCCACCTGGAGCACTGCGTTCAGTTCTGGAGCCCTTATTACAACAAGGGTGTGGACGTGCTGGACTGAGTCCAGGAAGGGCCACAAGGATGATCAGAGGGCTGGAACATCTCTTCTTTGAGGCCAGACTGAGAGAGCTGGGGCTGTTCAGGCTGGAGAAGAGGAGGCTCCGAGGTGACCTTATTGTGGCCTTCCAGTATTTTAAGAGGGCCTACAAAATAGCTGGGGAGGGGCTTTTTAGGATCTCAGGTAGCGACAGGACTAAGGGGAATGGAGCAAAGTTGGAGATGGGTAGATTCACACTTGATGTGAGGAGGAAATTTTTCACCATGAGAGTGCTGAGAGCCTGGAATGGGTTACACAGGGAGGTGGTTGGGGCCCCATCCCTGGAGGTGTTTAAGGCCACGCTGGATGAGGCTCTGGCCAGCCTGCTCTAGAGTGGGGTGTCCCTGGCCATGGCAGGGGGGTTGGAACTGGATGATTTGTGGTCTCTTGCAATCCTGACCAATTCTACAACCTTCCCAGGGAGGGTGATGGGGCACTGGAGGGGGCTGCCTGGGGGATTTCTGGAGTCTCCTTTTCTGGAGACATCTTAAACCCGCCTGGACCTCATCAGAGTGTCCTGCTGTGGCAGGGGGATTGGACTAGATGATCTTTCAAGGTCCCTTCCAATCCCTGATGATTCTGTGATTCTACTACGGCTCTTATTACTACAGCAAAATGAAGGAACAAATTAGCAGCCATTTATTGTACATCAGATGCCAATGACTGGCCTGAGGGAAAGCAGCCTTTATGTCTGATCTGTTTCACTACATTCCCCTTTTATTTTCTAAACAGAGGAACAGGCTGGAATTTGACACGAGGAACCAGCATTACCTTGAACAGAAACGCAACTCTGTGATAAGCCCAAGTACAAATCTGTATTTTGGTCTGCATGCAGCTCTACAGAAATGGAGAAAGGAGAGGAAAATAGGAAAAGGAATCTACCTTTTCTGCCTGTATCTGAAGGGTAAGATTGTCCACTTCCTTTTCTTTCTCCTGAAGCCTCACCTGAAGTTGCTGGGAAAACAAACACCACTGAGATGTTAAGTAACAAACATATTTAGGTTGGCAGGTGGAAACAAAGAGCTGTAACTGTCTCCTCCCAAGATCCTCATGTCCACAGCACTCTGTCTGGTACCCACAGCAACAGCATCCTCAGTCCCAGAGTAAACAGGGCTATGTTCTCCTCAAGCAGGAAGCAAAAGGGACACACATTTGACTGGCCAAGTCAAGAACAAGGACTGACAAGACTATAAACTCCACAGAGCAAACAAGGCATTACCTATGAGTCACAGCAAGTTCTGTTAACTGCTGGCACTGTGAGAGCTTTACCGGCAGTGCACAGATCAGGAAATGAACAAAATCTGGCACCAGGTCACTCACTGGTTCAGAGACAGAAGCAGATACAGAAAGTCTATCCTCTTTGTGTTTTGTTATCTCTAAGGATAACAGGATAACCATACACAAACAAGATGATATCACATCTGCAGGATTCTATCCTGAACCTCTTGAGTTATTTTGGCACTGGGTTATTTTCTTCCTCTCCACCATCAGAGTTTTCCTTTTAAAGAAACATGTCACACAATTCTTGCTTTGTGCATTCAGTGCCTTATGGAAAAGGTAAGTAGAATCATTTGTTCTTAAACACGATGAAAACAGGCTTACAATCTCCTTTGTAGCTGAATCCTGTAAATCCTAACAGTGTTCTTACAAGCAGGTTTTAGGTGTTATCCCTATCCTAAGCCCCCCATTTTCAAAGGCTGTAAAAATCCATCTACTTTGAAATGTGAGTGGTTAAGCAGAAGAACAGTGTAGTAGCTCTGATTGCCATAAAAGCCAAAACAGTTTTCATTGGTCTAAAAGACATTAGTGTTGACTTGAATGCTGAACACAAGTCAAAGAGAAGTCTGTCATTCCTTGATAAGGAAAAAAAAGGATTATGGCTTGCTTACCACTTTTTCTGCATCTAAGTCTGCCAGCCTTTTCAGCAGTTCTCTTTGCTGCTCCAGTATCCTCTGAGAATCCTTCTACAAAAGAAATATGTGAGAGGATCTGTTAACTAAAAAGTCAGGTTTAGGAACTGGTCAAATCAACCATTTTCTCCCAGTTACAGTAGCAATTCTCCAGAGATACCCAGAAGCATCAAGTGTGCTAGATGTTTCATGTATCATCTCCCATCTAAGAAAGTTTTTTCTGCTTGTCAGTCCAAGATTATAATTAAAAAGCAAGATGGCAATTTAAGACCATTCCAAACTCCCACTACTTGGGGAAAGTCAGGTAGAAGAAATCAGTCCTTTTACTCAACTCACTTGCCATTGGCCTGTCTCACTCAAATGGAATAGGAATCACAGCAGCAAGAGCAGTTGCATTTCTGTATGACTCTTACAAACAGAATTGTGCTGCACCAGCATTACAGAATTATTTACCATTTGTCTGCTGTCACTCTTGTAAACTACATAAATCTAGTTCTGCACATCCCCAGGCTCCCATCAGTGAAGGCTACATCTAATCCTCAGGCTTGGGCCATTGTCACTGCAGCAGGAGCATTTTAGAGGATTACAATCAACAGACAGAGACTGCACCTTTCAATACAAATACACAGATGTTCTAACACCCTCAGAGCAAAGCCGGTCTTACTCTGTGACACAGGCAGGGACAGAAAAACCTATCCAGACTTTGTGACACATGGTCAACTGGAGGCTTGGGGATAAAAAAAAGAGTTAACAGCTCTCAAACTCCATTTCAGTCAACATAACCTCTTGTAATCATCCAAGTTCAAGCACACAGCACTACTCACCTCCCGGTCATGCTGCTCTTTAAGAAGTTCTCGTAGTGTTCGGTTGGATTCTTCAAAGGTGCTCAATTTCTGCAGCAGAAGCAATTTTTGTCTTGTCAGTGCATCAATGTCTGAGCTGCTCATGTTTTTTTCCTAGAGGGAAAAAAAAGTAACTAAATAGTTCACATTAAATCAATGTACAAAGCCAATACCAGCATCAGCAGTGCAAAACACCATAAGCATCATAAACCCCCTCACTTTTAAGTTTTTCTGGACCAGCAGCTGTTAACATTGTGTTTTTAAGACTATCATGTAACAATGACTTAATGTATTAAAAGCAAGAATGAAGGACAACACCTACAACATTGAGTCTCCCAATTGTATGTTTCAGGGCATGGATCTGCCTAGCGGCTGCTGCTCCATCCCTTTCTGCTTCACTGAGTTTGGACATCAAACACTCTTTCTCACGCTGCAAGTACTTTTTCTGTAGCCTGCAATGAGAATTCAATCATCAGAGAAAAAAGAAGCTTCTGACAGATATACCAGCCACTATTAATACACAGTTGACTGAGTTAAAACTCAGAAAACACCTTGAATCAGAGATTGATGGTCTAAACACCACTTAAAATATACCCTTTGTCAGTGTGGAAGGTTTCCTGATGGAAGCCAGTAAGCAGGAGCTTGCTAGGACCACAGCTTTGAAATAGGAATTTAGAGGAGACAAATCAGGCTTATACCAAAGCCTGCACCCACTACTGAAACCCAAACACAATGCTGTGCTTTTCCAGGACACTTAAGTCACACCAGAGATAAGACTCCTAGTGGCTGAATGTGAAATAGGAAAGTACACCAAGATACACAGTTCGAAGTTTATAGGCAGAGCTCTTAATCTCAGGAGTATTCACAAAGTTTTCTGAAAGAGGAATACACAGTATTGACTTCCAAGGAACCTTTCTTAAAGGAAAAGTGAAACACAACTCTTCTAACACTAGTGTTTGCATAACTCTGTAGGGACAAAGCAGCTGAAAAACATCAGATTGAAATCTTGACGATCACTAAGACAAAACCTGCCAACTCGGTGCTCTCAGGGGCTGTTACTTCTGCCTCAACATGACTCTTAGAGAGGCCAGACTTTCTCCTCTAGTTTTCAGCTCTGTGTTTATTCCTTTACTGTTCTACCAATATCATCCCAATTCAAACAGAATCTCAATCCTGTGGACATTAATTACAAAGCTAAGATGACCCTCCAGTAGGCTACACAAGTCAAATGCTTTCAGGTTACTCCCAGAGTAGTATTTTTCCATTCTGATGATCAATCAGGACAGAGCCCTTCTCAAAAACATCCCCTTCTAACGGTTGACAACAAAACAACATCAGATCCTCAACAGCACTGCAACCCAGGGTACAAACTACAACCTCAAATGACATGAATGATAAAGGAGGTAGGTGCCCTGTAAATACCACCGCATGCAATTACACTGGAGAGATGGAGCTTTCTTACAGTGACAGATCTTGCTCTTCCTTCATGCGCTCGATATTGCGCCTGAGTAGTGTATTCTCATGTTCTGTTTCTACCAGCTCTTGCGTGACCTCATTGAGTTCTTCTTTCTGCTCCTCAAGGAGACGCTTTCTCAACTCCTGCTGTTCCTCTTTCTTCTGCAGCTTGGCCTGATGGAGGTATTTCAACAGAGCATAAACCTATGTATTACTGAAATAATACACAGAATCCATGTCTCAAACCAGTAAGCCATTTATTCAGCTGCATTAGACATACGACCATGGTTTAGGGGTGTTTTCTAGGTGGTGGTTGTTTTCTGTTGCCTAGATACTTTCAGGCTGTTCCCACCAACAAAGGACACAATGCACTTACTGCCTGGAAATATCTCCTACCCCCCCACACACAGGAAGACACAAGTACCCTGGCTCTAAGGGGCAAATCTGAATTATCTTCTGAGCAAGCTAACCAAAGGTCTGGATGGTTTTCCATTGCAACTCCAGACTCTAGTTTCCTTTTGCCAAGCGATCAGCTACAAAGACAGAGTCAGTAGGTGTCTACACTATCTCCTCACCTCATTCTTCAGCATTCCCACCTCATTCATCAGGCTATCTATCTTCTTTTCATATTCATTCATTTTGCAGCAAACAGCATCCTCCTCATCTGTAGAGAGGTCACTCAGGCGCAGCACTGACAGCAGTTTCTCTGAATCTGGAGGTGTAATTTCCAGGCGATGAGTTGGCCCCTGGTAGAAAAGCAATAGAAGGCAAATCTTTGGTAGTATAAAAGTTATCAGTAGTATTCTAATCCTCACTCTGCTAAACCCAGACATCAGGTTGTATCACCACAATACAACTAGTAAAGAAAAAACCCATTTGTAAACAGCTCTTCCATTTCCCTCAGGGAAAGGTCAATAATGCAGAAAGACTAGAAAAGAAAAAGAAAAAATAACCCAAGTTCGAACTCTCATGCAGGGCAGCCAGGAACATAAAGGTTTTTGTCAACCTACAAAATACTGCACAGTCCTAGGGAAATGCTCCATGCTTCAGAAATTCACTGTAGCTCCAGAGAGGCCTTGAAGTGAACTAGTAAAACTACAGTGAAAGTCTGTCTGACGACTAGAGGCAGAAAGACACAACATGACCATGGGCTGCTACTGAATTTACACTCTACCAATATTAGAAAGCGTACAAGATTGTTAGAAGACACTTAAATTGGATAGCAGGAGACGGTACCCTTAGTTAAAATCAGCCCAGCTCCCTCACTACACAACTCTGATAAACCTGGAAGTTAGCTTCTAAGAGCAAAACCAGCCATACCTCCCATTTGCAGGTGGACTCCCGGACAGATCTTTTGCCTGGGGGCATCCAGGGGGCTTTAGTTTTCACACGGGCAGCTCGGTATGTGTTCATGCTGTCCTGTTTAATCTTCTGTTTTTGCTTTTGCTAAAGAAAGAGAACATAAATCAGATTTTAAAGAGCCATTTAGAATTTTCCCTGCTGCAATACCAAATGGAAGTTTGTTCATACAAAAATATCATATTGTGTTTCCCACAACAGATCAGACAAGCCGTGAGTGCAGGCCAGAAGGAAAGTCACTGCCCCTTCAGTCTTGCCAGACGTAGCGCATGCATGTCTATGACATAGAACTCTGTTACCTGGGATACCTGCACCTGTGATAAATGGAAACAACTCCCATAAACCCAATCAGGTTGGAAGCATAACTCCTCAACTCCACACTTGAACATGAAAAGTAACTCTACATTCTGAAGATTCTGTGGTGCTTTTTGGGACCATTCACCTTCCTCTTTGTAACCCTTACAAACACCTGGTTACAGGCTCCTACCTGGTGTTTCGCAGGTGTGGTTTTCTGACCCTTTTTAATATGGACATGGACAGGGGTGTTTTCATCCACATGGACGTGCAAAGGGGGAGATGATGAACGGTTCTTCATGGCTTTGTCTCCCACAAATGGGAAATGGAAACACAATGAAAGGAAACCTGTGAACAAAGAAACTGGGAATAACAAGATTTCCCCATATGCCAGAGAGCAGCAATGATGGGCAGGTTTGGTTAAAGTTGGAGCTTGCATTCAGCACCACCTTCCATTTGATCTGCACATGATTTTGCTTTAAAGCTCAGACTGATGCAAATAATTTCTCTGCTTCTAGCATTTTATGTTCTTAACGCAGTTATTAAAGACTAAACACAGTTGGATTAATAGGTGTCTGTAAGGGTCTTTGGAGCTCACAGTCATAGAGCAAGCGAGTAAATCAAGGGGTTCAGTAACCAACATAATCTGATCATGAAGACAAATTTTAAGGAGCATTAATTTAACAACTTATTTAAGAAAAATCAGCAAGAAAGCATCAGATTCTTTCATCCTAGAAACTCAAATCTGTGAACTCTTTCATAAATATTTATTTTTCAGTGTTTTTTGAAGTTAGACAAATGCTCAAATGCTTTGGGATCACAACACTTCTCTAATCTTCAGATGAAAGCAGAACTTTAACCAGTATCTAACACAACATGGAAAAGCCTAGACAACAGGTTAAAGTCATCCCTTGCCTTCAAGCCTGATGCTTTGGTTGAATTAACAGTATAATGCGATTGCAAATCTTCCAAAAATCCCCCAGCAGCACTAATCTGATTCTGGCAGAATGGAACTGTCAGTCTAGGTAAAATTACTCACAATTTTTCTAAAGCTTTTAGCTCTTCTGAACAGTGGACTCTGTGCAGAGGCTGAAGTCACTTCATCACTGATGGGGAAGGAACACCTGAAACTGAAATAATAAAGTGACCACTGATAGGAAAACATGATCATTGTCTTCCTTTCGTTTTAAGGCAACTCACATACATCATCATCAGATGTATGAACTCAAGCAGCAAAAGTTGACATGTCCTGGGTTCCTCTGCTAAGCCAAGGATTCAGATTATAAGTGTGCATGAGGAAAGTTGGTTTAAACAGTATGTATGTTTGGTACAATCACATGCGATGGCTTTACCCACCTACAAACCTTCACATTCTAACAGTATTTCAAAACCAGTTTCACAATGGAACAAGCTTTGAATAGGTGCAGAGTATCTGTCTATCCCCTCCCTACATCCTGCCATACTCAAAACTTCTGTAGAAATCATCAGAAATGCTGCAGTTCTGGTTTTATACAGCTTGCAGGCTGAGCAGATGCAGCCATGTTTGCACTTTGGACAATACTTCAGCTAGACTTGAATTTAGATCACTCATTGCAGCCCACTGTGCTTAGCAGTATGTAACTAAGACAAAACACACCTCTATATCATGTCGGATGGGAAGACCCAATCATATTTGCCCTGACTGGGAACAGGAAGCAACAGTTTTCTGAATCACAGAATGGGTTAGATTGGCAGACCTTTAACATCAATCACCCAGCGCCAACACCCTGCCACGGGCAGTGACACCTCTCGTTGCTCTGAGCTCCATCCAACCTGGCCTTGAACACTTCCAGAGATGGAGCAGGCCATTCCAGGGCCTCAGCACCCTCACAGGAAGGAATTTATTCCCAAGATCCAATCTAAACTTCCCCTCTTTTAGCTTGAAATAGGCACCTTATCCTACCACTAGAGTCCCTCATAAAAGGTCCCTCTCCAGCTTTCTTGTAGCACCATTCAAATATGGCAAGCTGCTATAAGGTCCTCCCAGATCCTTCTCCAAAACAAACAACCCCAGCTCCCTCAGCCTGTCCCCACAGCAGAGGTGCTCCAGACCTCTGATCATCCTTTAGACTTGCTCCAACAGTTTCATATCCATCTTATATTGGGGACTCCAGAACTGGACACAGTAACCCAAGTAAGGTCTCACAAAAGCAGAGTAGAGGGGAAGAATCCCTCCTAGCTCTGTTGGTGACTACCTCTTTGGATCCAGCCTAGGTCACAGTTCGCCTCAGGGCTGCCCTCAAACCCTGTTGGCTCCTGTCAAGCTTCTTGTCTGTCAACATCCACAAGTCCTTCTTCTCAGGGTTGCTCTCAACCTATTCATCAACCAGCATGGATTTTCAACCTGTTCACTACCCAGCATGGATTTGTGCTTGGGATTGCCTGAAACCAGATGTAGGACCCTTGCACTTGCTGAACCTCACAGCTTGCATGGACCCAGTTCTCAAGGAACAGGATTCTCCAGCCACTGGCTATTAACAGCTGCAAACCCCGCTGGGTGCTTTCATCCTCTCTTTCCCCAGGATAGGTTCAATCTCCTCAGGACTAAACGTGCCCGAAGGCTACGGCACTGGATGAGATCTTCCAGAGCTTGTGAACCACCTTCAGCGAAGCTCAGACGCTGTCACCGCGATTTCCTTAGTAACGCGGTTTATTTAAGCTGTTGCAGTAACTTGCCCTGCCAGCCCTGGAGACTCCGCAAAGCCCCTGCGGTCGCGGTCCTGCTTCAAACAGGCTCTGAGCAGGGTTTTCCCCAGCGGGGGTTGAAGATATCCGCACGGACGGTCAAGCCCCCCCCCCC
>VZRI01002653.1:24935-49215 GCA_013397515.1 Upupa epops
GAGGCAAAACTGGGGCTCGCTAAAAAAAAAATAAATAATTAATAAGTAATACATAATTAATAGTAAATAATAATAATAATGAAACTAATGTGTTCTCTGGCACCGTGTCCTGCCCCACAGGGATTCTAGCAAACCCAAACCTTCATGCTGACAGTCACCTTTGTCACTAAAGCATCGCTATATCTATTAATTAACACCTGCATTCAGTTTCCCTCCTTGGGCCTGACTTGGTGCAGAGAGGGTCACCCCAGACAAGAGCTGACTGCAGTGTTAAATGGGGACGCAACCTGTTCTTCTTTGCCCCAAATACCCACTTAAGGACAAAGTCTTCAAACTGGGTTTGATTTAGTGCCCTAATTGCTGGCTATTTTCATCCCAGCAGCACCTCTCCCAGGCATGAAAAAACCTCACAGCCTTAAGATCTCCTTAGGCTGCACGAGGAACAGCCAGTGCTGAGCCAAAGACAAGGAAGGACAAAGTGAATTGCACTTGTTCCTTCAGTGGACAGGAGATTTGAAGGTGACCTGAGGGCGGTTTGAGCTGCTCAGCAGGGTTCAGCAGCAAAGCCCTTGCTACTGTGGAATGTCTCAGGGTTCCTCAAGGCAGAGATGCAGCAGCCTTATATATAGCTGGGGAAAGAGCACTGGGTGCTGATGGCAGTCACTGCGGGCAACACAGAATCATTGAATGGGTTAGGTTGGCAAAACCTTTGACATAATCCAGTCCCAACCCCCTGTCATGAGCAGTAATACCTCTCACCAGACCACGTTGCCCAGAGCCCCATCCGGCCTGGCCTCTTCCAGGGATGATAGAGTAACCACAAAATCCCTGGGTAACCTGTTCCAGTGCCTCAGCACCTTCACAGAGAGAAACGTCTTCCTGAGATCTAACCTAAGTCTACCCTCTTTTACCTTGAACCCACTCCCCCTGTCCCTCCAATAAAGCCCCTCTCCATCTTTGCTGTAGCCCCTTCAGGTACTGGAAGCTGCTACATAGTCCATCCCAGTGCCTACTGCAGGCTGAACAAGCCTGATTCTCTGAGCCTGTTCCCATAGTAGAGGTGTTCCAGCCCTCTAATCATCCTCTGGACTCACTCCAACAGCTGTGTCCTTCTGGGGACTTGCGAAGTGGACTCAGGAATCCAGGTGGGGTCTCACAAGAGCAGAGTAAGGAAATGACCTCCTTAGACATCCCCTCATGGCCAAACGCATGAGGAGCCGGTGTGTGGGACAACCCTGAAGAAGGAGAGAAGTGAGAAGGGAGCTGAAGACACGGAGAAGCAAGGAGACAACTTGGAGAAAACACTCAAGAAACAGAGAACACGGAGCCTTTCGCAACCACCCCGCACTATCCATCACTCCCTCCCTGACAACATCCTCTCCACGTCCCGCGCGATAACCGCAAGTTTTACCTCAGCGCCGGACTGCGTCACGAGCGCGACGTCGCGCTGCCCCATTGGCTGAGGGCGCTGCGGGTGCCGGGCCGCGCCGTGCGGCTGGGGACGAGGGGGCGGCCGCAGGATGGCGGGACCGAACGGNGGGAGGAAGGTGCGGGGGTGGGGAGCGGGGCCTGGCCCGGGACTGGGTCGCACAGCCCAACTGTTCTGCGAGCGCTGCCCGAGTGGCCAGGGAGGGCGCCCGGCATCGGCTGCGGGTTCGGAAACGGAGCGGGGCCGGAGCGTTCCCGCCCGGGGATGGGGCACTGCGCTTCCGCATGGATTTCACGGGGATTATTTTTGGGCTTTTTCCTGTGATTCTGTTCTTTCGCCAGCGCACAGAGTGCGGCTGTTCAAGGATAAGGAGGATGTTCGGCCCTAGAAAATGCAGGACGGGTCACGAGGGCGGGTCTGAGAGCAGCAGCCATGGCTGGAAAAAGTGAATAGTATGAATGCGATCAGCTGGGGGAATGGCTCTGTGGGGCCTTTCAACCGCTCCTAGATGTGAAATTCCTGATAACCACCCTGACTATGGAGGAGGAAGTGACAACGGCAGAGCTGTAATGCGATGTACAAGTCGCTGATAAAACTGAAGATCTCGCAAAGAGGAACCACACTGCTGCACTTCTCTTGAAAATGGTGACAAGTTGGGTGATGCCGTTTCCCCAAACACCCTTTTCTTGCCAGATGTGACCCACACAGGTGGATCTTGTGCTTGTGGCTCCACGGTCTTGTACCTGTGATCTCCCTGCAGTGACAGGAGGATCATCGCTCTTGTGAAACACTCCAGTTCAGTGCTTGGCATCAGCACAGTGATTTGTGTTTCAGACTTTTTGAAGAGCAAAGACATTGAATGTGATACAGAAAATAACTACTCACTTGATGTGCATAAGGTCACTGCATTAAGTTGTTCCACTGGGCCTTTGCATGCAGTAGCTGCTCATAAAGGCCTGTAGCTATTTCCTGGTCTCATGGAGCTGAAGCTGTGGATCACTTCCTTTGTCTCAAATCGGAAACATTAATTTCTGGCAACCGTTCTTGTAGGAATGCAGAGTAAAACAACACAGTTGCTACTGTGGTCAGCATTTTTGTTAGGGGATGTGGTTATATTTCCACAAAGACTCACCAAGCTTGCAGTTAACAGAAGACAAATGTTTTTACAGCTTATTTAAAAATTGTATCTTTTTTCATTTCCCAAAGCTGCACAATTTATCTAGCCTTTGCTTGAGCTCTAGGCACAGAGACCAGTTAGGCTCCTGCTGGGATTACAGACTTCTTGCCAAGTTCATGAATAATGTAACTTCTCAGCAGTAGTTACCATATCTGCTCCGAGTCTATTTAGTGGGTAATTGGAACTTAGAGCATCTCACACTGATCAAACACTAGGCTGAAGTAAAGAGCTGTAAATCATGGGCACTCATAGATTCATAGCATTGTGAAGGTTGGAATCAGCTATCACAGTAGGCTGGAATCATCTATCACAGTAGGCTGAAACAGGAATTGCAAAAATGCTGATAATTGCTGGCTTTTGGAAGAAAATGCATCTGTAGGACTGGTTTTTAAACGCAGGGTCATGGGCAATGCTCTTGTGCACAGTGTCACCTCTGCATATATGAACAGGCTGAAATGATCCCAGGAATGAGAGGCTTCGGCAGTGCTATGAGGACAGCTCTTTTATACGGGAATTTGTCTGTAGCTGTTAATGCAAATGACTGCAGTATTTAAATGTTCACAGTTCTGTTAACACTGCCAGCAATGGCAGTAACTCAGCCTGGTAGTGCCAGGACTTCCTGCCTACAGATTTTCAAGGTCACATCTGAGAGGGGTAAAGTTGGGCTTGTGAAGCTGGGGGATTTCAGCACAGCTTGACCCTCATCCTCCTTGCTCTGTGTTCTCCATTAGTTCAGTGCATAGTTCTAGCCAGGCTCTGTGTGTCACGCTTGGCTCTGATGCTACTCCAGCTGCTTAGAAGAGCTGGGTGGAGAGGAGTCAGCTGTGGCTGGTGAGGTGTGGGCTTGTCTCACCCACACAGGAATTTTTCCCTGTCCTTCAGCCCATGATCCACAGCTCCACACCTGCCTCTGTACATGTGTTCAGCTCATGCAGCTTCATAAGGGAACATGGGACTGGCACTGCCTGGGGTGTCCCATCACCCCCTGGGGTTTCTGAGTAACTTGTCAGCAGAAGTTTGTCTTGCCTGGATTTTCAGCTTGGGTTTTCAGTTATTCTTTAGAACTGTGTGAATGTTGCTTGAGGCAGTTCAAAGTGAAGTGTTTCATGCTAATGCATGGCACTCTGAAATGCCACAATACAAACACTTCTGGTTTGAACCAAGTACTGTAAATACAAAACTACACCTAAGGAATGCACTCTCAGCATTGTCCTGAATGAGTTTGGCTTTAACTTGAAGTACCCAAAATCTTAAAGGTGCCAGAAGATCCCACAGCTGAACTTGGATGCCCTGCACTTACCTCACTTGGAAAATAATGGTGCCACTGCTGGCACCTTCAGGCTCATCCATGCTCCTGCTGTTGTGGGAATTTAACCCCAGCCAGGCCCTTGTGAAGATTACCCTGGCCTGGGAGCCTTACAGAAAGAATTCACAGCATGTAAACACTTCAGCACGTTGCCAGAATGCCTGCCCCACCAGGAAAGATGATTCCTACAGCAGATACAAAGACTGACTTGTCCTTGGGGTTTATTTGTATTTGGAATATGAAATGTGCCAGCACTCATCCTGTGCTCTGCCATTTCTGTCTGATGTTAAAGGCTGTCAGACATGCTAGCAATGGGCTTGGACTGCCCGCAGGTAGCTTGCCTTAGATCTTGTAACCAGTCCTCTGGTTTCCCTTGGGTCTTTTTTGATCAGGGAGCACAACATGTGCGGGACTTGGCTGCATTTTCTACACTTACCCCATGGTAGATAAAATGCTGTGAACGTGCAGGAGCTCTCACTGTCTTCACCGACTGCCCTGACAATATACAAACATAGTTTTAATTCCTCTCTTCCTTGTAGAATATGCTGCAATAAACTCCATGCTGGACCAGATCAACTCCTGCTTGGATCATCTGGAGGAGAAGAATGATAATCTACACGCCTGCTTGAAAGAACTGCTGGAGTCCAACCGTCAGACCCGTCTGGAGTTCCAGCAGCAGAACGAGCAGCAGAACATGGAGGCTGACACACAGGGATCATAGCTTCCAGTCGTGTGCTGGCCACAACTTCTCAGTTGATGTTGCTAAGGGGACATTTACTGGTCACCAATTGAACGTCAGACTTGAATAGAAGAAGTACCTCATGCCTGTTACTTGTTCCCTTCCCATGGTTACTTCCTGCTGTTCAGCTGTTCACTCCCACATTCTGTTTTTCTTAATTTAGCTGTGTGATAGGCGCAGAAGGGTGGATGTAAGAGCTCGTTCTTTTTCTCACTAACACGAGCAACATGAGGTTGGTTAAAGCTGGTGGTAGGAAACCCGATGCTATGCAGGTTGTTCGCAAGTGGGGCCTTGTCACAGAGAGGAAAAGCTATCCTGCTCTTTTGCACTGGTAAATCCAAGCAAGGAGTGTTACAGCTCCAGCCTCTTCCCTCTCAAAGCACAGTAGTCAGGGGCTATCCCTACCCTGTGCTTACTCCTGAGCATAACTGCTGACAGACTGGAGAAATGAGAGAAGCCCTAGAGCAGTTCCCACCTTGAAATTGCAGTTTCTTGTTATGCAAATTAACTGTGATGTAAGAAACAGTGGCAGCATCCAGTGATCTGGGACCATCACTCCCAGGGTGATGGTTTTCACTGTTACAGTTGGAAGTTGCCTAACTCCTTAAGCTGCAGTTAAGGACAGGCACTAAGAAAGGAAGAGCAGCCTGGTTTGCCCCCACCACTGCATCAGCTACACCTTGCTGAGAGAGCGGGGCCTGCCACTGGCTTAGGAGCAGAGACCTCCCTGCACATTTTGACAGGAGCACACATCTGGTGTGGAACAGTGATCCTGTCAGGATGGCCTGGGGCCAGCACTGTACAGCAAGTCTTACTGTTCCACAGAATTAAAGATTTTTGGAAAGTTATAAGAAGTGATTTATAAAGAAATCTGTTTTATTAAAATCAGTTTGAAACAAAAATTTGTTCCTGAGAGTCTCCACTATGAGAACTGTATTCAGCCTTTTTGTATTAACAGAGGACCAAGATGCACGTTCTTGCCTAGCTTTGGACACAATGCATGTCCAAGAGGGTGCAGCTTTGAAAAGAAGCTATTCTGAGGAGCAGAATTTGGCACATGGTCTCCCAAGAGATTAACATTTCCTCTGCCTGGAAAGGAAATGAGAAGAACTGCAAAGAGTTCTTAGCAACAAGTAAGTCTGCATCCATGTACTTGATGAATTTTGTCCCCTGTGGAGATGGCATTAGTGTCTTCTTTCAGGTTCAACACTCCAAACCTCAAGTCTCTCCACATCATTGCTGTATCCCAACTGTACAAGTAATAACCAACACCATCCTGTGTTAGACACGCTAAAGCCAGGCTTATTTTATTCTTAAAATAAAAACAGCAGTAAAGTTGAAGGGTTTTGCTCTATTAAAAGACTCAGAAAATAAACATTTCCAGCAAATTTCATATGTAAAGGGCTCTCTCTCCCTTTAAGGCCACTCTATCTGGGTTTGCGCCTAGTAGAGCGTCTGCACCCAGCAGAGGTAAGACTGGCTGTCTCACCTTTGGCTAGGGAGGAAAGCTCTGCCGCTGCCTCCTGGCCTGTGTTTGCTGCCTCATTTTGTCCTAAATCTCTTTCACTCCCTGGATCCTGGCAGTCGTCTATGCCTTCCCTTTGCCTGGCTGTGTCATCTTCCTCCTCCTCATACAGGACATGTCCCAACAACTCCCCTACAGTGCGGTTCTCTTCAGGTAGTGGGCAGTCAGCACCAGTCGACTTGTTCTCTTCCTGTAGACTTTCTTCTACAACCATGATGCCACACACATCGTCAGTCTCTCTGGCTAGGCTTCTGCCCCCTGCTGCAGAACTGGCCAGCTCACCCTTACCCTCCACAGACCTCGAAGCTTGTTCTTGCAGGGCCGACAGCTCTGCACCCTCCTTGTCTATCCCAAGATCATCATTCATTGTCTTGCTGTTACCTGCAGGAGGCTGTTTCTGATCATCCAGCATTTGGGAGCTGGAGCCCTGGGAATAGACAGCTGTGGCAGGACACCTCGCTGCCTTGTATCTCTGCAAATAGAAACAAACCAGTGTGAGACATGAACCGAGCTCGGCTACTGTTACTGCAGCAAACAGCAGCTGGTCCAGGAAAACCTGTACAGAAACAGTGGTGAGTGGCTGCTAGAATCTGCAGGGGCACGACTTGTCTTGGCAGCTCCTGGCCTGGCTGCTGAGGCTTTCAAGCCGAGAAGGGTCTGCTCCTGTGAGGAAAAGTGACGACATTAAAAACTGAAGTCCCTCTCACATTATTAAAGCTAAGCGAGTGCATGGCAGTCCTGTGGCTCCCCACACAAAGATCACACTTTGGCAACTGTCAATCTCAGTCAGACTAAGGACTAGATAGATGCAACAGTGCAAATGACAGCTCCTGCCAGGACGTAACTCTGGACATGTACCCTGGGTAGATGATGCTACTTGCTGCCCTCAGCTACAGAGGTGTGATGTAGTGTTCATCAGCCAAAACAAGACTTAAGTTAAAAGCTCTTTTCACTCTGTTGATACAATCTGCAGTCAGTGAGATTGTTGACAGGAACACTAAGATACCAGGACTATCTTCTATGTTAGCAGGTCCTAAGGTTCTCCAAAGAATCAAGGTGAGCGCATCCTCCATAAACTGACTCATTTGTACTCACTATCATGATGAACCAGCAGAGGTCCTTAAAGAGATTAAAAAGGCTACTAGCCGTTTTTCACAATGATTTCAGAAGAACAGCAATGCCATCTAGCTAAAATCTAATGTGCTGCCTGGGTCTCGGAAGACAGAAAATAAACTAAAAGAATTAAACAAACAATTCCATCCAAAACAAACTCACTTCAGCTTCCTGCTAAAGGGCCCCTTGAACTGGCATCAGGCTTGGAGCTGACAATTGAAGGAAATTATTTTGAGCTTGCTGGCTTTCACCACTCTACGGCTACTGTAGTCTGCAATGAGGAATCACAGTGCATCAGATGGGCAGCTTTACACTGTAATTCAGTTCATCTCGGCAGGCTTCTTTCTCTGTCCACAAATAGCTGGATATGTGCAATATCCTAAAGCACTGGAGCCAGAGTGGTTGAGGCAATGCTGTAGCCAAACTCCGCTACTCACAAGCATGCCAATTTGTTTTCAGAGCGATGCTGTGAACTGCCTTAGCAGGAGACATTTATCTGCTTTGAAACCCTCTGCTAAACTGATGCTGTTAAGAGTATCCCAGAAACTAGCAGTGATTTAACTCACACTGTGACAAACCCAAGGCATCTGGGCAGTCAAGAAAAATAGTCATCTGCCTGCAGATATTTAAGATGGAACTCTTGTCATAAATAAATCCCTCCAGGTCAGTCTGCCATCCACCTGAAAAGCGTCTGGTTTCAGCTCTAAATGGGACAAAAGGGAGGCAATACACACTGCTGCTGCAGTTTCACTCTAAGCTCATCTAAAATAAGCTGGGAAAACTGCAAGGCTGATTCCTTCATTCCTGAAATGACAAGCTGCAGGGGTGGGAGATGATGAGCAACCATGGAGGAACAGCTGTGGCCTTCTCCTGTTACTTGCCGTTCCACATCCACTGCTCTGAGTGCTGGCCTCTGCAGTACTCCACCCCTTACTGAAGGCAGGGACAGATGCATAAGAACAGTTAACCTGTCTGAATATTAGAAGAAAACCCCAAAGTTTTGGGAGTTTGAGGAGTTCTTTTTAGAACACTATCAAATGCTGGTAGGGAAGCACTGTGTCTTCTGTTTGAAGAGGTTTTGGGTACAGGCAGAGGGCAAAGTCATTGTGGGAGCCTCTCTCCTTGCCAGAGTCAGGGAAGCCCACTGTCCTGCACAGCAGGGCCCAGGCAGTGGTCACGGGATTGGGCAGAGAATGTGCAAGCACTGTGTATCTCCCACAAGGTACTAATGCAGGCCCCTTACCCCTTGGTAAGTCAACAAGGACAGAACAATGGAAGCAGATTCCAGGCCAGCCCAGGAGGAAAAGCTTCTAGATACAAAAGCAGCAAGGAGCTCTTTAGCTAGAGCCAGTAAGGCAAAGAACAGCATCGGTCAAGAGATCTTTGTGCTAAGGAGTTTCTGGGAAAGTGTAGGAGACAGACAGACAGACTGAATTTGTGCTGCAGGCTGACCCTGGGGACCACACGGACTCCCACTAGCTTGTAGCCTCCATTGCATAGCCAGTTCACGATGTTAAAGTTTCTGGATTTCTAAAGGCAAATCTCTCATTTTACCACTTCACACCCACCATTTTGGCTGAAGGAGACGTTCCTGTGGCATTGCATGCATTCCTACCAGCTTTCTTTAAAAGGAACAGACTCTGTCTCTTGTTCTTTCCACATCCTGACCAACCAGTAATCTGTCTAACAGAGATGAGGCCTAGACTGAATGACAGACTCCACAGGTTCAGCAAACAGAGCAGACACTCTGAGGAAGATTTCCAGCCAGAAATGGGCAACAAGATGACAGTAGCAGTAGCTTGGAAGCAGTACTAGACTGGTTTTAGATCTACAGGGGTGTTGGGAGACAAACACAGAGCACACCAGGAGAAAGCTATGGCACAGAGGACACCAAGGATGACAGAAATGAACTGAAGACGAGACAGCTAACGTGGTGGATTCACTGGAGAGACACGCACGGGGGTAACAAATGCCAGGCCATGCAATCGCCAAAGGGTCTAACCTGAAAGTTCTCAAAATGCATCAGGGACTTGCAGTGTGCGAGCCGGGCAGCAGAGTCGCTATGGTAGAATTTGTGACACAGCCTGCAGAGGTAACCTGCGACGGGGACCAGAAAATCCAGGCCTGCGAAACGGGAGGGGAAGGGAAATCACAGATCACATTGAATGGAACTCAAATAATGGAAGCATGTTAAAAGGGAAAGGGAGAGGAGGGAGAGAAAGAAAAGTGGAAAGCTTTGCTTCTGTTAATCAGGGATTTGCAAGATGACCTGCTGAATATCTCATCTTACCATGGCTTGGCTGTGTGGTTGATATTCAGAGAGAAATCTGGCTGCCAGAGCAAAGAAACTACACAGAGCATTTAGAAGGAAGAGAAAGGGGAAAAGAATACAATGGAAAACTACAGAGAACATGTGATCTAATGTAATGGGATCAAACCAAGCAGAAGACAGCAGGCGCGCAAGAGGAACACGCAGAGAACATTCACAGCATGAATCATTATTCCATCTGCCACAGGATAGTGAAAGGTTACAGTGATATGGAAGATTGGGGTAAACAGAGCTCTCCTTGGGCACAAACCAGCCTCTGCAGAGCTGCCCTCCTCACAACATAAGTGACTGTTAGAGGTTTGAAGTCAGAATCACTTGCAGGGTGGAGACCAGAGACAGCCATCTGGAGGCAACACTGCCCACCAGTCCAGCAGCATGTCTGAATAACTGCTAGGTAGAGCGTGGGGGTTCTGAAGCGCAGGAAACATGCACAGTTTGGGCTCTGGCAGAGAGTTCGATACTGTCAGTACTGCTCAGTATCTCCATACAAGCTGCATTTCTGTTGGAAAGCATTCTAATCACAATGCTTTCAGGCTCCATCTTTCCAGAGTATCCCTCATTTGCTACCTATTTTCTTCAGTACTCTTGCCCTACTTGTTTATATCCTACCTTAGTAAAGCATCTGGCTCTCATCCATCCTTCTTCAAAGCAAAAGGCAGCTGACAAACATCAATCACATCCTTATGTTTTAGCACACAATAATAAAGCAAGGTTTGGGTCTTTCTCCAGGCAGTTGTGACCTGCATCAGTCCAATGCTGGAGCACCATGGCCCAAGAAGTTGTTACAGTAGTGGGTAGAGACCCTCCTCTCTTACAGTTACATCACACGGCCAGAGAAGGCTCTATGGGCCTTTGTGCTTAACTCTGCTTGCTTACCATAGGCTGTGTCTGGACAATACTTCTCGCTTCCTTCATAATCCTCCAAAGATACTTCCTTCAGCCCAGTCTGGAAACCAAAAGAACATTAGTGCCTACTGTATGTATGCCCAATTATCTTCATGGGCTCTTACATTCTTCTGGTAAGCCTGGGAGGAAAAGAGGGTTCGCATACAGAATTGCACAGCCCCTGGTTACGGGTAGATACAATTCCCCATATCAGAAGGTCACTGCACTACAAAGGTTAAGAGCACCCCAGGCACACCAAGCTGGAAGTGGGCTGGCCGTGTATCTCCTGCTTGGTAACTAAAGGGAAACTATTTAGCAAATGAAGCTCCACCCTTGCTGTGAGACCAAGCTACTGCTGGGCTGACTATTTAAAGGGACTATGGCAACATCTTTGCCTGAAAGTCTTTCTCTTGAAAAAATGCTGCTTATGCTCCACAGCAATAAGGTACGTTTGAAGATACAAGTAGGAGCTGTACAGCACAGCACAAACAGCTTCCTGCATTCCACACACAGTGCTTGATTCTCTTTTGTGTTGTCCAGTGCTCTGGAAGAACCCCAGAGCCCTCCTGCTGGTAGAGTGAAAGGTTGACCACTCTTGAAACCCTGAGCTCAAGCAGCTAAGATGAACTAAGTCACAGGATCTCACAGCAGATTCTCAGACAGGTCACTCCTCCTCCTTTCACATGGCATACCTGCTTGGCAGCAGAATCCTCATTCTCTACCAGCACTACATCAAGGTCTTCCTCCTCACCAGCTGTCCCCTCCTCCTCCTCCTCTTCATCATCATCTTCTTCAAAACAGCCAACAGCATCCACTGTGATCAGCTCCTCTGAATCTTCTGGGCTACCCAAATCCTTCTCTCCTAGCCTCACCTGTCAGACACAGAAAACCCACCAGATCAACTTTGTACTCTCCATTTAATCCAGGAAGACACCAAACTCCAAAAAGAGTGTATCTGAACAAACGGCAGAAGAGACTTCAAGACAGGCAAAAAGCTATCTGGTTTCTAAAAGCATCTATCTCCTTGCCCCTTTCTCACTTAATTACTTTAAGGTCTAAAAACTGAAGCAAAACAAAAGATGAAAATTAAAACAGGATTGGAAGAACTACACATCTTCCTTTCATCCCTGCAGCAGTCAGAGAAGCAGAGTATGCAGCTTCCTCCACTCCTGCACAGCTGTCTGCTCAGGCAGTTT
Organism: Upupa epops; assembly: GCA_013397515.1. Taxonomy (NCBI): domain Eukaryota; kingdom Metazoa; phylum Chordata; class Aves; order Bucerotiformes; family Upupidae; genus Upupa; species Upupa epops. The sequence goes on from VZRI01002653.1 coordinate 36,635, forward strand.
TACCTCTTTGGCTTTCTGTTTGTGCTCAGGGGACTTCATATGCTCCACAAACTTGCGCGGGGTCTTGAAGTGGCGGCTGCAGACAGTGCAGAAAGGACGAAGTGAGCGCTTGGCCAGCTAAGGAAAGAGGGACAACGCAGTAAGTCACAAGAGGCACCACTCAAGTGAAACAATGACACAGCCCAACTTCTAAAAAACGGGGAGACCACAGCAGGAAAGCACTCCCTAGCTCCTACCCTCCAAAAAGATAGAAAACACACAGAGCCAAACAAACATGGCTTATAAAAGATATTCTGGTACTTCTAGAGGCAAATAAATGTGATGACCAGCCTAAATTTTAGGTTCAAAATGTACACACTGCCCACCAATTCTTCCACTCAAATGGTAAGTTGGTATGACAGGCCATACCTATACAGAAAAGAATTATAAACTAAAGGTGCTTCAGGCCATCCCCACACAGCACAACTAGAACTCCAACATCACCAGTATTCAGAGGCAGCACAGAGCACCTCAGCAAGGAAGTTATTAGCAGAACTTTATGCGCATCTCTCCACTCCAAACACTCTTCCTTTGCTGCTTGGGGAGCGGGAGGTGCTAGATGCTTCTACTCAATCCCTATGAAAGGCCAGTATGAAGATGAAATCCATGCTGTGGTTGTTACCTTGTGCTCTTGGGTCCTGCGATGTTTGATTAGATCCCCTGTGAAGTGGATCTGACAAGTGTTACACCATCGCTGCTGGGTCTCTCTGCAGTGACAATGGATATATCTGTAAGTCGCAGCTTCTTATACTTTCCATGGAATACTGTAATTTGCAGTCTGCTATTGACATTGTTTTCCCCAGCACTCCTATCTTTGCAGGCCTGGATTTATCGTCTCCCTTTCCAGGCATATATAATCAGCTGCTGTAGCTCTCGCTGACAGAAAAGCACCAGTCAAAATAAGTCTCCTGACATGCCGCATTAAAAAAACCAATCAACTCAAAGTCAACACTGGGATCCCTCAGCAGGAAGAAGTTGCATGAAGGCAGTTAAGGTCCCTGAAACCTTACCTAGAACACAGGGACCACCTGGTGCAGTGAGGAACTTTAGAACCCATGTAGGTCCACACCAAGACTGTTTTCTAGTGTAGACCAACACTTACCCATCTTTTTCTGCTAGCACCTTCTGCTCCTTCACCATGGGCAGTAGTGAAACAAAACAAACATTGCTCATGTGCTGAATCTCCCCAAGTCGCTGCTGGTGCTGAACTCCAGCCATATGGGATTGGAAATTCTGAGAGATTCAGAGAAAGAAAATCAATTTAAATGTATTCAAAATACAGAAAATAATAGGTATGAGCTACGCTTTCCACTCTCTTGACTGCAGTTTAACAATGAAATGGTAGAAAGCTTAAGAGCATGGCTGCCTGCAGATCCACCCACATTCACAGGTTGACTGCCAACTCTTCATCAGTCTTATTTTATTTGCATGCTTGCCACAATTTTTTGCATTCCCTGTTCCTGAGGCATGAGCCCTTGTTTAACAGTCTCCTGCTGCACCTTCCCATGGCAGTTGGCCACCTCATTCACTCACTTGACCACCCATGTCCCAGTCAGACCCATGGATGTTTTACCTGCTGACTGCAGCAGTTGGTCTTGCAGATGTAACAGTAGAATTTAAGGACTGACTCGGGGTTGGGATCAGCAGCACCCACTTCGCAGGTCCAGTGTCCTGGTTTCAGAGTGGTGGTACTGATGGCTCTGCTCTCGCTGCTCTGCTGGATGGTCACTTTCAGTGAACCTCCAGAGCTCAACACCTGCCAAAAGGAGTCAAGATTAAGTCCAATCTCTCAGCAGAAGACACTAAAAATTACATCTGTTTTTTGTTTGTGACCTAAGCTCTCTACCCCTTCACAAAACACATTTAAGGTTGAATCCACAGAAGGCTGATCAGAACTACTCTCATACACATGCCTTTTCCCAACACTGTTAAATCAGTGATCCCTGTGTCACAGTGCCAGGCCTATTAGTACAGGTGGTTGTTTCTGCAGCCTCTGTAGATACTGTGTGATCCCACACCTGAAGGCTGGAGCTACCATACATATTGGCAGGGCACCTGGTCAGCTCATGTTTTTCCACTGCAGAACTAAAGACAACTCAGCACCACAGCTGATAAAGTGAGGAACTCAAACAAGGACAGGATGATTCAATCAGATCAACTAACGTCTCCAGTAATGAAAGACTATCAGATCTGATCAGCTTCATGGGTTACACATTCACTTACAGACTTACTCAGGGTAAGATGCTAGTTTAGCACGTGGACAAGGTATTTCGCACACAAGAGGTTGCTGGTTTTGCCTGTCTCACTTTTCCAAGTTGCCTTTCAAGAACAGACTCCCACTGTCTGCTCATGCCTGCTGTGCCGGCAAGTCCCTTAGCAGCTGCATCTTTAACATCACCTGTATTCCACATCTGCACTTCAGTCACATAAAGGTTGTGGTTTTTCAGGTAGTGCCCTCCATATGTGTATATCTCAATGGCTCTTCCCATTTCTTACTTTTCCAGATGGATACTGATATCTTAATACGTGCCAGCACCCACAAACAGCCAACAGTAGGTGAGGTGCTGGCTAGCAGACGTACAAAAGCTGCGAGTTAGAGCAGACTGCGCACTAATTGCAGACATTATGCCTTATTGCCAGGGACAACAGCTTACAGCAGGAGACAGAGCTCCAGACGTGGGTGCCATCTGGTTCCCAGTGGCAACGGGCTTCTCTAGGATGGAGGAGGAGGTTGTATGTTCCGCACCACCCCTGCACGGCGTGGTGTCTACTCACCTCAGGAGCCTTCGGTTCCTCAGAGAATTTCCTCTCTTTAGAGAGATCTTCAGCTGTGTACTCCTTTGCATTGTCTGTTCCTAGGGAGAGAGAGTCCTTTTAGCCGTCTTAAATCAAAGTGGCACCAATAGAAAAAAACAACACAGCAGGTGGAAGAAGTCAGGGAGCTTTCATTACAGTGCTGTTGGCTATAAGCCCAGCTCAAAAACCTTTCTCCAAATAAATCCTTATTAAAGAGAGAAACTTTCCATCATTTGCATCTGGCAGGCAACAGTTTTTAAGGGACTATGTCTGGATCTGGTTCCTAGCTTGTCCCCTCCTTTCCCCATCCTGGATGACTGGAAGAGGGACATTTTTGACAAGAACCATGGGATCTACAGATGCTTGTCTACAGATACAGTCCCAGCAAGGAGTGCCTGAAAGTGCAAATCCCAGGGCTTAGTAACTCACCATCAGCTTGGACACAGACACTTGACTCTCCCGCTTCCTTTCTGCCTGTGGCATCCTCTAATGCAGACTCCTCAGTCACACTTCAAGGATAGCAAGAAAATTAGCTTATTTGCCACATTATAAAGAGATTCAAAAATACACACAAAGGCACAGGCTGGGGTCTAAGCTACCACACTCATCACTACCCTCCCCAAATGAATAAGCTACTGGAAGTGGTATTTCAGGCAAGGATTTGTCAGAAATAAAACAAACCAATGAAGAGTGGGCACTCTATACAAATTTGGAAACAGCTGCCAAATAATTCGGACAAGAAGGTTGCAACTGATTTTTTTGGATCACTGCCCTCTCCTGCAAAAGATCTGCAGGGAAACAAGTTCATATAGGAAATATTCTTAATAAGAGCTCTGATTGCTTATTCCTGCTTTGATTGGTGACCTGCAGGGAAACTGCAATACCCGGACTGCACTCCAGGCTGGTCTGTGCACGAGGGAACAAAGACCTGTCAGAACCAAACAGGTTCTCAGTGGTGTCTTACAGAGATTTCAGCATAACTGCGTGCTCTATTCGTATCCATCGTGTTTTGTTCCAGAGTCCCTACAGTTCCTTCTGGAGGAAGCGGAACTGTACGAGATGCAAGTCAAAAGGGCTGAAGGACTTTGCTTTGTTTTATTTGGCACTTGTGATTTACTAAGGAGAAGAAAGAAGATCCCAAGTGGACTGCTGAGAATAAATGGTTGACTTCCAGAGGGCATAAAGTGTACTTTACAGTATCTGACTATAACCCCCATTTTTCCATCATGGCTAATACTTTTCACCACAGTTTGGATGTCTTCTCTCTCAGGCCAGCTCAATATCGCACCTGCTGGTGTCCTCCTAACAGAGAGCAGCACATTCTGCAGGAGCGAGAGCACAGAGCGTGCAGGTACCACATCCAGTGATCCAAACATATGTGTGCCGCATAATACATCAGATTGATAAGTGCTAATGTAACTGGGTTACACACTATAAATATGCAGCAGGGTTTGGGCAGTGCAAACACGAAGAAAACAAGAGTGGCTGGCGTTAACATTATTTGTCAAGTGCTGCCAGCGGGCTCAACACTACACCACACACAGATGGTGACAGCACTCCAGGGCAAGGGTTTGCAGTCTACACTGCAAATCTACGGAGCAATCTAGAGGAGCAAAAGCCATTGCGAGCATGATCTAAGGAGGAAATGGTATTACATGGATACTTGTCAGGCCATGCTAGAAGAAGTGGGTGTTCAAGGAGGATTTGAAGATGATGAGTGCTTTCTGCACTGGAATGAGGATGCTGTTCCAGGCATACAGATGGCACATAGGAGAAAAGGCAGAAGTGGGAAAAACCTGAAATGAAGAAGGAGGCTGGTATTCCTGGCCAAAGGGAAATGGAACAATGAAACAGAAGTTTGTGACATGGATGGGGGGGAATGTCCTTCTCATCTGTGAAGGGCAATATGAGAACAGTAAACTATTTTTTATTCAGAGATCCATCATCTGTTCCTTGGAAGTAAACAGAAACACTTTAAAAAAAACCAAAAAAATGCTAAGGAATGATCTATTCTAAGCAAATACCAGCAATAATGTATGCGTCAAACCTGGCAGCCCCTAACTGCTGCCTGCAAAAGGCTTTTCCTAATAGCAGGCTTGCTGCAGTGAGACCTGTCATTCCTCAGACTTGATTCTTTTTCCAGTATATGTAACAGGAGTTTGATTAATACCCTACTAAATATTAATGTAATTAAAATTAAATTAGCCTTGGCAAACAGATTAACAAGACATACGCTCAAACACATTCAACTTTGCTTTAATTGAATTTCTTCACTTTCTTGCTAATCAGAGCCCATAATTCACAACGGGCCCTGTTCACACAATATTTATCATGTGATGTTTTACATGATCAAGGTAATACCTGAACATCAAAGTAATCCTGCAATATTCCCCCTAAAGCTACTATTAATCTCTAATCTACAGATGGGAAATGGAGAGGTGAAGAAATTTGTGCAAAGCCACACAGCAAATTGTTAACAGGGAAGATAAGAGGACCCAGGAGTCCTGACTCATAGTCATTAACATATGTTGGAGAATTCTCAAATCAATGCCTCCAGAAATCTGTATTCACTCCCTCCCTCTTTCCACACCCGCTAACGGTGACAGTTCTGGGAGAGGTACAGCTCAGTGCAGATGGCACCGGGAGCTCGGTGACGTGCCTTCCCGCTAGATGGCAATGCAGCCTTGTCTGTCCCTTCCTGCACCCCTCAGAGAGGCTGAGAGTGCCAAGATGGACCTGCCAGGGCCAGGAGCCTGCCACTGCGTATCCCCTGCGGATAATAGGATTGCCTTTGTCTATTTTTACCCAACAGAGAGGGGTGCTGGCAAGACAACCTTTGCAGAAGGGATACAGAATTTACCACTCATGGATACAGCAAGTATTGATTCACTGCCCTCATATCTCAAAATAAACTACCCTTTCCTACATCTACTGTAACCTTACGTATTCCAAGGATTTTCCTCTCTACTGATGCACATCTCCTTTTTGACATTTAGAGAAGAAAATAAGGGAAATATATAAAAATATGAAAGAACCTCTCTGCTTCTTACAAGAGTCCTGGCAGGAGAAGACATGAGCAGATTCTGCACATTTACATGAGCTGCATCTCTCATTTTTCATTCCCTTAGCTGAGACCCTACAGCACCCCAGATCTCAGCGAACATCATGAGAATTCTGAATTGTTCATGAGCAGCTGAAATACCTCTGACAGACTAGACACCAGTACAGTACAGCCTAATTGTCAGAAAATAACACTAAGCAATATTCTAAGCCCAGCAACTATTTCAACACTCGATTCAATAAATACATTTCAACACTTGATTCAATAAATACCTCTTCAGTCTTTTTGCTGCAGGCTCAGTGTTCAACACAGATTCTGTTGGAATGCTTGTCTCTGCAGGAACACAGAAGGAGATCTCCTTAGCAAAGCAAGCCATACCACCTTGTTCTCTAACTGAACGAACAGCCAGTGCCAAAAAAGCACTGTTAAAGTAAATAATAGGATACACTTGCTTATTCTGAATTGAGAATTGCAATGTCTAAGTTAGACAATGACCTAAGAGATTTGAATTTTATTACAGATGTCACTGTACGAGGTGGTGTCCTGAAAAAAGTCTAAGCTAATATTTACTAAGTGGATCTTAGTCCTGTATCTTGGTGAAAAGAGCCCATCCTCACATAAGCCAGGTGGCATTTTGATGCAGCAGCAACCATGTAATCAGGCAATTTTTGCCACTGTATATACACTGGTCACTACCTCATATACGTGCAGCTTTAGATTAGGGACTTTTCAGCCAGAAACATTCCCACATCCACATCGTATCCAACACTGAAAGAGATTCAGTGCTAGCACTTTCTGTTCTGACAACTGGAGTACAAGTACTTCTTCAGCTCATGTTTTCCTTAACATATTGATGACAACTGCTTCTGCTTTCAGTGTTTGACCCTAAGAGATATTCAGCAGGGGTAACGCAGTGTGAAAGCTTTCATTTCAAATCAGTTTGCTTTCCCCCCCCCCATCTTAAGTGTGACTGCCAAAGTGATGTCTGAGAGGCTTCTATGCAAGAGATAAGGGAGCTAGCTTATAAAAAGCTAAAGTATCCAGAAAAAAAGGATATACAAAGCACAAAGCAGAGGGCTGTCACAGGCAGTTTAAGTATTTAGAATTACAGAGAACTGTAGCTGATTATGACTACATCTCCAGTCTTTGCTACTGGAAGAGACAAGAGAAGTTTATCGCATCTAGAAGCAATTGTTTCACTGCAGGCCCGCTCCCTCTCCCCTTACCTTTGGATGGTGAGGAGTTGTTCTGCTCTAACCCTGCTTGCACTCCCTCAGCAATTTCCATTTTCTCATCACCCTGTGTCTGAGATGAAGAACCAGGATCTAGTTCCCGCTTCCTGTCAGGGACCCTCTGGAAATCCTGCAGAGGACAGAGTCACCACCAGCTCTTGGTCCTTCCTCAAATCCAGCACTGCCCAAAGCACTGGTTTTACTGTGAGGCAGGAACAGGAATTTGCACACAGTCATGGAAGAAAATAGATGGTTTACAAGGGACGACCTTGCTTCAGCAAGTTTTCATTTAGCAGAACAAGGCACTTTAATTCCATAGGCAGCCTGTGACATTTCTTCAGTGCTTTAAGTAGCAGCTGTAGGAGACCCAGTGCCTGCAGAGAGCAGGGTCACTTCAGAGGGATTCTGGCAAGAGGTGCAAGAGTAGGGAGAAAGAATAGTCCAAAATAGTCTCCCTTTCTTTCAAGTCCAGAGAAAGAACAATGCAAGAGTGGAAGCCCACTCTATCTTAAGGACAGAATAGAATCAAATCATGCAAAAGCAAATTGAAAGGAAGAGATGTACTGGGCAATTAATCAAAGAATGACTTCCAGGATACAAGAGAGGTCTTAACAGCTGGAAGTGAGCAAGGACTTTACAAAAAACACTGTAATATTACAAAACCCACAATATGATCTTGAAAAAAAGGAAAGGGGGAAAACAGTCCTAAGAGGCAGAGTGATGAACTCATAGTAGGAACAAGTCTTATGGGAAAAAGAGACTCCTTTGGAAGGTTAATGAGATAGAACTCTAGCCTCTGTGAGGAGCAAAGCACTCAGCTGCGTTTTCTCTACCATAAGTCCTTTAAAGCTGGTACTTTTAAAGGGTCATTTATGTCTTAGATTTAAACAGTTCTGCTACGAAGAATTCTCTCTCTTGGACAAGAAGTGACAAGAAACCTTTGTATCATGAACATTAATACAGAACTCAAGAACGTTAGAGGTGGATTTATTTCTGCATTTCTGTGTCAGCAGCATGGTGCAAAACAGAGATTTCATTGTAAGGTTCTCTCCCTTTGCTTTTGTTCTCCACCTACAATACAGTCAACTGCTACAAGTACAAAAGGACCACAAAGCTCCCAAACAGTTAGAAAATACAAGCCCACCTTGCGGAAAGTCCGGTTTTGCCGCTGGAAGTGAAGGCCAGGGAAACCCAGTCGAGTCGGTTTTAAGGAGACCCCAACAGGTGGTGGCCCCAGGAGGGAATGTCTTGTTGCCTGAGGGAAGAACTGCTGCAGTGCTGGCGCTGTCATGTTAAATCCACGCAGGTTTCCTGTAAGAGCAAACACACATCATCACCCTGCACTGCACAAAAAGGAGAGAAAAATCTTCCACCTGTACAAGAAGCAGGTAGAGAAGGGAAGGGCTCCTCCACACAAGACACTCTACTTGACTGGTGCTCTACATTCTAACCTCTGCAGCCCCCACAGAACAGAATGTGAAGTGATAGCAACTATTACTGTGTATCAAGCTATTTAATTCTAATTGTCACTGCAGCCCAAGATCATTAGAGCAATTATTGATCTGAGCACATTAGTGCTTGTGTTTGCAACAAACAAGGTCTCATTTTACACAAATTCTCTTAAAAAGGAAGGAAAATTCATCCCACATTTGTGCAGCTGGCAGCTCACCCCATAGTGTGGATGCTTTTTAACACAAGCATCAGCACCAGCAGTTCACTGAAAACAACACTGGATTTTTCAAACAAAAGATTCTACAGTCCTCTCTGCCACCTGGTTGTCATGCAAGCTCAACATGTCAACCTAAACTGTGACATTTGAGATGCTGCCATTTCCAGTTATAATGCTCTGCTTTCTCAACAGTTCTTTTCAGCACCCACAGACTATTAACTAAACCTCACCAATTCCTTACAAAGGCAGTCCTTGCTATCCCCATTTCAGGGATGAAGGAACGCAAGCGCGCAGATGCCTCAGCTACACCTGCAGAAGTTGTCCACTACTCTGGGAACTGGGACTTAAATACAAGCTTTTGAATCTCTCACTCTTGGTTAAGTTTGGAGACAGACACCCAAAATACAAATAACCAAGCTATAATACCACAGTGTGAAATATATATATATACACATATATAAGGTATATATATCACAGTCTGAAATAATCCCCTATGTTTGTCTTCAAAAGTAATCTAATCTCTTACTTTATCATAAATAATCTTCTCCTGTAAAAAGACATAGCTGTATTAAAAATAATCTGTGAGGCAAGAAATCATCTTCTCCTCTCAGTTTAGTACCTTTCAAGAAGCATACATCTATTTGAACTTCAAGCATTTATCTTTTCCTATTTCCACTGCTGAAGCCCCAAGCAGTTGGTGAATTATTTATGCTGATGTTTCCCTGGTACAGCAACACCACCAGCATCAGATGTTTCTTGGTGTAACCCAAACCTGAATGCTCAAAAATTTTCAGATTCCACAGAAGGGGCGCACAGGACATTGCAGCCCATTACCTGTGGCTAGCTGGTACAGTCACATCTCCAAGTCACATCTCCACTCAGCATGTAGAAAAGAGGAACAGTGCTAAGACCAAATGCATGTAGAGTGTTTATTAACACTCCATACCCTGCTCTCTTGTATTTCCATATTATGAGGCAGATGAGACAACCTTGCAATAAGAGATTTTGCTTTAGGCAAAAGGTCAGCTCACACTAACATCAATGGTACCTAAAGGGAGTATGGCTGAGCACAGTCAGACTCTTTTCCTGACACTAATAATACACATCCAGTCTTCAGAGCATGGCTTCTCTTTTCCACTGCCAGTTTCCCTACAACCTAAGTGAGATCTGTAGAGAGCCACTGGAGTCACTAGAGAGCCTTCTCATTAAATGGGCAAGAGAGAACAAAAGGAGAGTTAATGACATACAGAATAAATCTATTGTCTTCACATCTGGGCATGATTCACAGGCAAGATAAAAATTGCAGACATTAATCTAAACTAGGCACTTTAAAACCATCCCAGGTAGTGATTGTCTGTGTTGAGAAGAGCTGTCAGCCTAAGACATGAGCAAAAATAAAAACACACCTTTATTCCTCATATCTTTATGTTAGCAATGCTATTATTAAGGCAGCCTCATAAATCTGTTTTGAAAACATCATGTCAGATAAAAAAATTCCACTTGTGGAAGCCCAGAGAGGGAAGAAGATGAGTATTATCCACCACAGAAATGACAGTCATTTCAGAGAACAGAAATTTCACAAGACAGTTGAAACCCAAATCATTTTCCACCACAGTCTGCTTTATTTATTTGTACTGCACTAAGTTTGGGCAAGACAAGCATTTACTGCACCAAGGTTAGTGCGTGTATAACACACTATAAAATAAATTGCTTTAACCTTCCAACCAAGAAGGACAAACAATAAAAATCCAGAGAATTTTATTAAAACATACATATTAAGAAACACTAGACCAGTCTAAGAGAGAAGGCACCTATTCAGTACCTAACCTGGTACCTTCTAGTACTATTCTTGGTTGTGAATAGTTGGGCAAGTGGGATTTCCAACTGAAGAACCTCTGTAATGTGGACTATGGATAAATTTGATTAGAAAAAAAAAAAGATGACAAACTAAACTGCCAAACATGAGGACTGACTGTTCAACAAGAAATAGCCATGCTGTGGTTTCAGTCCATGAAGGATGATTAAATAACTCCAAGAAGTAAGCGTTTCCCATAACGACAGTACCTTGCATCTGCTGCATGAGTAAGGCCCGCTGAAGCATAGGATTGGCATTGAGCAGTGATGGTTGATTTGTTGCCCGTAAGCTCAGCATCTGTTGCTGTTGCGGTGGTGGCAAACCCCTGGAAAAGAAGGCATTCATCATAAGAAACCAATTAAAATCTGCACCCTTCCATTCCAGGTACCTAACAAGCATAAAACAGAGGAGCAAAGAGCAGCTGAAACGCTGATATACATGCATTAAAAGCTACCATACGCCAGCACTGTATCCTCTTTCTTCCACTCTCCTGGAATTTCCAAAGCTGACAGATTGTCTATCAAGGAATTTGAGGTCAGAGATAACTCCTTAGCACCAAACCCACATAAAGCCTGTCAAGCAGCATAAAAAAAGCCCAGGAACTGACTGCAGTTCTACAGATTCATGCAGCACTCCTCAGCAGAAACGAGTGATCTAGATCAGCAGCTACATTTAACACAACAACAAAAAAAAGTAGTTCTAAAAAGCAGGGAGTTTTCTCAGTTGCTTAACGCAGTTTTCCAAAATGACACCTCCCACTCAGAGCCAGACAGGTCATAACTGTAAGTGGTGCCCCCTAACTGCAAGAACTAGATAGAAAAATAAAGCACGGCCTTTATTTTTCAAACACGAGGAGGAAGAAGCAAGTGGAGAAGGACTCTCCAGTGTTAAGAAAGGTGGAGCAGACACGAGAGAAAAGTCTGAAGAAACTGTCAGGCACTTCTTGAGGAGATTGCAAGGTCAGGCCCATCTCTAAGCATGGCTGCTGACACAGCTAAATCTGTCAGAGTGTAAAGAGGTACAAATACTGAAACAAAATATCCATGCTGACAAAAAAACCCCAGAATTTACAGCAGCTCATCTTCACGTTTGCTGCTCTAGATTGTTCTAGTCTTGGAGCGGAGATACTTGTACCAGAAAAATCATACTTTGGAAGGTGTAAGATGCATCTGTGCTGTGTAGCAGTCAGCCCCACACTGGCATTTTAAAGGCAGCTTCGTTAATAGTATAAAACACATAATAATGGTAAAAATATCTAGAGGTTCTTATTTTTAGTAGACCAGAAAGATTCCCACGTTTACCTCAGAGACTTGTGCCTATTTGTTAAAGAGCAAATTAACTTTCTTCATAAATTCCCATCTCATTGCTTTGAATCTGCAGAGCATGAGGCTTTAAAGGTAACAGTAATTGCAAACAAGGCATCATCTCAGAGAATTTGTGTTAGTTCTACAAATCTCAGCTCCCCGGGGACAAGGACTCCGAAGACAGTTGTTTTCTCTCTGGCATTCTTTGTTTTTTCGGAAAACCCCGGTTATTTGCCTCTTTTTTCTGGCAGATGTCGCTTGTTTTTTAACAAACAAGACTGGCTTTTCCCCAGCCCCTCCCTGCCCCATAGTGCTCAGTTACATTCCCGGCGCTGCTACAGCTGACAGAAAGAAGTTCAATAATCTCACCCAGGCCAGGACACGCGGCCGGAGAAAGAAAACAAATAAACAGCTCAAGTTCAATAATAAATTAACAAACTGAATGGGGCTCTCTGGGGTGTCTTGGCGAGGTTCGGCTACAGGAGATATGCCTGGCTACAGGCATTTGCCCCGCACTCCCCAAGCCCCGAAGCATCATCCCCAGCCCCGCGCTGTTCCCAGGTCATCCCAGTCCCAGGGACTCCGCGACCCGAGCGGCACCTCCGCAGAGTCGGGGCGGGACCCC